>JBBPLS010000043.1:0-54103 GCA_038089895.1 Boletellus ananas | reverse complement strand
TTAGTGACAGGCGCTAGAGGTGGCGGACGCAGAAGGGGAAGAAGGGGGGGGGGGGGGGGGGGGGGGAAGCGCACGTACATCGTGTCGCAACAAGGTGTTCCTCGTCCGTATTCACCTTTTTGCGCTCCTTGCGTTCTTCCGCAACTTGCCGCTTCGCTTTCTCTGTTTCCTCGATGTTCCTGAGTCGTGTACTAGCCAAAAAAGAAGTGGAACGATACACCACCACGTCCAAGCGTCAGCCTTCCACGGGCGGCAAAGGAGGGGATGGGGATGGGACGTACTCCATGCCCAGATCGACCTCGGGGATCGCCGTCAACATCGCCAGACTGTTGGTCACGCTTCCCTCGTCGGCCGCTCTCCTCTCCGTCTTCCACCGCTCCGAGAGCGCAAACGCGTCGCTGGCCTCGCCAGACGATGGCTCCGACGCGTCCCGCTGCTGGCGCCGGACCCTGAGGTTCTCCTCGATGTACGCCATCCTGCCGTGTCGTGCGACATGGATGAGTCGATGCGAAAAAAAAAAAAAAAAGAAAAAGAGCCCCTGTCCCCTCACACACGCACGCGCAAAGGAGACGGCGGACGTACATGTGTTTGTCGACGTCGAGCGTGTTCGTCTGCTGCGTAAAGTTGTTCGTCCGGACGGCCCGTCTGGCCTTGGCCTCCGCGTCCGTCTGCTCGCTATCAGACACACGTACCAAACGAGGGGCGGGCCAGTCAGTCCAACGTCGTTCGTGTCACACGCATGCATGCAAGAAAACGGGGAACGCGCGTGCGCACTCACTCGGCTTCGCCCTTTGCCCCCGACGCCGCGCCCGCGCCTGCGCCTGCGTGTCCCGTTCCGCCCGTGCCGCCGCTCAGGCTACCACCGTCACCGTCGCTAGCGCCCCCTTCGTCCTCGTCGGGCGGTGCAGCGCGCCGTCGTCGTTTCTTCTTGGCGTCCCCGCTCGACAGCTTGTGTACGTCGATGCCCTGTCTCGTCTTGCGCAACCGCATCAGGTCGAGCAGCTCCGAGAGCCTATCCGCGCATCCCCAACCCCGAGCGAGCGCGCGATGCGCGTGAGCACGACCACACACACCCTTTCGCGGGCAGAACGACACACACCGTGGAGACTCGCCATCGCCCTCGTCAACATCGACGCGCTCATCGGCGTCTGGGGATTTTTCTCGTGAGCGGGGCTGTGGTCGGGCTCGTCTCTTGATCATGGACAAGGCAGCAAATATGGTGTTATGTAAGCTACTTGTCAGTGTCTTGGTGGACATACGGCAGAGGTCTAACAAGAATTAAATAGATTGCACAGACTCCTCCCCGCCCGCGACCGCGACGCTCGCACCGCTCTCGCTCCTGTTTTCCATCGTGATTGGCGTGGCAGCTGCCGCTGCCGTCGTTACACGCTGCAGCTCTTCCGGTGACGGGAACGCGATCGTCGGCACCCCAATCGGTGGCGACGCATGCCGCGATAGCAACGACTCTGGCGCGCGCAGCCCACCCCGTCTCAGACGTGGCGCCTGCGATCGTTCCTCGCCCGACTCTTCCCCCCCACCCAGCCGTTCAGGAGGGCCCCCTTGCCACCCCGAATGAAGCGGGAAATACCAGTCGTCCAACGTGTTCGTCGCCGGCCGCGGTGTCGGGATGATTTCGAACCGACGCGTCCGCCCAAAAGGGAAGAACCGCCGTGCTTGGGCAGACGAGGTGCGCTGGGGCCCCTCTGGGCTGGTGGCAGACGGAGGTTCTGACCTACTATTGTGATCTTCATCCTGCGCGACTTGCCGGATAGAATTGCGCCGTGCGGCGGTAAAGTCGCTAAAGTCGGAAATCCTGCTGCGCCCAGGGCGCCGAATCGAGGGCTGCCGCGCGTGCGAGAACCCACCCGAGGAAGAAAGTGGCCATGCACTCGTTCTCGGCGGTGACGAGGCGTCAACAAGCGGAGGGAGCACCCTGTCGGCCGCTGCGTCGGGTGGAGGTGCAGACGGCATCGGGGGAGAGGTGTGAGGAGGGCCGAAATAGTAAGGCGCCGAGGAATTCGACCAAGCATGTTGAGGGCGATATGCATCGTACAAGTCTGTGTTGAGGCGACTGCCTTCGATGACGGGCATAAATGTGCCATACGGGCCCAGCTCGTCGTCATCCTCGTCCATGTCGAGTTCATCGGGGGGTTGCGAGAGATAGTCGGACAGGTCCACGCCCCGCCGGGCACCGATGGCGCGACTGGGAGCGCGCTCGCGATGGACGGATGGGGTAGTGGATAGTTTGCGGAGGGACCGTGCGGTACGGTCCCCAATGAGACCACGATCGGCTGCGTGGTGGCGATAGCGGCGTTCGGCGACCTCCTGTGTGGCATCGTGGGCGGAGAACGAGAAGAGGGTGCGCGCGGGCACCTACCTTGACGAGGACCTCGATGAGAGATGTGGTAAAGGAATCGCCGCGGTCGAGGTCTTCTACAAACGCCTCGTAGGTGATCGTGGGCTCTGCTTTCTCGAGCCTAGCACGTTTGATGGCGCCGGAGCTAGGACGGAAATTGGTGACGGTCGTGCACGGAAAGGAGAGGGGAGGCATACACCAGGCTCTTCATTTTCGCGCCGAGGACATGATCACAGTGCTCTGACGTCCTGGAGGGCGTGGCCGGGTGAGCAGGCAGCGGGGCGGACGACAAGACGGGGAGCAACGTGCCATTTGCCCATGTTTTACGTGCGCTCGAGGACGGAGTGAGAACGAGGCAGATGTCGGGAGAGCGCCCGTGCGAACTTTCCCGGTCGTCAACGGCGTTGTTGTGGCATGTTTGTACTACACATCGTCTACCCCGCCCCCGTTCGCCTTGGGCGCTGCCGCCGCACGAGACGCCGCCGCGCTGGCCCCCGCCCGGTCCTTGGAGCTCAGCAGGCTCTGGAAAAAGTTCTGCAGCACCTCGTGCTGCGTCTGGCCGCCCGTCGAGCTCTGCGACGAGCTCAGGCTCGACGACGCCGGGGCCCGACTGGTGCTCGACGCCGCACCGCCCACCGCAGATATCCCAGACGTCGGCCGCGTGCCCCCCCTCGACAGACGTCGCGCTGCGTCTCCGTTCACGCTCGCACTCAGCCCACTGCCACCGCCCAGGCCCGTCTCCATGTCCGCGAGCGCCTTCTCGACGTGGGGCATACTGAAGCTGCTGCTCCCGAGTGGTCCCACGATACCGGCCATCGCGCTTTCGGTAGGGTTCCGGAACGCACCGCGTGGGTCCCGGTCCGGCTTCTTCGCGTTTTCGTCGTAGTGTTTCGCGAGGAACGCTTGCTCCGCCATCGGGGCATTGAATGGCGGCAGTGGTGGGGGCTGTGAGCAGATATGATGAGCCATCGTACCCGGGTCTGACGTGATGCCCACCTTTGCGCCTTGATCAGGCACCAGTGCTCGGTACATCCGCCTTGCCCCATTCGCGTCCTCTCCGTCCGACCCATCTCCGAGATCTGCGTCCCATGCTTCACCCCAGACCCGCGCCTCGAATCCTTCCCGTAGGACGCTAATCTTTCCCCAGCTGTCCCAGCCGGCCGGCACGACGATGCGGTCGCGGTCGAGCGTGTTCGGTCTGTGATGCCACACAAACGGGTTTCGTATGGGTGCGGGTGCGTCCGTCCCCGCGGCCACGCCAATGGACGGCGCCGGGGGCGTGAACAAGAAATGAAGGGCATACTGCCGAAGCACGTTGAGCGTGCTTGGCTGAGGGGTCGTGTAAAACAGTGCTGCACCGTCTGATCCGAGATGGGTGCCACGATGCGGACAGACAATAGACGGCTTACATTTCAGACATATCGTTCGGAGGACTTGCATGATGCCGTCCGTGCGCTCTTCCCATTCGCCCCCCTTGCCCTTGACCATGGTACCCATGCCGGACGCGCCTGCCCCGACGAGGTCGCTCCCTTCATCGATCAGATCGGCCCTTGTGCAGACGACGACGACGGGGACCCCGGCCGAGTTGTGCGTGAGCGTGCCGGGTCCGAGCGGCAACACCGTGTTCGAGGTCAGGTTCGACGACATGGGCAGCGTGTCGGCAGACGGCTCTGTGTAATGTTGCAGGTGTGCCTGTACTAGCTCACGTTCCCGACCGGGCTCGACAGCGCGATAGAGAAAGGGACGCACGTCGTTCGCGGTTCTCTTCTCTAACGATCTCCACCTCGCGAGCGCCGTCGCCGGTGGCCCAGTGCTCGACCCACCGGAGCCACGTCTGCAGATCGTCCATGAACGTCCACGGACGGGTCCAGTCCAGCGCGATCATGACGAGCGTGTGTGGGAGCGCGGTCCGCGGGGACAGGAAATGGGGCAGCAGGGCGGTGTGTGCACGCGCGTCCGAGGGCACCGTGTACACGGACAGGCGCGCCAGGGTGTCTGGCAACCGGTCATTCTCCCTCGTCCGCAACGCGCGGGGAACGCACCTTCGTCCGCCTCGTCGCGGACGTCGGCCCAGTCATAGCCCAGCGCAAAGTCGGAGCGGGATGCGTCGCTGTCGCCCGCGACGGGCCTTTGGAGGAGCGCGGAGGCGAGGAGGGACTTGCCCGAGTCGGGTGCGCCGAGGAGGAGGACCTGCTTCGAGGGGATCGCGCGCGTCGACGAGACCGAGTCGAGGATGGACGACCACAGATCCGGCGGGGGCGCGTCCGGCGTCGACGGCCGCGAGTCCTGCAGCGTCATGGCACGAGTCGAGTTCAAACTCCGCAATGTCGGCAACGGCGGCCTACGACGCGGACGCACACGCCCGCCATGTCTGCCGCCGTGCCCGCCGTCGTGCCGGCGCACACGCTCGCCGAGTCGGCACGCGCGCGCTCGATCGATGTCCTCGGCTGGCACGTTGCCGCCGCGACGCACCCGATCTCGAACGCGGCCGAGTGCGACGCGCTCCAGGCCGCGCTCGGCTTCCCCCTCCCCGAGATGACGTTCGGGAACAACGTCCTCGCCCTCCTCCACCGCCCCTCCGGCTGGGCGCTCACCCTCGACGCCGGGGGCGCCCTCGCCCGCGTCAAGGCCGGCGAGCTCGAGGAGGGCGACGGCGGCGTCAAGGTCGGCTATGCCGACGCCTGGCTCAAGAGCCGGTGAGACCCCTCGCCTGCGCGGTCGCCGTTGGCTGAGCGCGCCCACCAGCACAGATCCCGGTACATCGCTCCCCCTGCCCACCACCGTCGCCGCGAAGCCGTACGACTGGACGTACACGACCACCTACCCCGGCCACCACCCCGACGGCGGCCCATCCGACGCAGAGATCTGGTCCGACGCCGACCCGGACGACCCCACGCACGCCATCCCGCTCGCCGAACTCACCAAACCGGACCCGATCCTCTTCTACGCCGAGGTGCCCCTCTTTGAGGACGAACTGCACGACAACGGGTCGTCCCATCTCCTCGTCCGCATCGTGCGTCTCCACCTCTGTGTGGTGCTGGCATCCACTCACACCCGCGCAGCGCGTCATGCCGACGTGCATCTTCATCCTCGCCCGATTCACGTTGCGCGTCGACAACGTTCTCTTTCGGATACATGACACCCGGATATTCCACGCGTTCGCGGTGCCCATCGTCGTACGACAGCTCAGCGGATGGGAGGCCCCGTACGATCGGGTCAAACGCGTACGTGCACCGTGTTGCCGCCCTCATCGATCCCGTCTCACATACCAGGGCACAGCAACTCCCTAGGCGCAACGATCTGACCCCGCTCACGGACGTCAACTTTATCGCCAAAGTCCTCACAGAAATGCCATCCGACGCAAGCCAAAAGGTCGGTGCTGGCACGCGATGGAGGGGACTAGGCACCAAGACCCAGGTAACAAAGCTGGCCGCTCGAGCCTAGTGGTAGTAGCTGTACGATAGACGATATTTCTTCACGCCTTTTGAAGCAAATCTTGGAGCATCTGGCGAGCATCTCCTGCCCTGACCCTGCCCCCGCTCAGCTGCATCACTTTGCCCATGATCCGGTTCATGACCTTGGCATTCCCGTCTCTCACCTTCTCGGCCTCTTCAGGAAGTGCCTCGATCGCCTCCAGACACCACCCTTTCAACAGCGCCCCGTCGCCGTCAGACACTGCCAGCAGACCCAGCTCTTCCGCCAGCACCAAAGGGGACGCGGTCGAGCGTGAACTGACCATGTGACGCAACAGCGTCTTGCCCGACGTCCCTGTAGAACCACATCGATTGCATGGGGCGAACAACACCGACAACATGCACACGCACCCGTCACCTTCCCATCGCGTACCATGTCCACCAGCTCGCCCATCTGCCCTACACTAACCGGGTTCTCGCTAAACGTCTCCTTTCGCGCCGCGAGCTGACCGAGCAGCTCGTGTATCATCCTGGACAACCCACCAAACTTTAGAACGTTTCTTTCGACCCCTTCAGAAAACGTCTGCAGCGTACCAGTTCACTGCCGCCTTTGCCGACCGACCTTTGGCGAGGCGATCAAAGTACTGGACGGCCCCTTGAGCAGGTTCGCCGTCAAACCGTACCTCACGGCCAGCGTCCACAGCCATGAGCACCTCCGCTTCCTGCTCGGTCAATCCCACACTCATCAATCGCGCACGCGTCTCTCGAGGGAGTTCTGGCATGCTTCTCCGAACGCGATCAATGTACTCCTGAAAATATGCGAATTGAGCACAACATAAACATGACTAAAGAGAAACGGACGGGAGACAGGAGGAGCGGTGGTAGATTGGGGTCGGGCATGTATCGATAGTCTGGAGAGTCCTCCTTACTCCTCAGTCTAAACGTCTCCGCCTTGGCTTCGTCGAATCCCCGCGTCTCTTGTGGGATGGACTGACCGCGCTCGAGGAGGTCGATATGACGAAAGACTTCGGATGCTAAGCAACGTTACAGCGACCACGTCCGGAATGCAAACAAAAGGAGACGAACTGATGGCTACCATCATGAACTTGACGCTGTTCAGGTTCTTGACCTCGCATCGCGTCCCTGGGGGGTGTCCATGCCTATTCACGGACACGTTCACGTCACATCTGAGCGAGCCCTGATAGACCTATTAGCCAGACAGGGAGACATGCGCGGGGGGTGCTCACAAGTTCCATGCTACCATCGCTAGCTCCGACGGCCCTGAGCATGGCTTGCAGCGTACGAACATAATTGCCCGCTTCTTCCGGTGACCTAGATGCACGGAAAAAGCACCTTGTCCTCAACAGTCCATCCCCGATATCACGCGCCGCGACGGACCTCATATCCGGTTCGGAAACGATTTCCATCAGGCCTGAGCCCGCGCGGTTGAGGTCGACCTGCGTGACGCGACGACGCACGTCAAACATCGATTTTGCCGTATCCTAAAAGACGACGGGGAACAGAGGCGTGATGAGAAATGGCACCCGGACGCGCCTGAAACGTGTCGCGGACCTGTTCCAGCTGTATCTGGGTGATGCCGACGCGAACGCCGTCCCGCGGGAGATCCAGGTGGCCGCCCCTCGCCAGCGGTGCTGACCGACGCACATGTACAGGCGGCTCTACACGCAAACATGGGCACACTACACTCACCGTAGCGTTGTGTGATCTGGTACCCGGCAGGCAGGTCAGCGTAGAAATAGTGCTTCCTGTCGAACGCGGAGCGCGCCTGGACGTTCGCATTGAGCGCAATCGCCGTTCGGACGGCGAGCTCGACGCATTTTGGGTTCAGCGTCTGCACGTCTCCGCGTGTGAGGGACAAGCCTGACGAAAAGAAGGACACGCACAGGGAGCGTCCCGGGGAACGCAGCGTCGTGCAAGGCGACAAACGAGTTGGGTTTCTCGCCGGGCTTGCACGTCAGCGCGTCTGCAGCGGACGGTTTCCGGAGCGGCTGCGCGGGTGGAACGTGACGACGGACCTGAAAAGAGCTTGCGGCGCGACTTGATCTGAGCGTGGACCTCGATGCCCACGACGACCTCCCAGCCCGGCCATCGCTTGTCGTCACCGCGCTCTCGGTGCAGATGGCGGACGCTGCGGGGTCTCCAGAGCTGTTGGAGCTGCTGTGCCCGCCATGGACACTGGCGGACGACCATCAAGGAGAATTTCCATCCCTGGAAACCTTGTTTACACTACCTCGTGGCCACGACGAACCTCGAGCGGTCCGCTTACCCCCTCTTTCCGGCAGCACTTGGCGGTGGACGACGTTCTACCTTGCAGCCGGACTGAGCGTCCAGACATGAGCTGGGTGACCACGCGGTGAGCTCACCAGATATCTAACTCGCTTGATGGGCTCGCTGTGCTCCAGCTCCACGCGCGGCGATGAGTCCATGGGTGGTGAACTGCCTCTGGCGCTGCCATCACCGCCCACTTGCAGTTGGCATCTTTTAGTATCGAACCCCCCAGCATCCTATTCGTATCGCTCTCTCCCAGTTACTCTCAACTCTGGCTTTCGATGGAGGCGCACGAAGCGTCCACGTCCACATACACCTACGATCTCCTCGCAAGCGACACTCACCTGCATGTCATCATCTTGTGAGCTTCGCCACGACCGTCCGCGAGCGAGTCGCTCACCGGCCCCCTCAGGGTAGAGCCAGACCCAGAGCCCGACAGGCCAAACCACTACACATTTACCCTCTTCATCAAAATTGGCCCCGTCCAACGTACCATCGCTAAACCCGTCACGATGACACTTTCCATAGACCCCCGCAGATTGGACTTTGTCGTCTTGTAAACGACGGCGCTCGCCACGTTTTCTCCCTTGCCGCATCTCCGACTGACGATGACCTCCTTTCAAACAGCGCGTCCTCACCGAGATCCAGTCTCCCGGTTGGCTGTCTGTACCACCTCCGCGTCTGGCTACGCGCAGCCGGCATCGATCACCGTCTGTTTAGCGAAAAAGACATCTGGTTCGGCAGAGACCCCGACTTTGGCGCCATTCCCGACGTCTCGTTCGCCGCTCTCCGCAACGTCGCCCAAGACATGTCGATCTACCAAGCCACCGTCGGCCGCGCGCCCGTCAGCTTCGTCCTCAGGCTCGTTTTTTTCCGCCCCCTCTGCCCCTGTCGACAAGCTGACTGACGCCCGTTCCTTCCCGGACGGCCCGCCCACAGATGGACGCTGGTGGAGCCCGCCGTGTACGCGCTCTCGCTCGCCTACGAGGCGGGCGGCGTGGGCAAGACGCTCTTTGAGGACTACCGCCTCCGACTCGCGTGTGCGCCCCACGCGCTCTCCTTCCTCCTCTAGCAAGTCTTTCCTTCCTCTCGTTCGTCTCCGTGCGCACGACGTACTCAACGACACCCCGCCCCTTTGCCGCTCTTGGATCGAACCCGACAATGCGCGCGCGTAGCTCGATTCCCGTCTCGTCGATGCCTCCCGGCAGCGCGCACCGACTCCGTCTTTGGCTCCGTCTCCGGGCGCCTACGCCCCCCGCCGATCCTGATCCCAACCTCGACCCCACCCGCGTGGCGAGCACGTCGTCGTCCCGCTCACACGTCTACTACCGTCTCTGGAAATCTGACGACTTCAAGGTCGGCGCGCGTCTCGACTTTGAACCGATCGCCACCGGCGCTGGACGCGGGGTCGGGCGCGACATCATCCTTGCGACGCGGGCGGGCGTGGTGGTGACGACGGCTGGGCGCACTGCGGACGTTCACAGCACCACGAGCACGGTCCAGCATATCGTCGATGATCACGATGGGGAATCCACGGATCGGTAAACGCGACGAGGCACTTCAATCGGATGGTGCGCATGCAACACATGCGTCACGGGGTTCGCAGAACATGGATTTTTATAGTTGATACGTAAATTACATTACACTTGCTTTTCGTGCCTTTGGGGTGCTATGAAAAGCAAAACCGGCGCGAGAGGGAACAACGCGCGCCGCGAATACAAACGACGTGGCATGCTGTTTTTTCTGTTTGTTGTCAAGTTGGAAAACGAAAACAAGATCATAGGCGAACCAAGCAGAACAAGAAGTGAAACAGTCTGGGTAGAACGAGAGCAGACAAGGGCACGAGAACAACAAATGGAGGAACGAAAGAGGAGAGAACCGTCGCCCCTGCTGAATGCCGATCCCCAATGGCCATGATCGTGTCTTGGTCGCAGTACGCCCCACAATTCCATGTAATCACGCCTCGTTTTCACTGGAGGGAAATCCTGTTGAGGGAGAAAAATAAATAAATCCAAGGAACAAAAAGAAGAAACGGAGCAATATTGGTGTGAAGGTTGTGGGGGCATCGTACGAGCCAGACGATCCCAACAATCCCGCCTCAAAGTAAGAGACCAATGACGGGAACCTTGGAAGGATGCGACCTTCTCGGAGATACGTGAGCTCATGTACGACCCATGAGCAGGTCTACCACCACGAATGTCTTCACGCATTCTATTGGGCTGCAACAGCACCCGTAGGTAGCGCTGGGTTATCACGTAGAGGGAGCTGAGGCGTCTTGACTATTCGTTCAGTCGGTGGTGTAGACACAGGTTCTCGATCTTTGAGACTTTGTGGGACCGGTGTTAAGCTCAGTGATAACCCTGGAATTCCGCCCTCGTCCTCGTCTTTTGGTGCGGCTGTAACTGGTATCTCGGACCTGCTGGACACGCAATGCTGCGGGGTCAATTTTGCCCAGCATGGAGAACAGGACACAGACCGTCGCTTCTTGTTGGGCATGTCGGGGGATGTGTGGTTCGACTTGCCCAGTCCCTTCACATCGCATGGTCAGTGGTGATCAACGGGATTCAGAGACAACAAGGGAGAACGACCAGGCTTTGAACACGCACTTTACCCGTTTTGGATCGCTTCAGTGGCTGCCTGGGCTGTCGTTCACCTTCATCGAAGACATAATCCGGCAAGGCAGAACTAGATGAAAAACGTGCGTGTGAAGAACGTGCGTCTCATGCAATCCCTTGCCTCGAAATACCTTCTGACGTTGCGAACAAAGATGCCCATCTGAGACTCGTCGTACTTTTCCCACACCTTGACTAGCTTTGTGAACTCGGTGGTAGGGTATGATATGTCCAGTTTTCTTGTACCGGTGGAGCCCACTTCAAGGAGACATCAGAGTGGTGTTCCGACACGCTTGGTGGAATCGCAAGCGTACTTGGTCTTGGCTCGACGAGGAGACCAATGTAGAACGTCGTCGAATATACGGTGCTGGCATCTTCGATCCCTTCGATATCGGCCTTGGTTCGCTTTGCTATGGCATCTGATATTTGCCCTTGCGCCACTTGACACACTTCCTCTCGCGATATACAGTGGGACACTTGCTCGAAACCTTTGATGAACGGATGGGACAAGATGAGAGACTCGACATATTCAAGTTTCATGACAAGTTGCCGTATTCGCGACTCAACAGTTCCCGACCTGAAGGAGAAAGTGCAGAACGTCTACATCACAACTTGATATAACATACCATTTAATTTGGAGCTCTGCATCACCCGTGGAGGCTATAACTTGTAGATAATATCGATACTTGTGGAAGAAGTCGTGCTTTGTAAAAAGTTCGGACCAGGTTGCAGTCCCGACGATGACTCGATCCACAATATCGGCACCTTGCGAGGCTCACTCAGCAGTCCGGTGGTGTAAGCGGGGTTGGCGGTCACCTTTCTTAAACTCTTCGGTGACAATCATCTGTGTCGAGGCTGTAACGTTATGAGTAGCACACATTGCAGGATACGCGGGCGTAATGATGGGCATTCTATGTGACCGATCTGCGGGGTACAACTGCGCGGTGTAAATACAATTTCGTGCCGAGAAGAGTTGACTGAACGCATACTTTCGGATTCCATACTCGGACCTGTAAAGGCCCTTCTTCAATTTGCTTCAAAAGCACGGGCTGCGGCCAGGACCTGTCCCCTTGTCGCACCATCTCAATGGCCGGACGCGATGTGACGTACCATTGATACATGATGATAAAGAATCTGCTGACAATCGCACCGGCAGTCGCGTTGGGATATAATTGGCATACACGGGCAACGAGTATGGCCCAAGCAACGCCACCAAAGAACCCGTTCACGTTTGAATAGATAGCTCTCCCTGAGATCCACTGTGAGTGACGTAAATAAAGAGGAGAACCGACGCACTTTGGGCCCAAAGTTTGATGCATCGCAACGAATCGCGGTAAACCTGGACGTTGGGGACTAAGCGCAAAATCTCGTCGTTCACTCTCGAACCTAGACTCCGCTCAATCCGAGTTCAAGATGCCAAGCTGACAGGATACGCCACCATTCAGACTTCGCACACATCGCTCGTCCAAGTTCCGCAACAGATTGTCGTCCTTTAATGATAGGTCATCTGGTATGGACGATAACGCCAATCGCGCCATCAAGAAATCCAGAGGAATACCAGAAATCTTTGTTTTTATGATGGGAACATATGCTTCAGGAACACCCTGGGATGGGAACGCTCGGTCAGGGACGGGATGTACAGTCCGACGAACGAATGCACTCACCGAGACCTCGCTGACACCCTCCAGTTCCCGCAGCATGCCCTCGAACACCTCGAAGAAATCTTCGCGAAGTACATGTTTCGGGACTACACACAGGGTATCGATATCGGAACCAGGTCCGTGCACACCCAAGCGATACGAGCCAAACGTGAAAATCTTGCCCCCAGCCGCACTCGCAGCCGACTCGGATAGACCACGCTTTAGAGAAACCTGGTACACAAACTTTTTGACGAGCGCAGCGACACGCCCAAGGACTGCTTCCCTGCGAGAGAAAAAATGTCAAAAGGAATCTGAACATTCTTTGTTCCGGTCGCAGTCGGTTCGTCCACGGGGGTAATTGAGCCTGGAGAAATCTTGATCGTACCTCGTTCGAGCTTCCTCTACGCTTTCAAAGGTGTTTTGATTCCGTAGTTCCTCCATGAGTGTTGCGGTGACCTCCTTTTCTCGTTCTGTGGACTCTGCAGTGGAGATGGGGGCCGTCACACCGAGGTACCTGGGCAGCGAGTTGTGTTAGCTATGCACAAGGGCGAGAACCACAAGAGCCGTGGATGCGAGTTACCCTTTCTCAGTCGTCATTTTTTGTGTCGGGGATGAAGAGTGTCAAACCGAACTTGGAGGGGTGTAAGCAAGTAGTGGTCGGTTGTTGGCAAGTGGGACTTGTTCGCCCCGCCACCGGGCATTGCTTAGTCATCACTATCCACTCCGACTATCAGTCAAGCGTGCTACCACCCCGAGCACCCGCACGGCAACGCCCACAGCTCTGCATAGACCAAACTTGCGGAAAGAAGGCGACCGCTTTCACCCAGGGCAGCGCCGCGAGCCGATCTCAAGAAAGCACACTTTTATCATGCCGTCCGGCGGCGTGGTGGGCCAGCGACGCTACTAAACACATGCTTGATGGGCAGGCTACTGCGTCAGATCGGTTTTTGAACTAGGCTGGTTTTGCTGCTCCACGGGACAGGCCCCGCACACTCCAGATGGAGTTACCCGAATCGAACCGAATGTCCAATTATAGATTCGCTCCGCGATGAGACGGCCGTCGAGACAACTGACCGCCCCACAACTTGAAGGGCTACTGACAAGCAATGTCTAGTCGGCACTTGTGGCGCTTGGTCTCGACATACGTCGTCCACCTTCAACACCGTTCACTTTTGGTTGTCACTGGAAAAGTCTGCGAGGGCATCAGCTTGATCCGCTTGTCCTCCCGTCTCTCGCTACCGCGATCCCCGTCCTCACCCTCCATCCCTTGATCGGTATCCACACCGTGTGAGCGCCTCGGTTCCGTCCTTGTCGCATCCATCATGGGCGTGGGTCGCACGCGGAAGTAGGGCTGAGACAGCCAGTGTGGAAGAATCTTGAGCCCACTCGTGAGCTCGAACTTGACCAACTCCTCCACGGATAGATTCTCTGCGCTCTTTGCATCTCGCTAAGATCGCGATCATGACCCGAGCGAAAGAAAAGAATTAGTCTTGTCCGAACATACGCACGGTAATTTGACAGTACTCACGTCCATCCGCGCCTTCATTTCTCGCACCACTTCCACATAGCGCTCTACCGATCGCGGGCCTCGAATATGGCTCAACTCGTCTCGCAGGTCCGTCTCCCGACTGAGAGCAGGTCGAAGCAACTTGAAAAGGTGACCCTTGACTGCGCTCAGCGACGTTGGCGTCTTGAGACCTTGCACGATCTGCAGGTACTCAAGCGCCAGGTCCGCGTGCGGGAGGTGCAGCCCCGTATCGAACCCGTGTCTCCTGGCCGGGAGGCATGCTTCCCCTGCACCCATGCTGGCACCACTGCCGACACCTGCATCTGCCGGCGCGAACAACGCTGGATTGTACAATTGCCCTTCCGCAGACATAACCGCGTCCACGCCCGTCTCCGCTAAACATCGCTCGATATCGGAATGATAGAGGATGTTACCGTTCGCGAACACGGGCACGGAAACCGCCGCTTTGACTGCGCATATCTTTTTCCAGTCTGCCAGTCCAGCGTTTTGACCGCGTTGCTCGCGAAGACGGCCGTGGCAGGTCAGTATCTGGGCACCCGCGCGTTCCAGCATGCGTGCGTATTCAACCGTCCTTTCGATCGTCGGAAACACGCGAAACTTGGCGGTGACGGGCACTCTGAGCTCCTGGTGAAGGGTGCTGACTGTATACATGCACACATGCACATACATTGGCGGACGTCAGAAAAAGAAGGGTGTCGGGTAGGAACAGGGCAAAGGACCAGACTCACTCAGCCTGTAAATCAGATCCCAGTCTTCCATCAGAAACGCCCCGTAGTGTCCCGATCGCGCGATCTCCTGTGGACACCCCAAATTCAGGTCGATCGCATCGCAGTGGTCTTGGAGTGCCAGCGCAGACTCGAGGAGCTGTTCGGGGTCATTGGCACAGAATTGAACGATGAGCGGTCGGTCGGCAGGCCCGCCTTCTTCGCCGTGAGAGAGGTCAAAAAATTTATCGCGATGACCCTTTCTTCCTCTGTGAAGGCAGAACATCTAGAACGACATCCGAAAATGACGCGTCGCGCAGGTGAAACAGTGACGTGAATGTGAGCGGACGTGCCCATGCAAAAAGGGATCACCGATTTTACCTTGGCGTTGATCATCGGAGTGTACACGAGCTACAGTGGGAGGTTATGGTGTGCCGAAGAGACGACGACAAGCAGAAAACCAACACACCTGTGCGCCATACCGCCGTGCCAAGATCCGCCATGGCTACTTCACCATCAGACACCGATGACGGCGATGAACACCATGAATCAAGATGCGAAACGCACCAATTCGCTCTGGTCAACCATGGGCGCGACGACGTATTTTGGACTACCGAGCACCGTCCTGTAGAAGTCGTACCCCGAAAGTTTTCGGGATGGTCTCGGTGTTGATGGGGATGTTGCAGGGACAAGTATGGGTTCAGCAGCGACGGTTGTCATACTGTATAGACGGTGTGGTATCGTAGTGGGATCGGAGGAGCGGGTGGCGCATCGCAGACAGGCTTGGAGTCGGATGCGGTGTGTGCACATCCGACATTCAAGAATTGTGGCTGTGATGTCGTCGATTTTGACGCCGTGGAAATGTATTGCTTGATATGGATAGGTACTTGGGGAAGCTATTATTCGGGCTAGCGAAACGACTTGCGTACCGATCCAACTGCAACCATCATCCACACCTCACCGGTGCACCCGCCATGTGTTTCCTGCCATTGCTCTCTCGCGGATTCACCAAACTCATGTCGCGCTGCCTATTCTCGCCCAAGCACGCTATTCACAGCGCGGCTGGTGTTTCAAGATCTCATGCGTGGCCGTCAGTGTAGCCATGGCAGTCGTCAACAGCACCTATCATCCATACTTGCTCTTGGCGCTCGTGACCATTTCGGCGTCCATTTCCGCACAAACCAGATTATGACAGCTAGGAAGGACACTGCTAGCACGATGACGACGATGGCAAACGCGCCATCGGGCCAGCCATGCGCGAGGGGCCCGACCGGCGGGGCAACCAGTTCATGACTCTCCCTAAATGGCCAGTGATCGCCACCCGCAGGAGGCACGACGCACGTTACCAAGCTGGGACTCTTGCCCCCCGCAACGGACGTAAAGTCCGACGGTATCGTGGACTCTTGCACATTGCACGAATCGATAATGAACGCTGTGGGAGGTGGAGTGTCGTCGGCGGTGCAATTCGGGCCCCGTACACCGATAAACGACGTGTAGCCCATCAGAATATTCCTCTAGATGGTGACATTCGTGACTGAGCTCATGGCGATGCTATACCCAAACGCTCCTGTGAGTTAGTTCCACCAGTGCTGACATCATTGGTGTACCGGTCGCCGCACCAAGTGCGGGGGCCGATAGCGATAGCGATTCTAAATTTACCAATGATTGACCTTGTCGGTGATAACGGGGAGATAGACGCACTTAATGACAGCAGCGTGCTTGTTGGTTCCCTTTGGCTGCGATCCCTGAACAGCCTCGGAAGCAAACCCGCTAGCGATCGTGTCGTTTGATGCCACGACCCTTCCATAGTCCCCTCCAAATGGCATCAACCATGTTAATACCCCCCAAGAGAGTTTGCTGCAAGATGACCGATCTCAAGATCCTCGATACGAATAAGACGTCAAAACCCACTGTCTCTATCCATACGATATTATTCTCTACACGGGTGCCCGGCGATCCAAAAAGGACGATACCCCCATCTGTATGGCCGTTGCTCATGCTGTCCCTTATCACACTGCTGCGGCACGTAACGCTGATACCGTCCGTCCACTGCTGGAATTTGTCGCAGTCTGCTGGGCCGTTGTTCTGGATTGTAACAGCCTTGCAGCCGAGGTTGCCTTGTACAACATAGAGACAAGACCAGCCCCGCGGGCCGGACGAGCGAACGTACCCGACGAGCTGGTCAACATCCGAGCCACCCATCTCGACGTTCGCACCCCCCCCCCCCCCAGCTATTGGCGGCCCACCAAGCCGCATGCCGTTGATCTGTGCTTTGACACTTCAGGCTCAGTGCGAGAACGATGTGCCAATCGGACGTCGTCACCTGCACGTTGCGAAGCTTGACGTTGTCGCACTTGGCACGCGTTCCGTCGATGGCGGTGGTATGATCTCCACCGTCCACCACCGGGCCATTGACGACTCATCGCCCAAGCCGAATCCGCCGGACAGCCAGCGGTGCTGATCGGTTGACTGGGCGCGGCGAAGCGAATCGGGGCATCAATGGCGGACTGGCACCAACACCTTGAAACTCTGAAGAGCAAAAGTGGATGACGGATTCGAGATGGGGGGATGATGCATGTGGTGCAAGCAGGCAAGCGTTTCAACGTCCTACAGATACTGGCCCATCGGGCTATGGGTAGTGCACTTCTCTTCCGCAGAACTTGATGGGTATAACCCCCTTTCGTCGGAGCGAGAAGGCTATCAAAACAAGCCTGAGTACTGATAGGAAAGAAAAGGATCGTTAGCCCACTGCCAACCACAAATTGGACCCCTTGAGTTACGGGGTAGACAATACGTGGACTCGGAGATAAGTGTCGTTTCAGGGTGTTGCGACCTTTGCACGAGCCCCAAGATACTGAAGTAGAAACTTGGAGGCAACAGCTCTGCCGAATGCCGGCCGACGGCGATCATAAATTCGTTCCGACGATCGCCTCGCCGGTCGATGCCGGAGCGGAGTTTTATCTGCACCTGCCGTGCCCACCGGGCCGGTGAGGGCACAGATACTCGGCACGTTTGCGGCAGCCCCAAGTATGGGTAGCATTTCTGTCGGTGCCTATTCATTCGGTCCCGCAGTCCAGACCGTGTACAGGATATACCCTAGCTCTACAGATAACAAAGACCGTGCATGTAGCATAGCGTGTTCTGTGGACGTGCAGAATAATTCAAAGGATTGTAAGAGATCGACCTTGACATGCAGACGCACGGTTACAGGTCATTTGACCCTGGACAGGAGGATGTAGCCGGCCGAACGTCTCGAGCGCGACATAGCCAGGGGCAACCAACTCGGCGCCCATCTCTGGATAATCCACATTACGGCCGCCAGGCACAACACGGCTAGCACGATGGCCCCAATGCCAAACCCACCAAGGTGCCTACCGGTGGGTGGGTCGGGCGAGTTGTTGCTTGGTTCGGGAGGACTGACGAGCGACTCAGAAGAAATCGCGCTGGAGTCCCCCTTGAATGGCCAGTAGTCACCGCCCGCTGGAGGCACGATGCACGTCACCAAGTCGGTACCGTCCGCGATGGACTCGAATTCGGATTGCATCTGGGACTCGTGTATATTATTTACGTCCATCACGAAGGGCGCGGGAGACGGGATAGGGTCCTCGATGGTGCAGTTTGGGCCCCGTACGCCGATGAACGACGTGTTGCCCATCAGGACATTGCTCTGGACGGTGAAGTTCGCGGCGGAAGTCATCACGATACCATAGCTGAGTGCCCCAGTGAGACGGTTGTCTTGTACTGTCCCACCAGCGCTGACGTTGTTAATATACCGGTCACCAAACCAAGTGCGAGGACCAATGGCAATACCAGCTCTAGATTAGTTTGCATTAGACTGCTTAGCGATGTGAGCAAACAAACACACTTGATGACGGCAGAGTGTTTGTTAGGTCCCTTCGTTCGTGATCCCCGAGCTATCTCGGAAGCGAACCCACCAGCGATTGTGTTGTTTGTCACCACGACCCCACTATAGTCCCCTCCGAACGGGCGAACATCAACCATGTTGATGCCTCCCAAGAGTGTTTGCTGTAGAGCCACCATCCTAAGATTCCCGAGCTGAAGGAGATGTCAAGAGCGTACTGTCTCCACCCATATAGTGTTGTTTTCTACACGAGTGCCCGGCGATCCGAACAGGACGATGCCCCCGTCCGTAGGGTTGTTGATCATGTTATTCTTTATCACACTGTCGCGGCACGCAACACTGATCCCATCCGCCCACTGCTGGAATTTTTCAGACCCTGCCGGTCCGATATCGTTGTTCTGGATCGTGACCCCCTTGCAGTCGAGATTCCCTTGGGCGACATGGAGGCACGACCAGCCCCGCGGATCGAACGAGTGCACATGTTCGACAAGCTGGTTCGCATTCGGACCACCCATCTCGACGTTCGCTCCTCCAGATATCGGCGGTCTACCGAGCCTCATGCCGTTGATCTGTACTTTGACACTTCAGACGCTGGGCAAGAACGAGGCACGGATAAGAAACTGTCACCTGCACGTTGCGAAGCTTGACGCCGTCGCACTTGGCACACGTTCCGTCGATGGCGGTGGTATGACCTGCACCACCTGCCACGGGGCCATCGATAACCAGCATCGCCCTGGCGGAGTCCGTCGGGTAGCCAGCAGTGCTAATTTCTTGACTCGGCGCGGCGAAGCGGAGCGGAGCCGTGATAGTGTACTGTTGATTGGGACAGAGGCTGAGGGTGAATCCGGGACCAGACGAGCTGAGGAGAGTATTCAAACGGTCTGTCAGGGTCTCCACGGGATGGGGGGATTCACAGTCACGACGGGGCAGATGCATGTCGGAGGGGCACCAGGAGGACAGGCACGGGGAGGGGGAGGAGAGACTGACTTGAGATGAGAATCATGATTAGAGGCTCCGGAAGATAAGCAAGCGCAGAAAGCTGCGCACAGCGCCTTCGCACGGCGCCCGACAAGGCTGGAGATTCAGAAAACTCGCGGAAGCTCGGGCGGCGTCGGAAACCGAACTCGACAACGCTGGACCCAAAGAGGCGGCGCGAGTCCAGCGACGGGGCTGGCCTGAGCTGAAGTATCCACTTCGTGGGAGATCCCGCTCACGCTTCTGTGGATTCATATGCGATTATTGTCGTGATCGCTGACATCATGGAGCGTCGCATGACGACCCGACCTCGATATACCACCGATGTCTACGTCCGCACGCTCGTGTGCGCATGCTCGCCGGCACTTGACCCTCTTTTCCGCGGAAACCGTCACGGTCGCAGCCAGTATCGATCAACTATGCACCAACGAGCTGAACGAGCAGAGTCCCACCGAATCAATCGCGGTGGCATCGGACCCGGATACTCAGGATGTGCCTCTGCCAGCAGTGTTTGCTGGCTTATCCCCCCTCTAAAGCCTGTGCCTTTGAGGCGGTCGCCAGACAGGGCACCCGAATAGTGAATACTGTCCTGGCGGGGGACTCTTCAGCGGGAAGCGACCAGAAACCGCTCGCGACGTTCGCGAGCTCTACCTCGGCACGTCATAGACATCGTTGTCAATCGCTTGGAGGGTTGCGTATGCGGTTGCCAGGTAAGTGGCGGTACAATCTCGGCAAACAAGTTGTACAGCAACGTCGTCTGGTTCCGCAAACGATGCGGCCGCGACGCCACTGCTGTTCGAGGGTGCCCGTGCTCGTCGCGAGCCTCCCAGGATCTAACCAGCCAGAGTTTTGGGGTATTCCCTCATCCCACTGCGACCACCGGCCTTGGCAGGCCCCGGATCAATGGGACGCTCCACAGTCGAGACTCGTTTAAATTATCTCGGATCCAATCCACTTATGAATGACCTGGGATATATATGGGCGCCTTTGTGATGGCCCCGGGTCACACAGCCTGCCACTCCCTTACTAATTTAGCCTTGAATGCACCAGTCCCAAGATCGATATGCAATCAGTCTCCAGTTTCGCGAGACAAAGGTACTCCGTACTGCCATATGCACAACTAGCCATGAAACACGAATGGTATATAGTCCCGAGTGTACGTAGAATACGCCTCTAAGTGTATATATAAAGTTTAAATACAGTTCAAAGTCAATGAAAACGTCAAAGTGAAGCAAACAACAGAGTCCTAGCGTTTCAGCTTGTCCCCATCTAACCGTTTCAGGGCCCGTTTCCGTACAAACCAGGTTATTGCCGCCACCAACATCACAGCGGCGATAGTGCCAATGATAATCCCCGCAATCGCACCAGCCGACGGGCGACTTGAACTTGCCGAGGTCGTAGATGGCTCAGGAGGACTGACCGGCGGGGCAGTTGAGTTGGGGTTCCCTCCAAACGGCCAATAATCACCACCTGGAGGGGGCAGAACACAAGTCAAGCTGTCCGCATCCGAGACGGCCGTAAAGTCCAGCTGTGTCGTAGATCGTTGCACTTCGTCCAACTCGATCACGAACGCAGCGGGAGCTGGGGTGTCATCGTTGGCCGTGCAGTTTGGACCACGTGCACCAATGAAGGACGTGTTGCCCACAAGGACGTTGTTTGCGACGGTGAAATTCGTGGCTGAGCTCATGGCCATACCATAGCTGAATGCCCCTGTGAGCTGGTTGTCCACTACTCTTCCGCCTGTGCTGACGTTGTTGCCATACTGGTCGCCAAACCAAACGCGGGGCCCAATAGCAATGCCAATCCTAGATTGACACATGTAAGGTTGTCAAGGATGTCAAGGAAATAGACACACTTGATAATGACGTCGTTGTTGTTGGTTCCCTTGGTCTCAGATCCTTGTGCGGCCTGAGAGGCGAACCCGCCGGCGATCGAATTATTTGTCACCACCACCCCGTTGTAGTTCCCTCCATACGGGGAAACGTCAACCAAGTTGATCCCTCCCAAAAGAGTATGCTATAAAACAACGGCTTCAGAGACCCGAACTTGGACGAGATGGGGGGAACTCACCGTCTCCACCCATACGGTATTGTTCTCTACACGGGTGCCAGGTGCCCCGAAAAGGACGATACCCCCATCGGTGGGATTGTTGATCATGTTGTTCCGTACTACACTGTTGCGGCACGCAACGCTGATACCATCCGCCCATTGCTGGAATTTGTCGGATCCTGCTGGGCCGATATCGTTGTTTTGGATGGTAGCGCCGGTACAGCTAAGGTTCCCTTGTGCGACGTGGAGACATGACCAACCTCGCGGGTCGAAGGAGTGAACGTATTCGATGAGTTGATTAGAAGTCGTGCCACCCATCTCGATGTTTGCCCCTCCTACTACCGGTGGCCCTCCGAGACGCGTGCCGTTGACCTGACCTTGGCTTCAGGGGGTGAGAAAAGACGTGGACAGCCAAGAAACACACCTGTATGTTGCGCAGCTTCGCGCCACTGCAATTTCCGCACGTTCCGTCCACGGCGGTGGTTTGACCTGTGCCATTCGACAAGGGCCCACTCACGACCAACGTCGCCCTGGTGGAGTCTGTCGGATAACCGGCGGTGCTGATTTCCTGATTTGGGGAGGTGAAGAGGAGCGGAGCAGTAATGTAGTATTGTTGCCCGGGACAAAGACTGAGGGTGTAGCCTGTACCAGAAGAGTTGAGAAGCGTGTTCAAACGGTCTGTTACGGTATTCGCTGGGTTGGCCGGCTCGCAGCTCGCTCTACACGCAACGGAAACGAGTCAGCCTGCGAGCGATGGGCGAAGGCGAGCACGTTCACCTAGTATGAACAAACGGAAGACGCATGACGTGAAAAAGTACAGTCGTAAGGAGACAAAGGAGCGACAAGGGTCGAAGGGTTAAGTAGTGAGAGCGGCATCCAGGCTAGCCAAGATAAATAGCATCGCCCTGACAATAAGCCCACATGCGGCTCGAATCTCCGATTGCCTGAAGGTTATTCAATTATGTAATAACAAGCACCCACCCACCGTGTTACACGCGATTGCAGACTTGCTCGTTGGCGGTCAGATGGGTGCGCCAACTCGTGTCCGTTCTCCGCGCTTGCTGACCGCGCGCAGAGTCTTCGGTGGCCAAGCAGCTCGTGGACAAGATTTATGAAAAGCGAAAGGCTGCCGCGCTCGAGCTCGAAAAGTAATGCTGTTTTTGCACGCCCTATCTATGCACTCAGATACCCCTGCGCAGGCAGATTCGCGAATGTCACCAACAAGGCGACCACCGCCGCATCAACCAGATCATCGAACAGCTCGTCGACATGTTCAGCAACGCCTCCAATGCACTACACATTCGCAACGGCGGTCTGATTGGTCTCGCTGGGACCGCCATCGCACTCGGCGTCGACGTGGCCCCCTACATGGACAAGTTCATTGAACCCGTCCTCGCCTGCTTCACAGACCCCGAGAACAGGATAAGATATTTCTCCGCAGAGTGCTTGTACAACATCGCCAAAGTCTCCAAGGGCGAGGTCCTCGTGTATTTCAACCCCATCTTCGATGCCCTCAGCAAGGTCTTCGCTTCACTTTCCTTTCAACGTTGGGTCTGATGCACTTGTACACCTTAGCTTGCTGCGGACTCCGAGTTGTCTGTCAAGAACGGCGCCGAGCTTCTCGACCGCCTCTTGAAGGATATCGTTGCCGAGACCGCCTCTGTATACATCCCCCAGTACCCAGAGACGGAGAGAATACGCCTTCAGCTTGATCTCCAGGAGCAGAGCATACTTGTACCATATCCTGACGACGCCCTCTCCAATGCCAGCCCTTCCCCCAGAAAGGCGTTCTCACTTGCCCGATTTATCCCCCTTCTTCAGGAGCGCATCTATGTCGTCAGTCCGTTCACACGGAATTACCTTGTATCTTGGATCACCGTCCTCGATTCGATCCCGGAACTCGAACTCGTCTCCTATTTTCCTGATTTCCTCGATGGCCTTCTGTCAGTGCCCCTTGAGCCGGTATCCCCTTGCTGCTGAAATGATTCATCCAGGAAGTATCTCTCAGATCCCACCGAAGACGTTCGCGTCGCTACCGAGAACATCTTGGCAGACTTCCTTCGCGAGATACGTGGCATCAGCGAGCTTCGTCACCGCCAGGAAGAAGTTGGAGAGTCATCAGAACAGCGTCGAGCAGACGAGAAGCTTCCTGATATCACCTTGTCTCATTCAGAACGTGCCTTGTTCATCCGCGAGGATGATGTTGTGCATGACCACGATGGTGAATTGACCGAGCAAAAACCTGAGGATCATCGAGCTACTGGAGGTGAGGCGTGCTTTGCTTTGTCTCGGTTCTACTCACGAGTCATAGCTTGGGTACCCGGCCAGGGGGTCCGGATAGATTATGCAGCAATAATTGAAATCCTGATTCAGCAGCTCGACGGACAACGTTAGTTGCATTGGCGCGTGCCACCTTTTGACGCTAAGACTACTTCTCGACAGATGACGAAATTCAGCAGTCTACAGCTCTCCGGTGGCTAGCAGAGTTCTTGGTATTCGCTCAGGAAGTCATGCTTCCATTTACGCCTCGTCTCATTCCGGCGATCCTACCCAACCTTGCTCATCACGTCCCTATGATCCAGTCCGCAGCCTTACGAACAAATAAGCTCCTCACAAAGGTCATCCAGGAGTTACCTTGCCCTGGGGATCAACCATCTCGGCAGTCAACCATCGAAAAGACTACGACGCGTACGTTCACCAGCTCGCCGACGACTCCCGCTCAACCTGTGCCCCCGTCTCGTCAATCCACTCTTCAAGCAGCCCCCCAAAAGGATGTATCATCACCCGAGTCTACAACGGACTCTGCCGCATCAGACAAGACCACCGCACCTCAGACCCCGAGATCTCGTTCTAGCATTCTCGTTCCCGCAGCGTCGGAGATACCTAGTCGACCGCAATCCAGAACGTCTACAATTAGCACATCCGGCCCACCCGCGCCTGCGGTGGTTATCCCGACGCTACCGTCTCCCGTGCAAGAGGAGCATGTTGACGATGAAGACGTCTTTGACTATGTGGCAACCGTAAACGAACTGACGATACAGTTCTTGAGCGAACATGAGCAGACAAGGGTAGCGGCGTTACAGTGGCTTATCATGCTCCACCAAAAGGCGCCCAAGAAGGTATGCGATTATTAATGCCTGGTAGCTTCTTCGGCTCACTGTATGTGAGATCCTGGCCATGGAAGACGGTACTTTCCCCGCACTGTTGAAGACACTGTCGGATCCCTCTGAAGAGGTTTGGTGGCGTGTAATGCTGTCCTCCGGCCGTCTGAGGTCTTGCTTTCTAGGTGATCAAACACGACTTGCAACTTCTCGCACAAATTTCATCTTGTTCGGAGGAGAGCTACTTCCGCGTTTTCATGATGAATCTTCTTGAGTTGTTTAGCACGGACAGGAAATTGCTGGAGGCACGCGGAAGTTTGATTATTCGGCAGCTCTGCTTAAATCTCAACACTGAACGAATATATCGCACATTTGCAGTGATTCTAGAGAAAGAAGAGGTATCCTCATAATACGTTGTTTTCGTTATCGTGTGCTGATGACCTATAGGATCTGGAGTTTGCCAGCGATATAGTGCAAAAGCTTAACACCATCCTTGTTACATCACCAGAACTCGCCGAATTCAGAAAACGACTAAAGAGTTTAGAGACGCGTGTGCGTGTCTTTCGTCCAGGAAGGTTAACCTACCCTGACGGGATCCGCGTTCCACAGCAAGACGGACAGGCTCTTTTCACAACGCTTTACCGATCGTGGTGTCACAATGCAGTTTCAGTATTCTCGCTCTGTTTATTGGCGCAAGCGTACGAACACGCCTCCAATCTACTGTCAATATTGTACGACAAACTCGTTCGTGTGCTCATTCGGACTATCTTACGGAATGCATAGTGCCGACCTGGAAATGACAGTCGCCATATTGGTGCAAATTGATAAGCTCGTCCAGCTAATCGAGTCCCCCGTCTTCACGTGTAACGTTTCATTTCTGGCAACTTTTCGCTGTCTGACCACGTAGCGACTGAAAGATCTCCGTCTTCAACTCCTCGAGCCCGAACGACATCCTTACTTGTTCAAGTGCTTATACGGTCTCCTCATGTTGCTGCCACAAAGCAGCGCGTTCGTGTCCCTCCGTAATCGTCTCAATGCAATCAACTCTTCCGGTTTCCTCCATATCGCACCCAAGGCGTATGTCCGCCTCGACGATGGCATTTCTCTCGGCTCTCCTTCTCAGAAGCTACACTGACGTTTTTTTTTCCTTTATCAGCAGCAACATCCCATCGATATCTACGCGCACCAAGATTGGGCAGGGCGAAATAAAATGGCAGGAATTACTCAATCATTTTCGGGCTGTACAGGCCAAGCACGAGAAGGCGCGTCGACAGGCGCTCGGGGTGGATGGGCTGCCGTTTGCAGGGTTTGATGCCAAGATGCCTGATGGGCCGTCATCGAAGCCGGGTCCGGGCGCCGACGGTGGGAGCGCCGCTAGTGCTAGCGCGGGAACGGGGGCTGGCCCTTTGACACGACGGCGTGCAGGAGGTGCTCCTGATCCGACAGCGTTGGCGGGGGTAGGAACAGGGCGACCTGCATTGTCACCGTTGAATCCGAAAGCGAGACAGACTGGGTTGTTGGCAGCGGCAATGACGGGGGGCCAGGCCTCTCAGTCCTCCTTTTCAGGGTCTGTGATGGGCCCGAACGGGGGATCGCTGGCTCTGCAGCAGCAAAAGCAACGGCGGCCGGGTTCATTTGGGCCTGTGACGTTGACTCCACGAAAGGGCTGAAACGTTGATGGGGGAGCAGCGCAAACCCTGTTTTCTCGGATAGTACTTCATTTACTGCATATCGCAGTGATAATCATACTCATTGGGTACATGATAGGCATCTAATATGTATACTGTCAGTGTTGGACGTCGCTTGACATGTCGGCTTGCCCTCTGACAGAAGTGACGCGTGTGGGCGAGGTCGCATGATTGTCATAGTGGACTACTCTGGGAACGAACACACGCCTGAGTCACAGCCTGTCCTAATCACAAGATGCCGTGGCATGATTAGCGAATGCCAGTGCCTCGTAGGTCCCTGTTGACACCACATCAATTTCCCAAGTCTCACGAACTTGAGACGAGTTCGGAAAGGGGGTGGCGGCGGGTTGCTCGCCAGTGGCTCGCCAACGGTCGGAAGCCCTGACAGTGGGAACGCGCCCATGGCTATCCCATCATCGCGCCAGTTCTGCGAAAACGCACAGCAATAAAAAATGAATCAGTTGGTGCGGCTAAACGAAAAAGACCGTGAATCACATCCGCGCCTTGACCGGCACCACCAAGTTAGATCGAATGATCGATATGTCGTCGTCGGCCAGCTCACAGAAACCCTTCACGTACGCTTCTACGCCACCGTATTTGTCCCTGAGCAGGGCCAGCGCTGCGTGCATCGTTTCATATCTGATGTCCGCGCGTGGTGAATGACGGGGAACGTTGATCGTGCGCGTACAACGTACCTAGAAGAGAGCATCCGGAGAGCAAGATGAGAGTTGGCTGCAAACAGGGGCTCTTTCGAGAGCCGTCTGAGGACCTTTTCTCGATCTGGTTCGCGGCCTATTCGGGTTAAAGAGTAATCCTGGCAGATAAAATGATCCTCGACGCCTGCGAGCTGTGCAAAAAGCTAAGTTAAATGCTCCCCGGTGAGAGTTATCATACCTTGAGCAGGATAGCAGCGACAATACCGGTGCGATCTTTCCCCGCTAGGCAGTACTCTATCAGAGAGAAGCAGCACCCTGTAAGACACAGATACGAACCTGTACAGTGAAATAAAAATGGCGCGCTTGGTCTATCCCGAACATGTCGGAGGATGGTGCCAAACGCGCGACCACCGTGTTCGAATATTTGGGAGTATAATTTCATAAATGCCTGTCTGAGCGTTCGGCAGGCCGTTTCATGAGGGGTTGGTAGCCACTATACCTCTGTGGTACCGCTTGCATACAGTTCAAATCTTCTGCCGAAATGAGGTATTGAGCAGGGAACATGACGGGCCTCACACCAACGTACCTTGCCATGCTTTCTGGACTGTAGTCCTCGTTCGTAAAGACAGGTGTGCGCAGTATCTGCACGCCTTCGATGGAGGGTATTGGAGTGCTGTACTTCTGCATCTCTGGATCCGATCTCAAATCGAACACAGTAGTAATCCCGAGTGCTCTCATCTGCTGAATGCCTAGCAAACGCAATCAGGTGGTGTTCAAACATGGTGCAGGCCAAAAAGACCTTGTTCCGTAATATGGGAGACCTCCGCACCGCGAAACGCATAGCCGGGCTTCGTGACAAGATTGGATGTGGTAGTGGCGTAGGACCCCAGATCGCGAACGTTACACACGCCGGATATTTGCACAAAGGGTGGTTTGGAGAGGACTTCTGCAACATATGCAGGGTCCAACGCTTCCGACGAGTCATCCGCCGGAGTCATGATGGGGACTGAGATGGAAGGCCGCTAGCAGCTGCTGTTGACTATGAGCTCGGGTCGGGTCGTCTCCCTCCTACTTGCGACCATCCATCATGAAATGGCGTACGACCACGAGACACGTGACAGATGAGGGTACTGTTGTCGCTTTAGGGTAGGCAGTCTCGCGCCAGACGTGCTTGCCGCGTCGCGAGGCTGCTTCCTGACTTTGGATAACCCTGCGAACAGAAGAAGACGATGGATTTCGACGGTCTGTCGTCGCCACCAGCACCGAGGTCGTCGTTGCCGCCAAGCAGCCTGCCAAATCCGACGGCGTCGTCCAATGGCACCCCAAGGTCGGTCAGAAGACCAGCAACCGATGCCCTGGCGTTTGGCGACAGCGAGGGACAAGAAGCACAGGAGGGAGACGACGCAGGCGCGAGGCGCAGGCGGAGACCAAGGAACCAGCCAGGTGGCGATGTTCCAATGGTTCGCGATGCGGTAGGCGAGAGCGTATGCGAAAGCTTTGAAACATTTCTAAAATCGTGAGTAGTGATCGAGCAGACGTGGTATCCTTCCTTAGCGTGTCATGATCTAGCTTTACTGAAGACGTTGCATTGCCGTCCACGCCTGCCTCCGACGGTGGCCTACCCGAAGTAGCAGATGGTGAGCTGGTGTATGTCCAGCAGATCCATACCATGCGTGAATACGACATCACGACGCTCTACGTGGATTACGGCCACCTTTTGCAGAGAGACGACGTCCTTGCTGATGCAATTCAAAAGCAATATTACAGATTCCTCCCATATCTACGCCGTGCGCTTCACAACTTGGTCGCAGAGTACGAACCCGAATATCTCAAAATAAACCCGACCGCCGCCACCACGGACTCTTCGAACCTTCAATCTCGCGAGTTCAACATCGCATTTTATCACCTCCCTCTGGTTTCTGGAATCCGGGATCTACGCACAGATAAAATTGGTACCTTGATGAGTATCAGCGGCACTGTGACACGAACAAGTGAAGTTCGACCCGAACTGCTGTACGGAAGCTTTATTTGCGAAGTATGCGGCGGTCTCGTTAACGAGATAGAGCAACAGTTCAAGTATACCGAGGTGCGATTTGGACATTGGCATAGTTGACGTTCTCCTCACCACCAGACATACAGCCTAGCTTGTGTCCCAATCCGACCTGTGGAAACCGTATTGGGTGGCAGCTACAAATGGATACCTCCAAATTCACTGATTGGCAAAAGGTTCGCATTCAAGAAAACTCTTCCGAGATACCAACAGGCTCCATGCCTCGTTCCCTTGATGTCATTCTTCGATCCGAGCTCGTTGAACGAGCCAAAGCTGGTGATAAATGTGTGTTCACAGGAACATTCATTGTCGTGCCAGACGTCAGCCAGCTTGGGCTACCAGGTGGAAACAAGGCGGAACTCATGCGCGAAGCGAGCAAAAGCGGTGCAAATGCTGCAACAGGGGGCGTTTCTAGTGGCGTAACAGGCCTGAAGAGTCTCGGCGTACGAGATTTACAGTATAAAACAGCGTTTTTGGCATGTATGGTGCATGATGCCGATGGCCGAGTGGGTGGCATATATGCACATCGACACGATAACTGATGCTGATTACAGGGTGGCACGAACGTTCGGGGCGAAGAAGAGGACAGTGAGGAAGATGGCCAGGCCTTCCTCAGATCACTAACCGAGCCGGAGTTCGATGAACTCAAGAGCATGATTGACTCGGACCACATCTACTCACGCCTGGTGGAGAGCATAGCGCCGACAGTCTACGGTCATGAAATCGTCAAGAAGGGGCTCTTGCTGCAATTAATGGGTGGCGTGCACAAGCAGACCGCTGAAGGGATGCACCTTCGTGGTGATATTAACATCTGCATTGTTGGCGATCCGTCGACATCAAAATCGCAGTTTCTCAAGTGCGTGTCAGTCCTCTTCCCTTGCAGGCACGAACCAACTGGATGTTCGTTAGGTATATCTGTTCCTTCCTTCCTCGTGCTGTTTACACCTCCGGGAAGGCATCTTCTGCCGCTGGTCTTACAGCGGCAGTCGTAAAAGACGAAGAAACAGGCGACTTTACCATCGAGGCTGGTGCCCTGATGCTAGCGGACAACGGTATATGTGCAATTGACGAGTTTGACAAGATGGATATTTCGGATCAAGTAGCCATCCACGAGGCGATGGAACAGCAGACGATATCCATCGCCAAAGCTGGTATCCATGCCACACTGAATGCTCGGACATCAATTCTGGCTGCTGCGAACCCGCTTGGTGGACGATACGACCGAAAGAAGACGCTCAGGGCAAATCTTGCTATGAGTGCCCCGATTATGAGTAGATTCGATATGTTCTTCGTGGTCCTCGACGAGTGCAATGAGCGAACGGACTTGAATATTGCCAAGCACATCGTCAATGTTCATCGTTTCCAAGATGAAGCCATTAATCCGGAATTCAGTACGGAGGCTCTGCAGCGCTACATCCGCTATGCACGCACATTCAATCCCAAAGTGAGGGAAGCGACTCTCGAGTCTGAGGGCTTTGCTAATAACTCGTAGCTCACACCCGAGGCAGCGGATCTCTTGATCGAAAAGTACAGGATCTTGAGGCAGGACGACGCCAGTGGCGTGGGTCGAAATTCGTACCGAATTACCGTCCGGCAACTTGAAAGCATGATTCGTCTCAGCGAAGCCATTGCCCGCGCGAACTGCACGTCTGAGATAACACCTGCATTCGTGCGCGAGGCATACACTCTTTTGCGCCAATCCATTATCCACGTCGAACAGGATGATATCGACTTTGACGAAGAAGAGCCTGACGGCGAGCGTGGTGCCAACGGGAGCGCGGCGCAGGGTGCCAGCGAGCTTGACGAGAGCCAGGACGTGGTGATGTCATCGGCTGAGATCGAGGCGATGGACGCTGCTGAGGAAAGTTCGTTGGGGTTAAACCGTGTAGCGACAAGCAGTGGTGCTGGACCGTCGTCGACGTCACGCTCAGCAAGCGTGCTCCCAGATGCACCTGCCCCTCCTCCGCCTCAACCTAGACGACGAATGGTTATCACTCACGACAAATACATGACGCTGCAGAGTCTCGTGGTACTGCATATCTCTGCAACAGAGCGGGATACTGGGCAAGGGATTGACAGGGACGATCTCATCGATTGGTACCTCGAGCTCAAGGAATCGGAGGTACAAGACGTCGAGGAGTTGGAGTATGAAAGAGAGCTCATCATGAAGTTGTTAAAGAAGTTGGTGAAGGTGTGGAGGCTTCGCTTCCCCTGATTTGATGTGGCTGAAACGAATTTCGATGCTCACAGGACAAGTTCCTTCTAGAGGTGCGTGGTGACGTGCAGGATTCGTTGCCGGGGTCTGCCAGCGATGGGACTGTGCAACAATCCTCGTCGTCAGGACAGGCGGGGGAGAATGACCGTGTGTATTATATGGTTCATCCTTCGGTGGACACGGAAGGCGGGGAGTCCTCACATCCGTGATACAAGTCTGTCTTGTTGGTCGTCGACCCATGTGTCGGTTTTTCTGTCGTTGTGTTCTGCTGTATTTTAGACTCTTCGTTGCACGGATTACCACTTACTACTACCGCAACACACGACATCCATGTGGTGCAACAGACCAGCCCAACAGTGAACACTTGAAGTACTCAGAGAAATGGCAACAAACGAGCTCAACTTCCTAGCGGTTATAGTTCCGGTGCTGTTGCTGGACGGCAGCTCGCAATACCCCTCCGTATCACCACAGACCACAGCACGGGATCTTATCGAGTCCCTCATGCAACTGGACGAAGTCAAACGCACAGTACTCGACGTAGTGCCCCCCTCCTCTTGGGTGCTTCAGCGTGTCCGCAAGGAAAAACCAGGTCGTTTGTGGGACGAGAGAGAGTTGCAGAGCCTTGGCGACGGTAAGTTCTCAGTATAGTGTGTGACCACTGCTTACGTTCATGGGCGCATTCAGCCATTCTGAAACCAACGTCGCTTATCGCCCCGTTTTTGAGCAAGACGAACACTGATCCAGTCGATACCTCTCCAAAGGAGTTTTCCGCATTTCCGCTGACTGCCCGGCCACATCCACCTGTGCTGCGGCTCGTCGTCCGACATCCTCTCCATTCGCTATCGCTTACTTTTCTACGCGTGCCGGAGATCAGTGACGGTTTCGAATGGACAGTCTTTTTTGGCAAGGACGCCACCGTCGAGGACGTCACCACTAACGTCGTTCAGGAACTTGGGCTATTCAAAGTAATCCCTTCTTCTCGCGGGGGTGGACGTGTCGAGTATGTGCTTGAAGTGCTTTCTGGGAGTCAAGGTACGCACCCGGATTGGTCGTCGACCCTGCTTCGGGTCCAGTGGCGCTGATTGGAAGTTAAGCCACACAACTGCCTGGGACCACGCTCATGATCGATATCCTGAGATCCTCTGAACGTCCACTTGCCCTGCGATTTTGCATTCCGGATCAATGGTTCCGTCGAAGACCGCCGCCTTCCACTCGGTCGTGTTCCTCTGCTGACGCCACCTCGTATTTGGAGACTGGCGGTTTTGCAGACGAGGAAGGGGAGGACACCGCGAAGCGGAATAAGTCTGGTGCCAAATCTTCTACACAACTTACGACCGCTCCCGTGCTGGGGTCTCCCGAGTGGCGAAACTCTGATGCTCAGAGCCGTCTCACGGGCTTGTTGGGTAGTTGGTCTCAGCCCGCACCTGCAGCGACCTCGGCGATCGTTGCAACCCCTGCTAGCAATCGGAAAAGCGTTAGTGAACCTTTGCTCATTCCACAGAACACGGGTGGAGTTCTTTCGATGGGTGAAAGTGGCGACTCGAGTGACTTTGACACGGAAGAGTTGGAACGCTGTCTGGTGGGCAGCGGCCATTAGTGTCAAGAGGAACACTAAAATCTTTGCTGCCAGGATCTACTGGGCCTCAAGGGCGACTCGAGGGAAAATATCCATTTGCTGCCAGCAGAGAAGAAACGGCAGGTCGTCGAGCAAGTGCGCATCCAGGTTGGTAAGAGTGGTCTAGCTGGTGCTGGTTCTCCGGCCACTTTTACAGCCCACAGTCCGTCTGGCGGGAGTGGACTTTTCCCGTGGCTTGTTCCACAACTTAGTGGTGGTTCAGGTTTCTTCAAACGGCTCTCAACGTTTTCGGCGTGGGGCTCAGCAGCCTCCCCTCCCCCAGCAAGCGTTGGCTCCAAGAGTCATCCTAATGGCGACTTTATGACGGGTCCTAGGCTATCCGTTTCTTCTGAACAGATAATAGAAGACGCGCAACCCGTACAATCACAGACCACTGGAAGCGTGTTCAGTACTTGGTGGACAGCCTCAGGTGGCGAGGTGACCAAGGACGACGAACACCTGTCCGTTCGTGCCTACGTGGACGTCATACGGAGGTCGCGTAACGCGGACTCGAAGCTAACAAAACACCTCGTCTCGTTGCGAGTGCGCCTGTCCACTGCCAAGCTGCCCTGGATTGAGACTTTCATCGCGGAAGAAGGTATCATTGCTATTAGTGGCTTGCTTTCTTCTTTGGTTGGAAAGAACGGAAAGAGAAAAACTCTTGGCGAAAGTGAGAATAGCGTTCTTTTGGAGGTGATCCGGTCGTTGAGAGTCATTTTGAACACCGAGGTAAGTCATTGAAAGCGACTCAACCACCACCTGGAAAGTTGAATGATATTTCGATAGCCCGGATTTGATGCTGTCCTCTCGTCTCCAACTATTGTCACGCATATTACATACTCTCTCTATGGGACGTCTCTTAAAACTAGGACGCTATCAGCAGAGATTCTCGCAGCGATATGCATGGTCTCGTTTGAGGATGGTTATCGTGCGGTTTTGGCCGCCCTGTCTGAGTACCGGATCGCATATAACGAACTCTTCCGGTTTCACTCACTAGTGACAACGCTCAAGATACCAGATTCTGTAGAGTCTCCGATATCAGACGTAACGGAAGAAGAGGGTGTTTGGGAAGCTAGGACGGCGTTCATGACGCTCATCAATGCCTTGACGAACTGTCCCTACTCGCTCGAGGAACGCATCGTCTTGCGGGACGAGTTCAGTCGACGAGGCCTAAGTGAAGTGATTGCAGTATGTCGTGACATGATCTTTGTGTCCTTTGTGTCCCTGGTGTGCTATACTGATGCCGCTTCTAGGCGCTCCGGTACATCAAACCCCCAGATTCGTTACTCAAACAGCTAGATAGGTATACGGAGGAGAAATATGAGGACGAAGAAGACTTCCGTGAACGAGCACGGAAGGCGGTGCGGGATAGTCGCAGGCAGTCGATCGAAGCTTCGGAACCGAGCATCTTGTTCGATGAGGTCATGCAAGCCGTATTATTGCTCGATGCCAGGGGTACACTGGAGGGCATCCTTCGTAAACTCGATCTTGTTTTTCAAGGTCCTGCTGACCCGTTAGTGACCCATAAGTTGTTCCTGTCGATTCTAATTTTGATGATGCTTTAGGTCGTTCAAGACTGGGATGCTCTCTATCATGGACGAGTTTGTCGGAGGCATCGCTGGGATGAAGGACTCGTACGCTATCCCTGCATCTGTAATGTACTGACGGCAATGATGTTGAGTACCCCAGTGAGCAAGCTTGGACAGCGTTCCTCCGGACCCTGGTTGCATCGGTAGAACGACTCTCTGGGCGAAAGCTTTCTGTCGGGAATACCAAGACATTGGAAAGACAGGTGCAGGAACTGCATGCCCAAGTGGGGAAACTCACTCGCGAAGTATGTCTCATTTATTCTTTTCCTGTAACGTTTCACCGTTTATACAGAAAACACCACAGACCAGCGGTGGGTGCCACCGTCGTCAGGAGGGCTCTGTTATATATATTGGAAACGATTCATCACTGGTGCCTACGCCTCCACCAACGCCTTCGCCAAAATCAAAAGGCAATCCGAATCCTAGAGCTGGGAACGAGGCATGTTGACCCCATCTCGATGGGTTCCCCTTTTTGATCGTAGATGGTACGTGTCTGCAGATAATCAGCTCATTGACGCAAAAGCTGGCGCAAAAGGAGAAAGAAGTCGTTCGTCTCCGGGGTGAAATGGACAGACTGAAAGCTCAGAGCTCGAGTGATCCATACGATCCCGTGAGGCGAACTGATCTCGTCGTGGTGTTGGATTGGAAAGTAGTGACCTCCCATTTAAATGTAGGACGAACGAGCGCGGAAGGAGCGTGATAGGGCAAAGCTAAATGCACTCAACGAAGAAATAGCGACACTCGAAGAAAAGGTAGGTCAACAAGGGTACTGTAGTTCGCGTGCTTAGGTATTTGAAAATCCAGATCAACGAGATGACCAACACGCTTTCCAATAAAGACAAGGAGATAATTTGTGTCAAGAGCGCACTCGAGTCGGTGTATTCGTGCCTTCAGCCCAAGAGAGACGAAAGGATAGATGGGTTGGATGTTCGGCTGATCGTCAGTCAATGTCTCAACAAACTATCTGAGAGAGAAGCGGAGGTCGTCGCGCTCAGGGCCGAGGTTCAAGTCCTAAAGCAGTCTTTGATTGGGTGGTCTAAGGAACAGGTGTTCAAAGCTAACAATCCACCACCACTCCCTCCTGGCCGTCGAAAGGCCACATTAAATGGAAAGGGTAACAACACCGAACCGCCTGTGGCGATGGAGACTGTACAGGCTTCTGAAATTCCTCCCCCGCCGCCGCCTCCGCCCCCACAATCCATCTTCAAAAGTGATACCCCTCCTCCCCCACCGCCCGTCGCTGGGGATGATGTACCTCCTCCCCCGCCACCACCTCTTGCAGGCAAGATACTATCCCCACCACCATCACCCGGTTTTGCGATGCCCACCCGAGTCAAGCCGAGACATTCTGGCCCACGATTGAAGCCCTTCTTTTGGAGCAAACTAGACAACAATGCTATTGGCTCAACGATATGGTCAGAGCCATCGCTGGTGACTGATCTCAAGATGGATGATCTCGAGGCGACTTTCATGATCGATGTTGCACCTCCAACGGCTTCGCGTGTGGCTAATTCCACCGGAAGGCAGAACGTCACCACGCTTTTAGAGACCACGAGAGCAAATAACATGGGTAGGGGTGATGGTTCTTTCAAAGATGGGGTACTGTACTGATACGTTGTGCTGGAGAAATCATGTTGTCTCGCTTCAAGATCGGATACCCTGCTATTCGACAAGCCCTCCTGGACCTCGATGATTCTACGCTATCGATAGATAACCTGAAGGCGATCAGCAAGCACCTCCCAACTACTGAGGAAGTTCGTAAATCGTCATCTTCACGTATTCGCGAGCTCGTCTGACCGATGCCAACCATAACAGGTAACGCGGATAAAGGACTTTGGAGATGTCACGAAGCTTGCGAAGGCTGATAGGTTTATTCACGAGGTCCGTACCCATCCTATGCTGCGACAACAGACAGTCAACTGAAATTTCCCCAGATCATGTCTATCCCCAGGCTTTCACAAAGACTGGAGTGCATGATCTTTCGTCAGAAATTTGAGTTGGATGTAGAAGAGATCTGCCCGGACCTGAAGACTCTACGAGACGCCTGTCATGAGCTCCGGACTTCCCAGTTATTCAAGAGAATGCTGCAGGTAACGTGTGCAGAATACATGTGTTTGCATCGAGGTCTGAAAATCAGTCAGACTATTCTCGCTGTTGGAAATAGATTGAACGGGTCGTCTTTTCGTGGCGGCGCTCGTGGTTTCCGTCTGGAAGCCCTTCTCAAGGTAAATCTAGATTGCCAAGTCAGTAAATGATCTTGTTAAAACAGAGAGCATAGATGAAGGAGACAAAGACGGCGAAAGCTACTCCAGACTGTCCGACCTTGCTTCACTACATCGCTCGGGTGCTGCTTCGTACCGAACCCAAGCTGACGCTCTTTATCGACGAGCTGCCTAACCTGGAGCCTGCAGCTCGCAGTAAGGCCTTATCCCATGGTTCCGACTGGCTTATATTTGCTGATATTTTCGCAAAGTTTCTTTCCAAACTGTTTCACAATCGGTCCAGTCTGCGATTGCGTCTCGCACAAAGGTCGAAGCCGAGATACAGTTGATGAAACAATCAAGGAACCTGCCGGCAGATGACCGGTTTTTGAACGTTATGCAAGTAAGATACATGTGTGTCAGCCTGCCCTGCCTCTGACCTACCTTTAGGAATTTATAACAAGAGTATCTGGCTCCGTCGAGGCACTAAAGGAGCTGACAACCTCCGTGGAAAGAGATCTACGTTCCTTATTTAGCTATTACGGGGAATCATTTGATTCTTCAGATAGCTTGAAGCCGGAAGACCTTTTCGGCATGGTATGCTCGTTCTCACTGTCACTCCAGGTACATCGAATCTTGGTCACTTTTTGTCTTTCCTTTGACGAGTTCTCGTTTTGCTTGCATGTAGAAAGCCGCCATTGACATCGCGCCAAGCACACCTACACTATCACCGCCTTCAGACGATAAGCATGAGGTACGGGTTTTGTGTGTGCAGAGTGGGTGTAGATCTCAACTCTGGCGATCCAGGCTATCAAGGACACAAAACCGACACCAGACGACCTGCTTGCTCCACCTCCCAGGCAAGAACGCCAGCGGTCGGTCGGTCGTGGTGATCTTGACGAGGCACTGCGCACCTTGAAGGATGGACAGACCCGACGGCAGCGCAACACGGCTTCGGTTCGGGTGTCTGTGCACAAGGTATTCGTCGACGGTCGGCAGGATGGTCGGGCCGAGTCGCAGGCTGCACCCCCATGATTCAAAGTGTTTCACTAATCCACCACTTACGATACGACCGGTTTTACCGTCGCCACACTTGCGCCTCTATGTGTCTCCTATATCCTTCCTCCCTTTTTTTTATGCTGAAATGTTGTGTCGTAACAACCCCTGGGTATCATGAATGAGTGACAGGTCGAAAGAACAGGCTGCCGCACCATCATTGAATATTCAGAGGAGATACCCCGTCACACTTTTTGATGCACTCTAGGAAGATATCGAAGAACATCCCTACCTGGGGGATGTTCAGCAACAGGATGATACAACGATTCAGGTAAGCGACCTCGAGCGAGTCCAACACCACGCAGTTCTTGCCGTCAGGTCCCCAGGTGTCGTCAAACGACCGATAACTCCACGTGTGCACGATGGTCGCACCCGTGGTATGTTCGCCACGAGTCTCCACGTCCACATGGAAGCGTTCACCCCGGAACAGAGATGGATTGGAGACGTATGCGATCGTGAGCGCATCGTGGAGCGGAGGGCCATCCTCGAAACCAAACACTTCTCGGTACGTCTTTCCAAAGAACGTGATGAGCGATGACAGCATTTTTCGAAGGTTAGTCTCAGGTGGGACGAACGTGTCATGGTCACGCTGATGAGGTGAACAGACACGTGTGTGAACGCCTCGGTTCACGATGGCGGTGTGGGTGACATTGATTGGCAACATGACCGTCTTGATCGGATTGTTGACCACTATCTGTGCTGCTTCGGCTACGTGTGCAGGAAAAAATCTCATGGTCGAAGATGACAGACGACGTACTTACGATCGCAGAGGATGTTGTACTCTGGCAACGCGTCACTGATTACACCGGAACGTCTCACAGTCGCTCACCTGCTGCGGGCGTGATGTTACCGCAACCGTTGCCGCCGCCCATGAACACGAACTGTCCCACGGCGTCTAACAACTCGGGATGGGCAGAGATAAACACGGCGATGTTCGTCATTGGGCCACTTGAAACGACGGTGACTTTGCGGCCAGCACCCTCGTTCCACGTATCCTTGATGGCTCTCGTCATGCCCTGCAGAGCCGAGATGGGTTTGCCGTTGTCGTCGCGCGCGAAGCGCGTTTGCACCTCGAGACTATCGGGGGAGGGGAGTCCAACGACGCCTGCGAGCCCGTCTTCGCCGTGTATCTCGGGACAGTGCTTCGGAGCGCTTCTTGACAGTGGTCTTGCTGCACCTGGATACACCTTGACATGTGCAGGGGCAGCGAACGCGTGAAGGCATCTAGCTGCGTTGATGGCAGTCCAGTATACTGTAGTATTTCCATGGACCTGTCCGATCGCGGTATCAATGACTGTCTCTGGAGATGGGTGGGGTGGACTGACGGTGGATACGCCAAGGAGATCTATGTTGTCGAGGTGTATCGCTAATAAGATCGCAGTCGCGTCATCATGGCCCTAACATACCGATTACGCGGGTTTTTAAATATCGCCGTGATACGGCATGTTCAGTGACCTACAGGATCGACATCCAGCCAGAGGGGAATGGTTTTCTGCATGAGTCTCAGTGCTTAGTGAATCTCGCGCGATACCACTATCTATGAAGTGTTTAGCTGTTCCAGAACGAGATGCAACGGGAATTGTAGTGGTGGCTATGATAGTAAAGGTTACTATGCGCGCGCCGTCCACCGATTCGGAGGACTTGCTGACTCAGCACCCTCTGATCCTAACATGTACAAACATGACGCTCGTCCATTTCCCAATCACAGTATTATCACCTGTTTTACTACACGTTCCTGATGTCTAACCTGCCTCCCATCGCCAGCAATGAAGAAGAAGTACAGGCCCCACAGCGGCCACCCACTCCACCATTCCACGTAACCTTTGCGGCAAGAGGTCTTCATGTATGCCAAGTCCTGCGGGTTGCCAGCGCGTGTCCCATTCCGTTTCGTTCCAGGCGCAAAACTTCCCCGCACATAAACCACGCGACCTCAGAATACCCTCTGCGCAAGCCATGACCCACGTCGCGTGGAGTTGTGATGGTAAACGTCTCGCGGCCGTCGGCATAGACAAGGCCACCCGAGTGTGGTCCCCAGAAACAAGCGTGAGCTTACGCGTGCACGTTGCATCGAATTGACGTTCCACGCCTCATACCGAGCACAGATGGAGTACAGAGCCGCATCACATTTCTCTGGAGGCCACTCTGACGACGTGGACCACGTCTCATGGAATCCGACCCACCCCGAGTTGTTATGTACGTCCAGCCAGAAGGACAGACGGATCGTTTTCTGGGACGCACGACGTAAGTGGCCTGTCCCATTCCACCCCCTTGCGCTGATAATTTGTTTTTCAAGAAAGTCGCCATGTACAACAGATCCAACTAAAAGTGTCGCCCGTACAGACCAACTATTCCCCGGATGGCAAATCCCTGTTATATACGTCTGCAGGACATCAGCTATTCTTTCTAACGTACGGCAGAGACAACGAGTCGTCCAAAGATGTGTGGCAGAATTCTGACAAAGATGGCGTGAGCAATATTGTTTTCAAACCTCTATCTCTCGTGATGCATCCAGCAGACTATTGTTGCCTCAACTGCCATGTTCAACTACGTCGGAGATGGGATCATATTGACACACCACTCCGAGCATACCCTCCGCATAATGGACTATCCATCATTAACACTACGAGAAAGTCCAGCTGCGCATGTGGGTGGTTGTGTTGCAGTGGCCCTAGATCCCCGAGGAAGGTCAATGAATCCTGTCGCATCTATCGTGTCGGCAAAGGCTGAACTTGGTTCATAGATACCTCGCTTCTGGTGGGTACGATTCGATAGTCAACATGTTTGACTTGAACGAGTGGATCTGCGCGCGAACGATAGCATCCTGCGAGTACGTCGCATAGAGTGCGTGCCTTGGATCACGATTACAACCTTTTGAGCAGGAACGCTATCAATGCTCTCAGTTTTTCGTTTGACGGCGAATATCTGGCAATAGCTAGCACTGGGTCATATATTGATATCGTACGCATCTTCTCATTTATTACCGTCATCACATCATTCTCTCCCCTCGACTTTCATCCCAGTGCGCGACAGAGACGACCTCCCCACTTCATCGCGTGCCGGCACTGGCGCCGTCACCAACGGTCACCTGGCATCCCTCTAAATACGTCTTTGCATACTGTGGCCAGACGAAACAAAGAGAAGGCACCCCTCCTCCAGTTGCTGTCATTAGTTTATTTGGGGGGGGTATATAATGTTCATTCTGTCATCTGCCGGTGCGGTTTTCTTACGTCGTTCGCTTGGTCGAACGTCAAATGAATGTTTATGATGCCTCCCGAGACTCGAGCGTAGATCTTGCCCCGTTGAATGACTTGCTCGAAGCGCGCCTCCATGACATGAACAACGAACAAAACTAGTGATAAGGACATGTCCCTGCACCCATCTCGTCGACACCGCCACACCTCCCCTACAAGACACGTGGGTTCAGGAGACAATCCCCAACTTTCCAGAAATCAGTGCACGATCAACGTCTTTGGGGTGCGAAAGTCCAGGAGGTCCGAAAGACGAGGTTGTGCCACGATCCGCTCCTCCGTGTGCACTCTCCGAAACTGTCCGTCCGGATGGACGACCAAGAGCTGTGCGACAAAAGGCCCCTGCAGACGCTTTCCGAGTGTGGTGAGGTAGTCCTCGCTTTTTGACCACGGGATGAGATCAAAGTCGCCGCTGCCGACGGCATCGTTCGTCTGTTTGTCCGCCTTGTCCTCTTTGTCTGCCTTGTTCCTCTTGTCTACCTTGCTTTCCTTGTCCGCCTTGTCCGCCTCCGCAGTAACAGCGCGCTCGCCCGAATCCGTAGGTGGAGGAACGCCCTGAAGTGCATTGTCCCACACGCGCCCGACCAAAAGCCAGCGGACCGCCAGAGCAGAGCCCGAGTCCGCCAGCAACTTGTACGTCGTCACGACGGTGAGCGGCTCGAGGCCGCGCGCCTCGACGCGGTACCAGTACACCGACTCCCCGGGCTTGCGATCCTCTACCTCGGTGGACGCGGTGAGCTCGACCGACCTCACCTGGTGCACGAACGCACGCAGGTTCATCCGGCCGTTGGCGATAAAGTGTCCGAGCGGGGGCTCGTCGAGCAGGCTCTCTGCGACGCGCAGCACCGCGGCGGAGACCTTGTGCGTGAACTCGCTGATAGCGCCGAGCATGGGGAGCTCCTTGGTCGTTTGGTACGGCGACGGATGCCATGCCGGCTGGCGAAAGCACGACGGAGACCGGGCGAGGTACGAGTTGAGACTGGACGGCCGCCCGACCCAGTCAAAGATGCACGTGTCGTCGGTGTTCTTCATGATCTCGTCCTGAAGACGGACGAACGCGCACTCGCCCTCGCCGTACAGGACTGGGAGATGCAGGTCTAGAATGCCGAGGAGGCAGTAGGCCATGTCTTCGGCCTTGGTCGTCTTCCTGCTCGCCACCCATCGCAGTCTCTCCCTCACGTTGTCCAGCCCGGGAGTGAAACCGACGAGGTACGATTTGTCGATGCCTAGGATGGCTTCCAGACACTGGACAAACTCTGGCACGCGCTTGTAATTCGGTGGAGTAGCCTCTCCGGCGGACGGTGGGAGGAAAGGCGTCCAGTCACCCATGTAGAATTCGATCGCAGCGGGCGCAAGCAACTCCTGAAGGGTCCAGCCTCGCGTGAACCACCGGCTCTGCCTGAGCACGTCCGGAGCAGATTCGAGCACGTCCACAAGAAAGGCAATGGTGAGCGCAGAGTTCCGGTACCACCTGAACATGGAGTTGATGGACTCTTGTAGTTCGGCGCTGCTGGTCTTGTCTATACAGCAAGTGTCGCTCCAGCACCAGCGAAACCCACGTTGCTTGGCTATGCGACAAAAACTTTGCAATTTGTGAGTCCCACGGGAGGAAGGCGACATCTCGAGGATGTTGGCGATCGCATCGACTTCCCCGTACAACGGTTCGTCTTCACCCCACACGTGAGACAACATGACGTACGCAAAGTACTTGCGTATGACGTCCTCTGCCTGGTCCGCAAGGTCATCTGGAGCAAGCGTCTTGTCGGATACGAGTGCTTGATATTCGGGTGAACGTTTGAAGGTGCGAAGTAGTTCGGCGCTCGAAGAGAACCTTCCCGTGCTCAGATTAATGACACGCAGTGGCATGCCTGAAAGTACTCTCTGTGTTATCTCATCCACGATCTGCGTGGGCGCCACCTTTTCCTCTGGAGCGGGGTCCTGATGCGACGATTTGGCTGTCAGCTGGTCGCCAGGGTCGTGATCAAACGTATACACTGACCGATGCGACGTGTGGCTTTTGCTCGTGTCGAGCGTTCAGCACCTCCTTCAATTTGGGTGCAATCAGGTTAAACAACATGACCGGGTACACGAGAGAATATCGAGAAACTTGCGGGAACGTGCCTTGGCGAGCACATTAAAGCACGAACCGAGCATCCTGTGCAGCGCAGCAATTGGCAAGGGCAACGTGTGGCATGACGCTAAATCACTGTGAATAGTTTAGTGTCCCGACCCCTCCGGCTATGTCGATGGCAAGGACGGTGAACTGGAGTGCACCCGTAGCCGCCTTCGGGGTTCGTCACGACCGGTCGGAGGAATATGCACGCGGATCGAAAGGACCTACACTAGAGCACATGGGGCCTCATGCCCACAGCCATTAAGCGACGTTCCCGTGTTATTACCGCCCTACGCGAGAGCCGTGATTGGACGGTGGCAAGAAAGGGTCCTACCAATGACGGCTCAAACCCGGGCTTGATTCCCATTACTTGTGAACGTATACAAAAAGTCGCCGACAAGTGGAGACGGTGAATTGCTGAACGACCGAGCGCCCTTGAGGGTGGTGCTAGCGAAAAGAAGCGATCGACAGCTCTCATTTCTTGGGTCCAGGGGTGGATACTTGAAATGAACCTGGGATAATAGTTCCCTTAACGCAGAGCACCACACCGGCATAGCCATGGTGGACACCGGTCAAACGACTCCCTCATGCCCGTCCTCGATAGACCCCTCGAAGGCTCCAAGTTCACCCTCGATGCGTCCGGCGTCGCCGGATTTTTTGGTGGCGAAGAGGCCATCTCGGCCATGGCCACCGTGCACCTGTTCAAGGCCAGAAAATGGCTCGGGTGGTACAACTCCCCAGGAAGTTATACCATCGCAAAGCGATTTGGCCAGCTCGCCAATGCGCGCATATGGGATGGGCTTTTTCCAGGCCCGAACGAAACCCCAGCAGTCTCGTTTGGGCTGGACGGAAGGCCAGGACCCAAGTATGTTGCTTCACTGTCCGGGACAGAGATGCAGACCGGCCATCTGGGATCCCTCACGATGCAGAGAGCCCAGGAGATAAAAGGCTTGATACGCATCCCGGGTAGGGAAACCGCGCCAAGCAATGTCGCCTTCTTGGAACTGAAGGACGTCAAGTACGACGAAGAGGTGCCCAAGAGAGACGCCGGCAACGCCCTACTCGCGTTCATGCCCATACTCACCAGCGCCGTTGGATGCGTCATCTGCGCCTTGATTGGGGACTGGTTCAGTTTCTCGATGATCTTGCTCGGCATCGTCTCCAGTGGGATCGCTTGTTCCGTGATCGGCTCTGGCGAACTCACCCTCGATACCGTCAAGAAACCAGCGCCTGGTGCACCGCCGGGAGACGGCATGCTTATAGGGCAAGATACCATCATCGTGATCAAAGGCGCTGAAAAGGACGTCAACGCGATCACCAAAGGGAAATTCGTCTTGACGATGCCCGGAGGGCCCAGATACGACTGCGTCGGGCTCTGTTCTCTGCTCCTCCTCGTCCAGTTCTTGCTCCAGCTTCTCCTCATCCCCCAGGGGACGCTCTTTGGCCAAATCATGTTCCTCGGGACCCTGGTCGTGTCATGGGCCTACAACTCGTACCTCTCTTCGCTGGAGAAGGAAAGGATCCAGGCCAAGGTCCTTTTCAAAAAGCTGGGCAAACCAAAGATGCGCAAATTCCGTCTCGGAACGAGGACGACGATGACCGTCTTTGCGTGTCTCCTCGTGTGCGACGGGATGGAGAGCCCATATGGCGGCATCAACCCCGGGAGAATCCTCCGGGATTTCATCCCGAACGACACACAGGTGTGGCAGCGGTGGAGGAACAAGGTGGTTCGGCAGATGAAGGAGAGAGCGTGGTCCTCGGAGTCGCTGACATGCCTGGAACTCGATCAGGACGACCGCTCACACCTCGACGAGAACGATATCATGCTGCTCACCACGCTACTCAACGATGCAAAGTCTGCGTTCGAGGGCTATTGTGAGCACTTTATGTCATCCTAACTCAAAGGACACGGACTCGGTGAGGGACCCTTCAGAAGTGCCTGCTGTGTAGTATAGTGACGTCATGCTGCTGTGATACTGAGCGACTCGCTCTTCATCCGGACGTGTGCCCAGGCTAGAGTACCATGATACTCGCCTTGTCGGTTTTTGCGTGTGCTCACCATGTTTAGCCCCTGAGGCACCGTGGTCCCCGCCAGCTGGCTTTGATTGAAAAACACCACCTCGGCTCGTGTTGAAGCGGACTGGGATTGCTGGTAATGCTGGGCGGGACGACGACTTGACGATCCACCTCGCTCAGATCTGATGGTAGCAGTGGAAAGGCCATGGAATCCAAGCACAACGCTCGAACTCATTGACAACATAGCTCAAACAAGCATCACATATCCAGAGCGTGTATACTAGGGTTACAGCGAAAAGTCACTGCCCAGTCGGAGCCGCCCAAGAAATTATCCTCTCATCAGGGATCTCATGCAGGTATGGGATTGGTCCTCCGCCTCCTATAAGCATCGTTGAACAGGTCGTTGAGCAGATCCACCTCGTCAATCAGCTTCCTCGGCGTCTTGTTCAGCACGATAGTCAAGAGCGTGTTGTTGGAAATGATGTAGACACGCTGGTTTGGGAGATTCGCGTCTTCCAAGTTGGCCTGGACGTTCCTCCTCGTGCAATCGATAAACTCCTTCCGTGCGGCCTTGTGTAGCCTGTTACGGCGCTCGACGTCTTCCTCGTCATCCCCCTCGTCATCGTAACCCATATCCCTCATGATGTTGCGGATGTGTTGGTCGGCCTTGGAACGCACGATGTACGTTGGAATGTTGAAACGTCTCGCGTTCGTGAGGATGGCGATGTCCGTCATCGTGAACCGGTTGTCAAAGAGCACGATGATGCAGTCGAACACATAGAGGCCTTGGTCGTTGAAGTACTGCCAGTCACGACATTTGAGCGTGCCCGCTCCAGGGATGTCGTACCACACGTGCGGATTCTCTGGGTTCACGTCTTCGTACCGAGTCATCCGAAGCGTCGTCTCCGTGACGCCGACAGCCGCGGCACCCGAGTCATTGTTGCGCAGCCCACGAAAGGCGTTCACGAGAGAAGACTTGCCGCTTCCAGAGACGCCTGCGACTGCAAAGTGAAACCGATCCTCCCTGTACTGAATCCGCCTCTTGGCTGCAGCGAGTTCTTCGGGGGTAGGGTTCACGACGGGCTGGATACCCTCCTTCAGACGTCTTTCGGCTTCCGCCTTGGCCTCGTTGGCTTTGCGAGCCTCTTCGGCGGCTTTACGAGCGGTCTCCTCTGCACGGGCCTTGCCTGCCTCGGCTGCACGGCGCTGTTCATCTGCTGCCCGCTGTGCCCTCTCTGCATCCGCCCGCGCAGCCGCCATCGCCTTATCGGCATCTTCACGCATCTTCTGTGCACGTTCCCGTTCTTCCCGCGCCTCCCGCGCATACCTCGCAGCATCCTCCCTGCTCGCCTTGGACGCTGCCTCCATGAGACTCTCGGCACGCCTCGTGGCATCAGCAGCCTCCCCCATCTGCGCCCTCATCCGATCCATCTCCTCTGCGGTCCGACGGGCGATCCTGTCCGCTTCATCCTGACGTGCGCGCGCGCGGTCGCGCTCCTGTTCCGCATCCCGCCTGGCTTGATCGGAACTGTCTTTGGCAGCCTTGGCAGCATCCAAGGCGTCTCGCAGGTCACGATCGATATCGTGGCGGTCTTGGATACCAGAGACGGTCGGGTTCGCCTTGTCCGGCTGACGAAAAATCAGGGGCAAGATGGCCGGTGCCAACTTGAGCGCGAATTTAGCCGCGGTTGTGAGAAAGCCGAGCATGGTTGCCCTCTTTGCTCGAGTAGACCGATGAAAGGATGGCTCCCGGCGTCGCTTGGACGAGGGGATGGGAGAATGACGGGACGGGCAACGTTGGGGGAACGATATAGCATGAACTTTTACGGAGGCTGTGAGCGAGCACCCTGGGCCCTACAGCATCCCCTTGGCTTGGTCTATGAAGTTTGTTGGCGAGAATGCGAGAAGGGGTGTTTGATCGGAACTAGATGTAATCACAGCATTCGAGAAAAGGGGACCCACCGCGGCGTGCCTCGAGCCAAGCGTGCGCATTTGACCGTGATGATCCAGAAGACTCTGCTCTGCATGCACGATGAAGGCATAGGCTGCCTCGAATGCCAGAAGATGCCGGCGTTCTGAGTAGAACACAACGTCGTTCTCTGTCCATGCTGCAGAGAAGCTTCGTTCTGGCGTGAACTCGGTGCAGACAAGCACTGCGGTCGTCCCACCGTCGAGTTGCTGTGAAACGCTCGTCAGTGGAAGGACTAAGCAAGGAACGGGCACAGTCACAGCACTAGCTGCGCTCCCTTCCTGCTCGATTTACCGGCTTTAGATGGGACGCTGGCTGCCTGAACTCCACCTCGTCTGGTCCGAGATCACTTTCCTCGCGATCGCACCCTCGTCATCCTCCAAGATCCCTCAACCCGCATTGCCTACCATCGTTGGCCCCTGAAGTCCACATCGTGCTCACCAGTGCTTTTGAAACGGGCCAACTCGAATGAGAGACCACAGCAAGTGGAAGTTGCCGAGCAGAGCGACGACTTGGAAATCTCGAGGAGTCGCATGACAGCAGTGGGCGGCTCACAAGGTCACAGAATTCGAGTGCGCTCCACTCCGGATTCAAATATTCATTGACAACATGGCTCAAACAAACGTCACGTATCGAGAGCATGTACATTATGATGAAACGTCACTGCCCGGCAGTTGAACCACTCGACTCATTCAGGTACGGGGTCGGTCCTCCGCCTTCTGTAAGCTTCGTTGAACAGATCGTTGAGTAGATCCACCTCGTCAATCATCTTCTTCGGCGTCTTGTTCAGCACGATGGTCAAAAGGGTGTTGTTGGAAATGATGTAGACACGCTGATTCGGGAGGTTCGCGTCTTCCAAGTTAGCCTCAACACTCCGCCTCGTGTTGTCGATGAACTCCCTCCGGGCAGCCTTGTGCAGCCTGTTACGGCGCTCGACGTCTTCCTCGTCATCCCCCTCGTCATCGTAACCCATGTCCCTCATGAGGTTTCGGATGTGCTGGTCGGCCTTGGAGCGCACGATGTACGTCGGGATATTGAAACGTCTCGCGTTCGTGAGGATGGCGATGTCCGTCATCGTGAACCGGTTGTCAAAGAGCACGACGATGCAGTCGAACACATAGAGGCCTTGGTCGTTGAAGTACTGCCAGTCACGACATTTGAGCGTGCCCGCTCCAGGGATGTCGTACCACACGTGCGGATTCTCTGGGTTCACGTCTTGGTATCGAGTCGCCCGGAGCGTCGTCTCCGTGATACCGACGGCCGCAGCACCCGATTCGCTGTTTCGTAGCCCGCGAAAGGCGTTCACGAGAGAAGACTTGCCGCTTCCAGAGATGCCTGCGACTGCAAAGTGAAACCGATCCTCCCTGTACTGGAACCGCCTCTTGGCGGCAGCGACCTCCTCAGGGGTGGGGGTCACGACGGGCTGGATACCCTCCTTCAGGCGTCTTTCGGCTTCTGCCTTGGCCTCGTTGGCTTTGCGAGCCTCTTCGGCGGCTTTACGGGCGGTCTCCTCTGCACGGGCCTTGCCTGCCTCGGCTGCACGGCGCTGTTCATCTGCTGCCCGCTGTGCCCCCTCTGCATCCGCCCGCGCAGCCGCCATCCTCCTCTCTGCATCCTCGTGCATCCTTCGTGCACGCTCTCGTTCCTCTTGGGCTTCACGCGCATACCGCGCAGCATCCTCTCTGGCAGCCCTGGCCGACACCTCTGCAAGACCCTCGGCACGTCTCGCGGCATCGGCAGCCTCCCCCATCTGCGCCCTCATCCGATCCATCTCCTCTGCGGTCCGACGGGCGGTCCTGTCCGCTTCATCTTGACGTTCGCGCGCGCGGTCGCGCTCCTGTTCTGCATCCCACCTAGCTTGGTCGGCGAGCCGTCTGGCGGCGTCGGCAGCTGCCAGGGCATCTCTCTGGGCGCGCTCAGCATCCTGACGCGCTTGGATATCGGAGAGCGCAGGGTTTGCTTTGTTTGGCCGATGGAAAAACAGGGGTACGACGGCTGGGGCCCACTTGAGCGCAAACTTGGCCGCGGACGTCAGCAAACCGAGCATGGTTCGCCACAGAGTAGATTGAAGAAAGTATCGCGGTGGGGTTTAGACGACAGGGGGATAGCGAGGGGGGGAAGGGATATATAACGCCATCTACACAGCTAGGCGTGGCAGCGCACACCCTGGGCCCTACTACAGCATCCTCGTGTATGACCTTTGTTGGTGTCAATGTGAGATGTAATCACAGTTCTGCGCAGGATCCTGTCCTTTCCTTTTCCGGAACCAGCCCTCGTCGTGCTCGCCATGGACGTGTCCCATCTGCTCGCGTCCCACGCAGCCAACGTGTGCGCCCAACACCACCTCTTCCGTCCCACACTCACCCCCCCACAGCCAGTCCGTCACCGTCGACAAAGACACGCCCCTCGACCTCGACCCCGGCCTCCTCACCGTCACGGACCCGAACCCGATCGACCAGGAGAGCTACGGGTGCGTCTCCCTCCTCACGCACGTTCGTCCCCCAACGCACAGCGACAGCGCCGATCTCGAACGCTACCTCCAATCGACCGCGCGAGACGGCGTCCAGGCCCTCTTCGCCGCCCTATACGCTCTCCCCACCCAGCCCTCCCCCGACGGCCCCCTCGTCGTCCTCCCCGCGCCCAAGACCCCCCTCCCGCGCGCCAAGCCCCTCCCGAAGCCGAAACCGCCCACGAAATGGGAGCGCTTCGCCGCCGCCAAAGGCATCCAGAAAAAACCCCGGCAGACGAACACCGTCTGGGACGACGCGCGCCAAGCGTGGGTCCCCCGGTGGGGCAGAGGGGCCAAGAACAAGCAGGCGGAGGCGCAGTGAATTCACGAGGTCAAGGCGGACGCCGGTGCGTGTCGTCGTCGCGGGGCGTGGCCGTGTTGAATTTCATCTGCGTTGGCTAGCGGTCGACTTTGATCCTGTGCAGGAGGCCGGGGACGCACGTAGAGCGCGCGTCGCCAAGAACGAGCGTCAGCACCTACGGAACATAGCGCGCCCGCAGCGTCGACCTCTGCCCCGGCCGCGACGGCCCCACGACCGGACCGCGACCAGCGGAAACGCGACATTGACCGCACGCTTGCGTCGACGCGGGTCAGCACGGCAAGCATGGGCAGGTTCGACAAGCGGCTCGAGGGGGACAAAAGATGCGTGGGCTCAAGCGCAAGGTAGGCATTTCCTTTTCGCGATGGGCCCGGCGTGTGTGCTTGCCCCCTTTCGTCCAGTTTGATCCCACCGAAGCATCCGCAGAGCAGGAGAAACAGACCGCCCTCGCCCTCATATCAACACTCGACGGCGAGGCCACTGGCAAGCTGGCTCGAAAAGGCGGTGATGAGGTACTCAACGTTCGGAAAGCGATTAGGGCGGTCAGCAATGGAAAAGGAAGCATTGCATTGGGTCGACAGACGGCGCCAAAGCCCAGAGGCAAACGGGGGGGCAAGCGGAGGTGACGCTATCTCGCAACTATTCATTAGGATAGCTCATGACCAACTTGTCGTCAAAATCTCGAGCAAACGTATCCTGTCTCTTCCCCGTGATCAATGCAACGTGTATGTCGAACGGTGTGAGCATTCCTGTTGGTTGAATGAATCTGTGGGTTCTTCCGCACTAACCGTCCTCGCCACATTGTACATTCACCCGATAGCCAACCAGTTAGGTGCCGCAATTATACAAGGTAGGAGACTTTCAACATCGGCCTCGTTCGTCCGCCCATCGGCCCCTTGCACCAGCGCCAGGGTTTTCAAAGTCGCGACACCAATCACAGCGGGACAGCACAAGGACCGCTTCCACAAGTTGCCCTGAGGGATACGACAAGCCAAACATGCCACGGATGTCAGCACCTGGCTCTCCATATTCCGTCGATTGTCTCCCCCTCCCCAAGGTCGTTGATGGCCGCCTAAATCCCTCCTTGGTCCTCCAACGCAAACAGGATGACTGAATTCTGCATCCATTCCCAAACACAGCTGGAATAAAGGTAGGTTCGGTCAGGATTGTCGTCGGCAGGCCTGCCCCGGAAGACGAACATAATATCGCCCGAACCGGGGTTCGCGAGCATAGATGGGCGTCACGTCCGCGATGGGGGTGCGCTTGTTCAGCGTGCACGTGAGGTCGTTGAACAGATTTATGGCTGGCCAAGTGAATTCCTGCCGCTGCTCAGCGCTCGGCACTCAATCTAGCGCGTCCCCCGTATTGACAACTTTGTGCGGTAGATTTAACACCCACGTTTAACAGACCGTTTCATATGTCGCCCTCCCTTCTGATGGAAGAAGCTGCTCTTGCTTCCGAGCCTCCTACGAGCTAGACCAACGAGAAGCGCAGCTCGCGTACGCGTTACCTCCAGCTCCGCCAACTGCAGGCTCGTAGCCTATGTGGCTCTCGTCGGGAGTGTTCACACTATCGCGGTCCCTAGGCAGACTCAAAAAGGGCGAGGAGGACGCGATAAGCATAATCCTCAGTACTGACGGGACATCGGATACAAGGATCTGGATCTCACAGGACGGCGGGAGGAACTTGAGCCCTTTGAGTGCCCATTTACTTACATGCTCGAATGTTTTGTAATTGTCCTCGCCGCCGAGTCTGGTCACTGCTATGAGCTTACCGACAACTGGCCAGGATGTAGAATCCATGTCTGTCATCGCGCGTTCAAAGCTCAAAAGATTGATGACGGCTTGCAAACAGAACACAGTTGCATGCGGTTGCGAAACGAGGTTTCTAGACGATTCGTCGATCCCACGTATGCCGGGTAATGGTCGACTAACATGCCCGGAATGCCAGGATACGGATCAAGGCAACGTTGGGCACGGAGGGAAACTGGACAAAGTTGCGTGCTCAGAATCAACCAAAGAGACTCGGGAAAGCGCCTGCGTAAAATGAAACAAACCTAGACCAGTGTGCCGTGTCATGTCGTCACGGTCGGACCGTGGCCGGGATAAGAAATTGAAGCATGACCAGAATGAAACGTGCCTCAAAATGGTGGATTTAAATATAAAAGTAGGGGTATCCGAGGTGGCTGAAGAGCTGAACAACGTAAGCAGGCAAGAATCCACACTCGCAATTGCTGTAACGTCAAGGCGACAATTCCCCGATACTACTAAGCTGCTGGAATATGTGTGTAGAGGAGTGTAGATTTTGGAACAGAAGTCGGAGGGCGTGGTTCCGGTGTAGTCAATGCCCGCCGACCCCGGGCCGTTACGGTTGAGGGTCGATGGCAGACGAGACCATGCGACCCCGAATCCGATGAAGGGTGCGAGTTAACGTTGATCAGTGAAAGCTAGACAACCTCACGATGACGTCACCTACCAGTGTCATCATGCATTTGCAAGTACTGAAGTATTCAACTATCGTGAGCGTCACGCTCCGTCGAGGCAACATCAAACGGGTTTACTTGATTCGGGCTTCGACGATCCTTGGTCCTTGGGCATACACCTTGACGAGAAGACGAACCATGAAACGTCACGACAGCGTTTTAACACGTTGTGGAGTAAATGTGCTGGAGAGGAGACAGGCATGCATATTCATCGTGCCAGCTTCCTCACATCATAACAACGGAGCAGGAACTTCAACAATGACGTATGTGCATCCTCTAGGAACGATGGACATGCTAGATCAATCAATGAAACAGAAGCAAGCGAAAACACAGCAGCGTTTTCCAAGACCAGTTCGAACCTTAATGACTCTGGGCGGACGCTTTAGCCCCATTTGGGCTGCCCAACGAGTGTCTGCGACTCCCATACGCCTCGCCGTAGAGGTCTCTTAGCAGGTCAAGCTCGTCGATGGTCCTCTTTGGAGTTTTATCCCGGACGATCGCTAACAGCGTCTTGTGGGAGATGATGTAGACCTGTTGGTCGGGGAGCTGAGCCCCAGACAAGTTCTCCTTGACGCTCCGGCGCGTCTCGACGATAAACTGTTCGCGAGCAGCCTTGTACGTCCTTTCCCTTGTTTCTGCCTCTGCGTCAGAATCGTACCCCATGTCTTGCATGAGGTTGCGAATGTGCTGGTCAGCCTTTGAGCGGACAATGAAGGTGGGGATTTTGAAGCGACGGCAGTTCGTCAGTATAGCTTGATCAGTCATGGTGAACCGATTATTGAAGAGGACGATGACGCAGTCGAAGATGTAGAGGCTTTGAGAGTTGAAGTACTGCCAGTCGGGAACCTTGAGCGTCCCCGACCCTGGGACGTCGTACCACGCGAACTGGTCAGCGTTGTTAGGATCGAGGTATCGCCCAATTTCCAAAGTAGTCTCCACGACGCCGGTCGGAGCAGCATCCATGTCCTGGTTACCCTTGCCACAGACTGCATTAATCAAGGATGACTTGCCACTGCCCGCCACACCAGCAACGGCGAAATGGAATATTCCATCCTGGTACCTTATCTTCTCCTTTGCCGCTTGGAGCTCGTTGGCAGTGGGCATGACGACAGGCTGGATGCCTTCCCTGAGCTGCTTCGCCACCTTTTCCTGCTCCTCCTTGGCTCTCCTAGCTTCTTCGGCTGCCCTGCGAGCGGCTTCCTCAGCAGCAGCCCGCTCTCGCCTGACCCTCTCTAATTCTTGCTCGCGAGCTCTCCGACGTCGCGCTTCTTCTTCCGCGGCAGCGATAGCGGCCTGCCTCGCAGCCTCTTCAGCGCGTCTGCTGCGCTCTCGTTCCTCCTCTAATTCCCTCCTGATTCTCTCCTGACGCTCGCGTTCCTCACGTGCCCGTGCCTCCGCCCGCCTCTGCGCAGCTCGAGCAGCCCGTTCAGCGGCCTCTATCTCCTGACGGATGCGTTCGGCTTCTCGTCGAGCCGCCACGGCAGCCCGCTCCGCCGCAAGCTGTGCCTCGCGTTCCCTCTGCCTCTGTTCTTCCGCCTCGCGAGCGGCGCGCTCGGCGGCTTCTCGCGCCTGCCGAGCCGCCTCTTCCGCCCTCCGTCGCTGTTCTTCTGTCCGTCGACGGGCCTTTTCTGCCTGCTGCCTTTCTCGCTCGATCGCACCCCAGTCGGGTTCGCAATGGCTTTGTCCGCCGCCCATTGTTTCAGAGATGACCGAGATGCGGACGCAAGTGTGCAAGGATATGGTTTGTGTGCAAGGGGGTGTAATTCAGCACGACTAATGTATGTATGTCAGATACTCCAGTCGTAGTGGTACGAGACTGGGACTGCACCTAATGTATGTATGTCAGAT
>JBBPLS010000042.1:56010-130610 GCA_038089895.1 Boletellus ananas | reverse complement strand
GTGTCGTCACCCGGACATGTGGGCAGGCTGATGCGCCGGGGTTGGAGTACGGCAACGCGAGTCTTCCGAGCGATGTCCGAGTGTACCACGGCGGTGGTATCTTGGGTATGCGCCGCGGGGGGATCCGAGAAGCAGTGGGCGTTATGGTGCCCCCGTGCGCCTCAGATTCGTGGTGTTTCGTGCAACCTGGCCGTTCAATTGCCGCGTGTCCTTCCACTGTTCGGGTCGCCGTCAGTGGAACGCGGATGTCACACAGCCCTAGACCCACCCGAACGAAGATCATTGAGGACCGCTGCTCTGATTGAAACATGGCCTTGATTGGCTGCCACATCTCAGTCGCGGTGTGCAGATCCATCGATGCAACTCCGACCGTCTCGCCGGCTGCAGAAGCGGTCGGTCGGCGGGGCCACGACGTGCTGTGTCGCTCCGAGCCATTTGGAGCAACTGCGGACCTTGCTCCGCCCGGACTGCGCCGTGGTGTGGATACAGCGCGTCCGGTTGATCCGAAGGCTTTAAATTACATATTTACTTAATGACGCGCCCGGACATGCTAAAGGATAAAACGATAAAACGAGTCGACTCGGTGAAGAAAGAGAACAGAGAAAAAAAAAAAAAAAAAAACTTGTAGCCGTCACAATATAACGCGTCCGAGTCGGCATCATGTGGACCCGCCCCGCTCCGTGACCCATCCCAATCCTCCGCCCCACCTGCCACACTCCACGTCCACACGACGTTGGGTGCAGTCGGTATAAAATACGTCGCCCCGTCCGGCTGTCGCTTTTTCCCGCAGCGGCCCTAGCACTCCAGGCTTCCTCGGTTAGCAGCACCGAACAACCCTTCCTTCCATGTGTCATCACGAAGTGTGCGTGTCTTCTCTTCCCCAGCCATGGCTCTCCCCGCGCGCTCATGACATAAACTCGGACAGTGTGGGCGACTATTACAGAGGCTGCGGCGTAAGTTACCTAAATGTCGCTCGATGCCTGCAGCCAACACGACGCGTGCATGCTGTAATGACCCACCTCTTTGGCAGCACTTTCATGGGCGCTACTTCACCGGCCAAGTCTCGGACTGCAACTCCCAAAGATGCAAAACGAGCAGATCGCACATGCACAGGACTGCTCCCAACTGCGGATGCCCCACCGTGCGTGCCCCTACCCTGCTCCTCCTAATACGTATCCGTCCTCACCTCCTCTTACCTCAGGTCGTAACCGAGGACCGCAGAATACAGAATTTGTTTCAAATGTCACATCCAGACTGCGAACGCTCGTCACGCTGACCGATTTGACTGACCGTCTCGCATACACGCCATGCCCGGCGTATCGTCCACGCCATCATCTCACCCTAGACTTTGCTACCATTACGTCCACCGCATCAATCTCTGGCTAATTTATAAGCTGCTATTCTCGCTCCACGCACATGCTGCGTATATATATTCGCCTCCGCGAGGTAGATATCCTATATAACAATCAAAATCACACTCAGAGTCATACCGGTGGTCGCGTCGCCATGTTGACCGCCGGCTACGAATAAGTCTTTATGATGGACCTGATCAAAGTGAACATCGCGTGCTTACCGGAGCCCTCGCAGTCGCCACAGGCAACGCTGCGGACACGGACAACAAAGACGACGCCGTCGCCGCCACCGACCTCTGCCGTGCCCCGGGACTGAGCTCGATGTTGAGATAGCGCGAAAAGAACTCGTCCAGCCACCCAAAGAACGCTTCCTTGTCCTCCGAGCTCAGATTTGCCCAGTCGATCTGGCTTCCGGCCACGACATCGGGCGACGAGTCACGGTGGCTGCTGCCAGGCGGATACCCGCTCGCGACGCGCGTCGGTGGGGGGAGCGGCGTGTAGTGGCCAGGCGAGTGGTGCTCGGTCACCAGCCGCGAAGCGCGAGGGATCGCCGGCGGTAGCTTGCCCGTGCCTGGTGCAGTGACGTCAGGCCGAGACCTCGACGGCGGAGGTGGAGGTCCACTCGTCGATGGGCGTGGCGAAGACGAAGACGTGCCCGCTGATGGCGGAGGCACACGCTTCCGGTTTGGGTCCCAGTTGGTCTTGGAGGAGGGCGTGCTCGAGAAGCGGTCGCGCGTGCTCGCCACCTTGGCAACGCCGACGTCCTTTGCTCTCTCGGCCTTGGCCTTTAGCTCAGCGACTGGGGTGATGGGGGCAATGGATGATGAGGCTTTTCGGAATTCAGTAGAGGTCACTGCCTGCTCACGGGATACCATCGCGACACGGGCGTGCAGCAATCGATGCGGGACGCGCGGGGGAGATGGATGAGATGGTCGCTTGATCGCGCAAAGACAGGCAAGATGATGTAAGGGCTTCACACGGGTGGGCACTTGTAGGAGTGTAAACGTACTCCAAGATCCAAACAGTATAACAGTACATTTTTTGTTAGTCCCAAAACCAAGTCAAATTATCGATAAAGGAGTGTCGAGGACGACATGTCTGTCCCATATAAGAAGACAAATAGAACGTTGAAAGAGAAGGTCCAGCCCACTCAATGCCTCGAGAGTACCACGGCGACGATCAGAGCAACGAGACACAACAAGAACGAAAGGAGAGCCCATAGACAGCGCTTGGCCCACTTGACCTCCGTCTCCCTCATCTCGGCAAGCATTTGCTGCTTTTCCTCCTCCGTCTTGTCCGGCTGCCAATCCGCGGTCACGCGTAGCGGTGCGAACAAAAAGTAGACCCCGATGGCCCAAAAGACGGGAAACACTGTCAGATCGATCAGCACCGGCCTGCACGCCCACACGTCAAAAAGGGACACGACGTACGAAACCCGTATTTAAACATGTGTCGCGCGACCGTCTCCATCTCAAAGTCAGGAGACGGCGCATACCCGGGAAGCTTTTCGCCGTCCCAGTCGGGCGAATAAGGCGGGGGCACAGGCCCGCGACGTGATGGTGATAGTGGCGACGACGATGGTGGTGCTCGTGGTGCCGCCCGCGTGCGGTGTGCCCGCCCCCCAAAGAACTCGCCCAGCGCATCGTCGTTGAGTTGTCTCGGTGAGTGGTGGAGGAGTCCAGGGGCAGGCGGGGACAGCGTCGGTGTGCTGCTCGTGCTGGCATCGTCGAGCGTAGGGGTCGCGGTCGTATCCGATCCCCTGGATACCTGCGGGCGTAACTGCAGGTCCCCTGCAGGCGTGCGTGTGGACGAGCCGCCTTGGTTCGGCGCCCAGATGTTGGAAAAGGGACTCATGGCTACGGGGAGAGTATGTGGACTGGTGCAAATGCGACGAGGTGGCCTGCAACAGGAACGCTAGAGGGTTCGGAGCTCGCGTCATAAATACGTGCCATCCTACCGCGCCCGGACGTTGGCCCAGTCGGTCCAAGACAAAAGAGTGGGACGCGGGTCATAGCATTCAATTTCGACCCTTGCCTCGAAAGGAAATTCGACCCCCAACATGTATCCTTATTTAGTTATATGCCAACCGACCGCCCCCGGCGCAAAGACAATAAAAACGCCTCGAAACGTCTTGTAGGCCGTCACGCGAGCACGCAGAAAGCTTATTGACCAGACGTTCTCTATTGTCTTTATTGTCTTGTGATACGCTTTGATCTCCGGGAAAAAGTCATCCCTCGGTAATATCACTGGGAAATCGATCAAAGCCCCCTGCTAGCCCGATATGCTGCCCTTAGCATTGTCGCCATCTCCCTCCGGGACTCCCACAGCGGCAGGAGTATGCAAAACGTTCCACTCGCAAACGCCCAGATACTTTTTCGCCATTCAAATCAGCCGTCCGCTTCAGGCCGAAATAAACGGAACATACATCGAACATGCGGTCCAGAACGTGTAAAACTTGCGACTAAACACGTAGTGCGAGAAGAACATCGGCAAGGGTACTGGCAGAACGTCAGCGGGTAAGTAATCGTTCCTACGCACTCACCGACGATGGCCACTATAAACGTGAAAACAGTCGAATAGATGAACGCCATTTTAAAGACGCGCTCGAGAGACACTATTCGCTGCTTTTCGTCTTTCGATGAGCCATGCAGGTCACCCGAAACGTCCTTCTCTGTCTGTTCCTCCGGGTCAAAAGACGTCCCCGTCTTCTTGGGGTCGCGTTTCGACCCTTCGTGCACGTGTTCTTCATCAATGTGATCATCCAACACCGCAATCGCACGCGTCCCAGAAAAGTCATAATTCGCTGGACCTGCACCGCCGTCTCAGGGACATATTTGACGTATCCAACTCGACAGCCAACTTACTCATCAGTGAGACGGCGACGGTAAGTATTCCCGAGAAGAGAAGCCCAGTGAGTCCACTGCAGACAGCGGAGTACGGGTCCGCGAGATTGGGGATGTTGATTCGTCCTGTCGCGCTCCATGAGCTTGGTCGTAACCTTGTCGCATCAGACCAAAACGTACCATATATCTTCCAGCAGCCTATCATCCATGCCAGCACTCCTAGACAGCCTCCGCCTATAGCTCCACAAAATACACCTGCACACGTCAGCTTGGACCACGAGATTGTAAGCGCGATTGGGATGACTGCTGGGCTGAGAATCACGCCCCTAGAGCGGTTTAGTTGCGCACGCAGGGTATCGGGGCGGTCTTACTGTACATAGAAAAGCTAAATAGAACGTCGTGAGTACGAGACGGAAGCAGCCAGTAAAATCTCACCCATCCCAGGTCGATGTTTCCAGCATTGAGCTAAAAAATACATCATTTATTGTCAAATCCGAAAATAAAGCACTTTACGATGGAAGCCCAGCCCCCCATCCAAATAGCCCAGAAGCAGATGAAATAGTGGGATGCTCTGACGATCTCTTTCCCCTTTGCCTTTGGACGAAAATAGGTCCAATAAATACTGGTACACGTTCAGAACCGATCAAATCAAAAGGGAGTATGTAGATCCATACTCGTATGAGCTGCCAGCGCACCAGCAACAGTAAGCAGCGTACACCACGTCTCAACACCACACTTACAAGAGACTCGAGACCCCGATAAGTTCGGAACTTGCAGAGGACGTGACCGCCATGCTTGAAAGAGGTAACCACCCCTTCAAGGAAGAATTTTTTCCCTCGCTCACAAGACAATGAGCAGAACAGCAATTGCACCGCCCTTTCCCATGAGGACAGCGGCCGCTGCCGGTGCAGCGAGTCCTGCGCTGGTCTGAGTCGGCGACAGCGGGGAAGGATAAGTTGGGAAACTAGGCTAGAGTATTTACGTCAATCAATGATCACCTGTACAAAGCGATCCTCACGTTGTTCAGCAGCGCCCTGGCACTTAGACCAAGACAAGAGGCGAAAGCCCATGGGACCGCGAACCAAGAAAGACCACCCAGCATCTGAGAACGTGGTCACGACATCCACACGCGCCGCTCGGTTCTGCACTCACGTAAGCTTTCGTCGTCGATTCGGGATGGCTCGCAATCGCCTGAAAATGGATCGTTATCTACGCCGCAAGAGATTCTTGTATCCTCACTCTCTGCCAGTAACCTGTGCATGCCTTGTCGGCGTTGTACCCTCAGCAAGAGACACTTTGGCTCACCTTGGTCACAAAACACCCCAGCGAAGCCCGAAAGAATAGTCGCCGCACCGAATACAAGACCCTGGTTAGACTTCATGGTGAGATAGCTACCATCTTGACTACCCGCAACAGGCGAGTCAAGCCCCGCTTGCTGCAATAAGTCATAGAGTTCCGCGACACTTCCAACCGCGGGAGACGTTCCACTGCGGTGAAGTTCGCTCAGCTTTGCATCAACCCGGGGCAAGGCACAAAACTGACTATGTTCTGAAAATGAAGATGTAAATAATGATGAAGATGATGATGGTATGACTCCAATCGCAGATGAATGTCGCGCGCAAGCCTCCAAGGATGACATAGACCGCGATCCCGATGGGTAGCAAGAAACAAGCCGCGTTGACATTCATCCCCGTGAGTGCGTTAACCGTGGCGGCCCCTCCCACTAAGCAGCAATTTCAGTGATGTGATGGACGTCAACGGGATGCACGAACGAAGCAATGACCCGCAGACAATTAGAATACAGAGGAACCCATAAAATGCGAAGAGGTGTCCGGCAGTCCCGAATCGCGCCTTGGCTATCTCCAAGAAGGTGTGCGCATTGTTGGCGTTCATCTTGACTTTGGACGCAACCATCCCAAACATGCAGACTTGTATCGTCCCGCCGACAGCGTACCACCTGGATGACCGGGTGTGATACCCGGAATACACCGATGGTAACTTTGACTCACCATGGTCCACTGACACCTACACCAAGTTAGTAACTGATTGTCAGAAAATACCATGAGACATACCAAAAGTGTATGCCGCCGTACTCGACTGGAGAAGAGTAGCGCTCCATGTCCATGCACTTACTCTAGCATCAAAAACCATGAAGTAAGTCACAGCATGTTTGAGCCAAAACGAGCCACAGACATTCCGCAGCAAACTAGACCAGGCTGAGAAACGAATTCAGCCGAGATGACTCAACAAATTAGTCGAATAGATACCTTGACGTTCCTCGAAGCGCTCTGCATAGTATGAATGATAGCAACGACAAGTAACCATCGGACGTACGGTGAATTCCTCGGATGAAGCAGGGGAGAATTTGGAAAAATTGCGTTGGAACATTGTCAACATCGACATGACAAAGGCAAAGAAGAATCCAACCCCTGCATGTCGGTAAAGGTGAAGTTGGCCGCGCGCAAGTCGGGACGAGCTCACCAACAACTACGCCATACCCGACGCCTTGGCCTAGCAGGAGACAAAAGTCCACAAGTAATTAAGATCAAGACAGATAACTACGCACTCAGAAGAGGTCTGAAATCAGAGTATGTCTCGGGGTTGGACATTATAAACAGGAGAGACAAAGGGAGAGGAAGACTAAGCGCTCGCCAGGCCGTCAGCCGACCACGTATCTCTCTTGGTCCAAAAATACGCACGGAAGACTGTAGAAACCAGGAAATGAACTGATGGCAAGAACAAACGCGCCTATCAAGATACAATGCCGGTTAATGATCATTCTCCGAGTGATTGGTCACGAGGCGAACTCATCAGGCCCGGCTTATTCGGGTTCTTGGCAGAGGCGAGATTAATTGAAAGGCATACATGCCCACAATTCGACGCCAGAAAGCCGCTCACTGAAGAGTTTCCAAAGACTTGCGAGTAGATGGGCGACGCTGAGAAAAGTATAACCTCTAGAAACGTTACAATAAGATGATACTGCGGCTGGAAGCATCACGAGCAAGCAGAGAGTGGGCCAGAGGACACGTCGGAACCATTCTCTTGCTGTTTCGCTAGGCGAGCCCTGCCAGACGATAGTTGGAATGTGAGTATAACACGACTCGGTGCATCATGGCCACGCCCACGTTGACAAACACCGCCTTACCCGGGCCTGTTCCTCTCGGCGAGCACTCGCATTGTCCTTTCTCATTGTGGTTCGGCCATGTTTTCCCAGTCGGCGACTCTTGACAACGTCTACGGATGAGCGACCTCAACACGCAGGCCAAGTCATCTGGAGGATACTCTGAAACCCTATCCCATTGCTGTTCTCGACCACGGGGCTCAGGTTATCCAGCTTCACTGGCACGGCCGCGCCAATCGGGACTTTCGGCACGGAAGGGTCCTTGAGCGACGGGAGAGCCGGACCAGCTAGGAGCGGAACAGTCATAGCGGACGGGTTCGTCGACATCAATGTGCGGCCTGCTCCGTGGCTTTCTTAGCACGACTACAGTTTGTTCGGGTTGCCAGAACGATTGACGAGACGCGAATTTTACTACGGCCACTCTGCGAAACGTGAATGGACATTTCATCTGAGTCGACTGCAGCCAATGGAATCTGGTGGCCAGGCTGGGCTAACAGACTCGCAGCACGCATGCTAGGCTTCAGTCGAGTGCACTCAAGCCAGTCTGTATCACAACTGACATCCTTTGCACATATAAAAGCCAACCTCGGTCATCCCTAAAATCCCGAGGCCGTTGCCACCGCACGACACTGCACACGCACCCAGACTCCGTCGCTTAGATGCCAGCTCCGCTTACACCGTCTCGATCTCATTCCGTTAGTGAGGCAGCCTCGGATCTCGTCTGTCGTATCTCCCAACTCCTTCGCCATCTCCGCGATCTGGAGGACGAAGAAGCCAAACTCGACACACGTGCATACCGGCTCGTGGGCAAGCTCCCGTCGGCCTGCGATAGAGCGTCGACGCCGATCGTCGACACCCCAGCCTCGACGGCCGATGTCCGAGCCACGAAGAGCGCGGTCAACAGAGATGCCCCAAGGACTCCATCACGTACCAGCCCAAGTATGTACCTCTTTCTTGACTAGCCGAACGAAGTAATGGGTATGCTTGCTAGGATACACCGAAACGCCCCTGAAAGCCTTTTTGTTGATGGAGTCATTTGCATTAGCGATGTCGGTGAAGAGCAAACGGAAGGCGAGGATATTCTTGGGAGATAGCACCGACCTGGGAAAGGAACATAGAGTTAGCGGATACCATGGTTGCAAATCAGTTCGAGGGGATTAGATGGGTAGCTAGTGGCAAGCAAGATGTCTCAGTACTCAGTTTCGCAAGGGAAATATTGTGCTTCGACCGGCATCACGAATGCGAGGTAGTCTGCCACTTGCGTGTGCAAGACCAACAACAAAGGTGGAGCTTGTGTAGGAGCGCAAGTCACTTGGCATTACGCATATTACATATACATTCTACCATGGCATGCAGTCAGGCTCTCGGGCGAGCCTCCCAGATATGCAGTACTCACGAGCCACTATGTATTAAATTGGTATCCATTGACGACATCATCCCATAACCTCTTTGTGTCGACGACAGCTCCTAGTCGTGAAGCAAGCAAAAAGGCACCGCTTAATTTCCTTGAAGTTATAGTTAGCATGGCTGGGATGCAATACACGGATTCCCGGCTGACAAACCTATTAAGACTATAGGTCTCTCGGGGTGGCGGGGTAAGTCTATGCTGAAGCATGGTTGGAATGAGAGCACGAATCTGGGCCGTGATATCTGCCCAATGAGAACCCAACCCAAATGCAAACGGTTGGGGCGTAGAGGGTCTGAAAGGTGTTGCAAGTAAAATCATGGAGTCGACGTGTGCGTTTAACATGATCTGTGATAGAACATATGAACAGTGTAAACGTAGGTCACAGTTGCGAAAACCACAAACCTCGTTCTCCTCGCCCGTAAGGTAACCTAACTTGAGGCTCTGTTCAGCGCAAGAATTGCGATCCTCGGCCGCGGCGGCCTGGAGAAGGCGCAACCAATCGTCCATGAACTCTATGGTATATTCACGTGTAGCACCAAAGTCAACTAGCGAGAGCTGGTTGGCTATTAGTTTAATGCGTACTGTAGAATGTAGCGCGCAAACCTGTTGAGTAGGGGAATTCCACAAAAAATTGCTCCAGTTTGGGTCAGTCTGCATCAACCGAAACTGGAAGAGCTCCCGCAAACACAACTCAATGACGCGTTTTGCAATCTATTGATACTATCAGTCAGTCAATCAAGGGAATAGTCGTACCACTAATCTCAGTACCTCATTACGCTCCTCCTGCGGAAGGGCTGAAACAGATGGTTCTCCAACGCTGATACCATCGACGTATTCCATGACAAGTACACGGTCGGTACTGTTTTCCCATACCCAAGGTATTTTGAAACGAGAATCCTGGCCAAGAAACTCCGTCGAGCGATATTGTCGTAGGTATTGCGCCTCCCGCAAATAATCACACTCGTGAGCTAGTTCGTCCTTCATGACCTGAAAGAATCTGCTGAGCAATGTCTATAGGACGCACAATAAAGCTTACCTGGACTGTACGGTCCAGGAACAACCCTTTCGGCAATAGTTGTCCAGCAGTTAGCAGCAATTTGACGTAACCCAGGTCAGTGGAAATCGAGTTTGCGACGTTTGGAAACTGTATCTTCACAGCAACCCGCTCATCCCGGCTGGTAGGTGCTACAGAGGCCCTTAACACCCCATCGTGAACCTGTCCAATCGAGGCGGCTGCGAAGGGAATACGATCAAACGAAGCAAAGTTATCTGCCCACGAAGGTCCAAGGGCAGAGATCACTACTTCCTATTGCCACTTGAGTGAAAGCGATCAATCATGACAAGGCTGAAGTACCTCCATCTGCCAATCTGGCATATAATGAGCGCTATCTTGTACCCGTCTGAATATTTTGTCTACTTCTGGTGGGAGTATATGCGTATCTAATTCGTGTGTGAATGTGGCATCCGATGTTGAACCGACAATCCTCAAACCTTGTATGCTCATGAATTGGCCGAGCTTAAGAGCAGCACCTCTCATCCGAGAGAGCTTTGATACCAGGCGCCTGATATTAGCTTCTGACATGATCAGGGGACCCTGATGGGTGTCATTTGAAGCAACCGTAGACCGACGAATAATTTCCGAGGCGGCGCCGTAACCGAGAGACGCTGCGAGTCCTGCGAGCAGCGTCGGAGAGTGTATGTGATAGATGCGGTTTGAGCATACCTCCATAATGGAATAGACGGCCGATTCTGGAAGAAGGTACCTTTGAGGATTGTAAACGGCGTGCTACAACGGGATCGGCCATTTGAGGATCGACAGATGAAGGTGTTTTTAGCAAATGTTCTGGCTAGTTAATAACGGGCAATGCTAAATGAGTAATTGTCACTGGTTGTGCCATACATGGCAGGAAAAGGTCGGGAAGGACATAAGCACTTACATCATTGTCTGTGGCATTAACAAGGCTCGGGGGCACACTATTCTCGTATCCCATGACGATGTTTGGGCTTCGAAAAGGGTCGGGTTTCTCGTGGAGGGAAGAGCACTCGGAGGCAGAAAGTCCGGAGGGTAGAATATCTTTCTCCGTTGCATGGTCGCCTAGAGGAGGGACAGGGGTGGCGTAAGTGTCGGGCTTGCCAACACCGTGCGGTCGGGCCAGGCCATTGTTCTCTCTTGCAACATCCAAGGAGACCTGAACAGGAGAATTTGTGAGGGCCACTTGCGCACCTCTGATTTGCGCCGCGCGGAACGCAATATCAACGACTGAGTGGGCGACGCATAGCCAACCAAACGCGGGCGATGGTGGCATTTATTGAAGTGATGCCCAAGCACCGCCACTCAGTCCACGCGAAGCCAAACTTCTCTGCTGGCAGGAGCCTCTCGGCCTATTCACTCTAGCTGACTTGTACTCGCTCTCCTCTTCTATCCGACGTTCGGACCTGATGTATTTTTTATCTGAGATCAAGCTCCGCGATATGATAAGAACCCTCGTTTGATTGTCACCCGGCTCACCCTAAACTCTCTCGGAGGTTGTGCAAACTTTGCAGGTCGTTCTACGGACAATCTCTGGCTCACCTAAAGCGAAAGACGATCGATATTTGGGAAGGCGAATGAAGCGATCCGTGCAGCCGTTACAAACAGAGGATTCTAATTGAATTCAGAGACCCAGATGGTTGTCAGTAATCACTTAAGTACTGCAGATGACGGGATCCTCGCCTACCGAGAAATATTCAGCATCGGAACGTGCAAGAGCGATGAGAAACAACCGGGAATCGACGAGGAGTTCAAAGTACCTCGGCAGCGATCTCGTACGACCTCACGCGCATTGCAAGGATGCTCGACCACGGCTGTTAAATCCTACATGACAGTCGTTGTAGGAATGCCACAATCTAGCGCTAAATGTCACATTGACATAGAACGACTTGAGTGACCCAGATCTGAGAGTTGCGTTGCTAACTATGCGTGTACATACATAGATGATAGCCGCAGCTTTAATGGGCTAACCTCACTGCAGTGGACCATTGAAAACCCGCACGAATTACTTTCCCGCTCGATACTAACTGAAGTAGAGAGGAATGGCCGAAGGGTAGAGAGTATGAAGAAAGGGTCGTATAGTACTAGCCGTCAACTTGGACTCTCCAAGTAAGCGACGGTCTCGATCGATAGTACAGCCACTAGGAACCTGGAGTACGTCGGGTATCGTCGACCTGGTCGTTCAAATTCAAAACCCGACCAGCTTCGTCTTGGTGGCTTCCTGCTGCTCGAGCATACAATTAGAGCACAGTACGGATGCATGATCTACATAATCCGAATCTTGCGAGATATGTGGTACAAAGGTTTGCTTTTGCTTTTCTCGCGATTTCCATTCGACGTTCATTCCGTCTTAGCTCGGACGTGATATCAGACTTGCGAGTCAACGTACTCGAGGAGAATTCAGCGAGTGTTACATGGTACAAAGTATGTCCTGTCATTCTTTATTCTTCATCGTGGTCTCAGAGAGAGAAGGAACGCTTCCTCTCCGACCGGGAGATCGTCGAACATATCGTTGTGGGTCCCCCCACTACCGGGCTCGACAGCGAAGCTTAACTTATCGTAGCACAATCAAACATCAACCATCTGTTGGATCATTCACCGCCCGAAGCAAGGGTGGTACATTCGCATTCGATCCCCAGTTTTCCCCCCAGGGGTCTTCATTCCATTGCTTCCCGTACCCCGTTCTTCGCCACATTTTACCGACGCGGCCTTGTCTTTTTCGTGTCGTACGAACACGTACCCTTCCCCACCGGCACCCGCAGCAGTTGACAGCAACAAATCTTCGACAGACAGTCTAGCTTCGGACAGTACTGCCGTACACTCTTATCCCCCCACCCCTCCCGCAGCAACCATTGCCATCACACCTTCTCCACCGCCAACTGAGGCAAAACTCCGCGCAGACGAGTCGCAATTCTCTAGTGTCCCGAAGGCGCCAGAAGTGGCACCGACAAAGGTCATGCAGTTCCTTCTGGCACCTCACTCATCCCCGCATGTGCCTGGTCCGCAGCCTGGTGAACAACAATCACTCTTTACGCGTGCACTTTCCATTTTCCAGAACAACAGGCCTTCTCACTCTGTTTCTTTCACGCTTTGTGCGCTAGAAAGACCAGGTAACGCGCCTCACGTGGCTGGCTCATCCTCGCAACCACGACAGCGGCACTCACAGCTCATTCCAAAGATACCTTTGCCACTTGTTGCATTCCACGACAGAACACCGATTTTGACAGTTGGTTCGGTTACTGGGATCCTAGAGATAGACCGTGCAGAGGAGCGGATCCTGGGTGTGGACACAAGTTTCTGGATCGCTGTTGCGTTAACATACCTAGAGTTTCTGGAGGAAAGGGAGGTATGTTCGACCCTGCATTTTGCTCTCCCATTGCCAATCTGACGGGATCGAAAAGAGCTATCTAGCTGCGCTGACAGATTAGCAATAATATGTTGCTGTGCTCCATATATTATCCTTCTTGGTTCAGTACTTGAAAGAAGCCCTAACCTCATGTTAGGGTTTATGCACGTGATTGATTTTGCCACACGTGATCATGACAGGGTTTGCGGAGTTTGAAACATCAGCTTTTTCGAACCACAACAGGTCAGCCAGCTAACAAGCTTCAACTTGTTCCACTGTTAAACACATACAACATGGTATGTAGTACGGTACATTTGTAGCGTCTGCTCCGTGATTTACATGCGTGTCATAGTCCATAACACCAGCTACGATGCGTCGCTTGATGCGCGAGATTTCAGAGCTGAAGAACAGTCCTCCAGAAGGTATTCGTATTATTACGAACGAGGAGAATATCCTAGATGTCACCGGAATAATTGAGGGTCCTGGTAAGATTCCGTGCTGTTAATACTTTACTTCAGCTGAGCGTGTTTTGGCTTATGGCTAGAGGGTACTCCTTACGCGGGAGGGTACTTTAGGGTACGATTCAAATTCACTGAAGAATTTCCCGCAGCCCCTCCAAAATGTCTGTAGCTCATTGCTGAACCTGTTGTCGTCCTTCTGATTCATCTATAGGTTGGTTTGCGACTAAGATCTTTCACCCCAACGTATCTGCCGCAGGGGAAATTTGTGTGAATACTCTCAAGAAGGACTGGAAATCCACGTATGGAATTGGTTATATTCTGGTCACCGTGAAGTGTCTTCTCATTTATCCAAATCCCGAGTCTGCGCTCGATGAAGAAGCTGGGAAACTCTTACTGGAGGACTACGATAGCTACTTCTCGCGGGCGAAGCTGATCACGAGCGTGCACGCCACGCCACGGTCGAAGCCTCCTGAATTCCAAGCCGCGCATGCCATTGACTTGGAAACCACTGGGTTACCCACTGCCACTCCGAGTGCACCAGAACCTCCCCAGGCGATCGCCATATCATCAACGTCGACACACAATTTCATTCCTTCGATGCCGCTTCCACAACCACTTCAATCTTCTCCTGAAAACATATTCCAGTCATCCCATTCACTGACATCTTGTTCAACTAAGGATGGAAAAGAGCGCGTGACGTCACCTTCCCCATTATCTACTGCGGATTCAAATGTAGGGACGCTCGTTGCGAGCTCGAAGGCAGTGAAGAGGACTGCAGCGCCAGGCACTGTTGGTGTGGAGAAGCGAAAGAAGGCATTGAAGCGACTATGAGAACAGACGATGCTGGACACGTTTCATGACTAGTACTGTATTCTCGATTGTAGCGCCCAAGTTTATGATGTGAATTTTCGGTCCTGTGACGGCGGCGTGACAAGGCGACAATTTTCGGAATATAAAGTTTGCTCTTGGCCAACACCATCCTACCCATCCCGTCATGCTTTCCAGGTCTCTGCTGGCTCGCTCAGGTCCCCTGAAGCTGTCTCAGGTGTGCTCGCGTTCGCTGAGGAACTTATCCCTTGCCCCGCCCGCGCGGTGTGTAGTTCCGTCGCACACGAACTTACGACTGTTCTCTGATGGGCCCGCATCCCGTTACGAAAACCGAGTTGATCTGCCTAACTCGCGCACGCCTTCAGGAAAATGTTTCGTTGCAAACCTTCCCTACAAGGTGACCGCCCAAGAACTCAAGGATGCATTCTCAGAGTTTGGGAAAGTCGAGTCCGTCGAACTGTGTATGTTTTGTCCTGAGGATAGCACGTCGCGAGCTAATGTTTTTTTTTGTCATTGTTAGTGGTCACGGACACTGGCTTGTCTAGAGGGAGTGGTTTCGTTAGGTTCGAGTCGGTCGCGACGGCCGTCAGCTTTGTCGAAGCACATGAGGCGGACCCTATTTTTGTGCTGGATAGGCAAATCCGTGTGGAGCACGCGCAGAGGGCGTCGGATCTGTCCAAGGTTTCTGAGCCTTCCAGTTCACTCGTAGTGTCCCATTTCGAAGGGATATCAGAGGCCGAGGCTCGGTCGATGTTTGGCGACTTTACAGACCACATCCTGTCAGTGCGGTTCCGTAAGTCGCACGTTTCTTTTCCGTCGTAATGAATGTTGAAAGTTTTTGTTTCTACGTAGACAAAAGGGATGCACACCCTAGGTCGATATTAACTTTCTTCGAATTCCGCGATACGGATGTTGCGACGGAGGCTATGAATGCCTTCAAGAGCCAGAACGGAGATATTCCAATCACGTATGCTACACGCAGACGACCTCAAGCCCGCCCGCGCAGCCTTACATCTAGACTATCACAGCACGCGGCTAGCTAAGCGTACTGCCCATCCTAGTCTCTTCCCCATGCTATTCATCCAAAGATGTCTTCTGCCATTAAAGCAGACAATATAATATAATGTCCACCCCCTGATCCACCCACTCACTGTTATTCTCTGGGGTCTTCATTGTTGGTCTCGTGACACTGAAACACGAAGTATTTTGGTAAACAACTGGTGCAATATCAAAGTTTATTCAGTTACATTTGCCATTTGGTCGCCAGCAGCCTAGGTCAGTCCCGAGCTGTAATACCTGGGCTGTCGGAGACAACAACCTCTCCTGCTCTAGAGAAGTTTATGTGAGTGGTTGGCAGTCCTTTCTCTCCATTGTGTGTAGACGCGTAAGACTCAACCGGCGTTCCCGCGTCGGGAATGTTTAAATATCATGCTGGAATACCAAAGACCTACAAACTACTCTTACCGCCCTTGCAGATAGACAGAGGATGCAACAGAGAGTGAGATGAGGCTCATCCAAGCGGAGCGACAACCACCCTGCCGGCACCTTGGTTTGTAGTCCCAAGATCGAGCGACTAGAATCAGCTGTCCTGTACAATCTCGATGGGCTCTCTCATCTCTGCCTCGGTCACCTGAGCACTCCTACGTTGGTCCCACCCTAGTTTATACTTGCGTCGACTTGTCGTGAAGTCCACACGTCTTCACGCGATCAATCTCAGTACTCCTCCGAGAATGAATCAATGGATCCTCACACGTCTGACCCTCGATAGAACTGTCCTTTCTCCGACAAGTCTGGGACGAAACCGCATAAATCAAGGGATGGCGCCTCTTTTGGACGCATACACACACCTCATCCGGATCAATAGCCACATGCATGCCCGTTTCCACCTGTCCCGGGATTTGTATGGTAGGTGGTCGGTAACTTGGTTGTCTCTGGTGCGAGTCCGACGCCCCGTCGTCATCCCAGACGATGGCAGTCAAGTTCGGATCGGATTGACTTCTCAAAACGAGCCGGAAGTTCAGCGTCGCCAACAGAGAGTTTGCATAGCTAGATATTTCTTAGCCTTTTTAGAAAATCTAATTACGATGATAATAACCCACAGCTTTGATATGGCGTAAAACCTGTCAAAATGTGGGCGAGGACGCCTCCAATGCTCGCAGAGACTTACAGTGCAATATGGTAAAAGGATGTATTGAAAACGATTCCGAGGATTAGCTCCGCGAGTGCCGCAACAGTGGTCACAAAGCCGGTCTCTATGGTCAACTTCGTTAACTTGACCAAGATGGATTTGGTGCTCCTGAAGTGTGATTTGGAAGTACGGAACTGAGTGGCATGGTGAGTAATGAGCCTAGAAAAGAGGACACAAGCAGACGCACACTCAATATCATGCAGATTGTGATTGCCAAATCGCATACCACGCTGCTTCCGAGCCACGTCTAGTAGATGTCTAAGCCCCAGACGACTCAGAACAACGGACTGTACACTCACCACCAGCCAAGGCGTGACACCCGACCCAAGTCCGGAAGGTAGAAGGTCTTGCTGTCAAGGAATCTAGCTAGATGGCGGCAACGAGACGTGATCTCAGCCTACCCTGGTAAGCCCAAGATATGTGATGCTGGCGAATTGAAGAAGGGAGAGCTGTAGAGGCATACACTGAATGAAATTGTCCCAACTACATAGAATCAGAAAGTTACCATCATGATAAGGATTGGTATGAGGCGCGATGACCGCAAGAATGATATTCTCCAACAATAGAAGCCATGTGTTAACGTCGTTACTGCCTTCAATTAGCTTCCAAAAGATCTTGCACATCTGTTGCTTACCAAGCCCAGTGATTGGTGTCAAAGGCATGAATAAATAAATTGGCGGAGTCATGGTAACATCATAGGGGGGTGAAACGGTCAATGATATCCAAAACCCAGTAAATGTCAACGTAGTTATTAGCGCTTCTAGTAAAAGGATAACTGTCACTAGGAGGAATAGTCAACTTGAGCCGCGTGAACAACTACATCAATCACCTAGTGCCTTGATGGCTTTCCGATCATCTTGGAATCTAGTAAAGTAGATGTCTAGGGATAATAGCCAGGTGGGTAACCGATTTGAGTTTTGAGAGCATGATACACACAGGCTTGGACAGCGAGAGCCCCCATAAGACCGAAGCTGAGAGTATAGCCAATAACCTAAATATTGTGAGGTACCAGGATCAAGCAAACAACGAGACACGTGTGAGACACATACAAAGGGCCCATTTCTGCAGAAGTGAAAAAGAGGTCAAATAAAAACGAGGAGAATCGTGAATAGGAAACCCACGTAGCGACTTCGCTGATTTCCATGGGTTGAGCGGAAACTAACACTAGAACCCGGGAGTAACATACCTCATTGTCAGTGTCAGGCTTTAAGGCTTGGGTACACTTGAACCGATTTGCAGCTTGGGACTAAATTCTCGCAAACGAGTTTTTATATCCACAACGGGTATCAATCAAGTCGGCAGGTGGCCGTGATATCAAAATCAAGGAAACGAATTGATCCCTTAGCGAGATCACGTACCGATGGGATACATGCGATCGCGGTGTTCCACGACACCTTTCTGAAGTGAAGGTCTTCCAACCGGACTGATTAGCAGGCTGGGCGGAAAAGACATTGGGTCTCATGATGTGCTTGAGCATAAACAAGGATTTGGTTGCTAGTGACGGGTAGGATAGGACGATAGAATCGCGCTGGTGACCGCGCTACTCCACATGCTGTGAACTCCAGGCTGCCAGTTCCAGTATGGCATGCATCAATCGATACATCATGGAACCATGGAACTATATACATTATCGGTATTAAGTTTCTGAATGCGGCAAGTTGGGGCCAATTCACGGCATGAGAGAAAACACGTTGACGCACCGGCCACTAGCATTTTATCGGAAATTACTCCCACTACTATTGCCAGCAGCCACGGAAAGCGCAGGAGGCGGGCTCTTTATGGAGTTCTGCTGGGCGTCGACAGTGCTCCGAAGACAAGTTGATTTTGAAGTTGGTGGTCATAGTAGAAAGAGCCAGTGTTGAGACACCAACACGTGGACGTGCTGCCCTGAGCGAGGGAGAACGGCGCAGGTGAGGGTAACGGTGGCGCGCTGGCAGTGCTGTAACTCGAGGCTGGCAGGAGACAGCCATGTCGTTGGAAGCGTCCAAGGCGGTGGCCTTTGGAGGACACAGGCATGCTGTGCCAGTGCACACTTTGCTAGAGCAAGTTTCGCCATTGGCAGGTCGATATTCAGAGTGATGATTCCAGACGCTGCTATCAGATGGTTACCCAGGGGATTTCGACTCGTAGGAAAAGACGGGCTGGCAGTACGAGTGTATTAAACTATGCTTAGATCTGGTATTATTCAAGTTAGACTGCGAACCGAATCCACCCAAGGCTCTTCTGGGCAGTCAAGCGACGTGATGAGCCCCACTCAGACCAAGTTCTGAGCATACCGAATAGATAGACCACAGCCCCTTCCTCTTTTCCTTCTTGCGAGCGTCGTCTTTCCCACCCTCGTTCTCGGTGACAGGCAGCATCTTTCCACTACCCTTTGCCTTTACATTCTCCAGGATACTCCGCTTCCACGACCCTCGACGCATTGTCCCCTTGGCCTTGAGATCCAAGCCAGTGTTCGTCGCCTTGGTGCTGCGTATACTGGAGCGACGCTGGTTCAGAGTGACAGCGCTCGAAAGTCGCCCTGTAAGCCTCTTCGACGCCGAAACCTGCCTCCGAACATAAACCTTTCTTGGAATCTTGGATGCCAAGACCTCGACGACCCTCTCGCACGGTATCGCGGGCAAGGTTTTCTCCGCTTTTCGTGGGGTTTCCCGAACCTCGTACTTGTCATCGAACGGGCAGAGCAACGCTTCTTCGTCTTCGTCCACCCATCCATCCGAATGACCAGGGTCCTCGCGCGTGGAGAGGTTCTCCTCGATCTGGATTTCTGAGGAATAGTCCAGGCAGCTTTGGATTGCATCAAGGTTCGCCTGTCCTGGTCCGCGCAGATCAAAGAGCCCTCGGAGACGTGGGGACAAGAGGTGCAGACGGGAGCCGATCGGTGTGTTGGCGGGGCATGCGAGGTTGTGTGAGGACCCGTCCGCGGAATCTGAACCGAAGATGAGGTACTCGAGTTCCTTGAGTGCATGACGCTTGCGCTGGACACGTTCCTCAACTGTAGCATAAAGGGTCTCGAGTTCCTTCACTTGCCCAAGCAAAAGGTCTGCGGTGGCGAGAACATCGGGTTGTTCCACTTTGCTGCGTGATACCTTCGGTGGTGTACAAGACAATGTGGACTTGATGGGCGATTCAAATGGGTTGAGTTCGCGGGGAGGTTCGATAGACATGGTGGGTGGAGACGCAGAGCTGGACACCGACTCATCTGCGACGGGTCGGCGGCCGTCTTATATCTTCAAGGTGAATACTTGGATCAGTTACATTACAAACACGACGAAAGTTAGCCTCGTCACAACCATGACCGAGGCGCTGCCGAGCGCTGCCAAATATGCGTCATCTTCAATTGCAGCGCTCTTTCTAGTAGGTGCGACGAAAACGAGGGAGTGAGAACGGGGCACTGGATCCCAAGACTTACCCCGATTCATACCGCCCTCGGGGCGCACGACACCGGCTCTGGATCATGCGTTCGACCCTCACTTCAATCTCGCATGTATGTGACTCCAGACGGCGTGGAGCTGTTACAGCTGCCCATGGAGGGATATTAGGCTCATAGGCTGTGTTCGCTGGGACGATGTGGGTAGTTGCTGTGCATTCGTTGTCTCGGTGCTGTAAATTTGGTCATTCGCCATCATGTCACTGGCAAGAAACCCTTCCAACCCTGCATCAGGCTAAGACACATTCCCTCATGGCAGTCCCGCTCGAGTGGCGTATGATGAATCGCTCTAAACAGCATGGGACATGGAACAAACTCGATGAGGATCTTCAGAGGGAGGCCCCCCGAGTACATTGTGTTCGACATGACCCATTGGCTGCGGCACGCGTCCTGGGTACGCTTTAGTTTTGGAAGACGGGCACGATACGTTGGCACGTGAAGTCAATGCTTGCGACAGCGATCTAGAGCTCTTGGCCGGGTTTGCCCATTTGTATGTTTTCGGGCAGATGTGCGCGCGTGCGTTCTGTTCTGCCGGTTCTATCCTCAGAGTATCAAACAAGCTTGTAGTTTACAACTCCAAAAGTCTTACGCCTAGTGTTTCTGCCGATCCAAGTCGGTTGTTGGGTCAAGCTGGAGCATTTGTTGCAGCAGCCCTCGATCACTCCTGTACAGAAGCTGGCAAGTGTATTAGTTACTTGTTCTCGTCCCGCTAATTGATCTCGTTAACTTTTGTTTCGCGGTAATGACCGCTGTGTCTTTACCAACGCTTTGGACACCAAGGCGGAGCGACCTCGCCCAAGAATCACTGGAACTAGCTTTGATGTTGTAAATGCGGTACGTATTATCAGTCAACCGCTGTCGACAGACGTTCATGGCACCACAGAAAAAGTTTGGGAGAAGGCACTCTTTCCTCGTTCTGTGTGATCACTGTCCACTAATGACGTTTTCCCTGAGTCCAACTGGGCGACTACTGCGAGAGCAATAATTGAGCACTTCAGAGGCTTCTTCCCCCGTGGCGTCCTTGGCGATGGAGATCTTTATAGTCCGTTGAATGCATTCACCAGCTCGCCTGCTCCGCACGACGCTTTTGATCTGCTTGATATGTGGTTGGCGTCAGCCAAGGTACGTTTTCTCTTGTTCTCTAATCAACCTGTTACCAGGTCATACCCAATACTTACGACGTAGAATATTAATGGAGCAAGGAAGACCTCCTTCATGTGGTGTTCACCCAAGAATCACGTTCAAGTCCGCCCAGGTTGGTGTCCAGCGTCTCCCCTCCCAACCCATGTATCATTGCCCTCCATGCTGCTTGCGCTCAGGTTGCAGGAGTTGTTCCGAGACAGCGATGTGATCTCGGTCATGACCGAATCGAATGCTGCATCTGGGCAGAGCAGAGCCTTGAGGCAGGTGCAGATACAACCTGTTTCTGCCCCGGCTTGACGGTATCTGTCGTGGCATACCTAGCTGGCCACTCCGTATTCGATATCAGGTCATGTTTCCGGGAACCCAATTGGGACTAGATCAAGAACGACTGTATGACAGTGTTCACAAAGTTTGGGGCCGCTGGGTCCGCACAGCAACACTCCAACCCTCCTTGTGAATCCGCAGCAATTTCTGTGAGTGCTTACCGTCACTGCGCCCCAGCATGCTACGATCACGCCTGGCTAGAACTTACACAGCGCCACCGAAAGCGTCGCTGAGGAATAGGTCTCTGGCTCTGTGAGGGTATATGAGTGACGCGATGGTGGAAACAACTCAAGCAAGATAAAAGCATGACATGGACACCGATGCTACTAGTACACTCTCGTGAAACACGCTCGACATACGATTCGAAGGCGAAAGGCACGGCCAACCGGGTTAGTTGGCCCATTTCTTTGCTGTGCTGATGCTAGGAACGAAGTACCACTCCCCACCGCGTGAAGTGACGAAGAACTTCTGCTCGAATGCTGTCGCAGAAGTATCCACCTTCTTCGCGGCGCCGGATATTTCATACTGGACATTTTCTGGATTGGTGACCGTAAGGGTAATCTTGCCCTCCCTGGACACATTGCTCACACCCGTGGACCTCTGTACCGGCTGAGGACCGCCAATGATGGGATCCTGACCTGTTTCCGAAATGTGAGCGATTCCGGTGAGGAAACGAAATGGATCACGGACCAATCTTGTTGGGTACGAGACCAGTGACAGGAAACCAATCGTTGTTACCGAATGCAGTAGCTTGACGAACGAACCCTTTTTCAATAGAGGACTGATAGGAAACGAAGAGAAGTCCGCGTTCGTTTTCGTAGTTATACTTGTCATGTGCGTTGAGTTTGTCGAATTTAGCGCGCTCTTCGGGAGTGGGCTATGGAGGGATATTGAGTCGTCAGAGTCTTACGGAACAGAGGTTAAGAGACGAACATCATCACCGTAGGGAATACCTGAGCGGACTATTACAGAGGCATCGAGGAACGCTTTGCTTATAATCGGGCTCGAGTCCCGGGGGGCTGTCTTGCGGATATGTGCGGCATAAGGACATCCGTATTGGGGGCTTCTCTCCGTGTAGTTAAAATCATTGAACAACTTGGGGTCGAAATTCGGGTCATCTTTGTAGGGACGAAGAGCGAGCGGGACACCCTATGATTGTGACTGGGATTAGTAAACCACATCGTTCTACTGGCCGTAATGTCTCACCGATCTAAACCTTCCAAACAATCGCGCGCCGAACAAAGCCTCCCTTTCTTTCTGGGTGAGATTGATCTTATGGTCCGGGTCGGGTGCGACAGGAATAGTGTTCCAGTGCTGACTGACATAATAATTGAAAAACAGGGAATTTTGTTCAAGCTTGCGGAACGCCAAGAAGGATCCATCCTTTGTAAAGGAAGGGCGAGATCCGGAGCCATAGAGGGGGTCTCCTGGGTAGCCTAGGATGATCACACCTGGTTTAACGAGACGCTGACCTGGCTTGGGTTTTGATATGCCCCTGCAAAACTGTCAAGAGAGATGAGGATTTCAACAAGTTGCGTACGCCAGAGCTGGTTGGGAGATTCCGTCCCTATATCCAAAATGTTCTTCCTCGCGTTCCCTCACGCGGCCCTCGTAGATTTTTTTGACATCAATCGATCCGCTGAAGATGTCTTTGATCTCATTCGTTTGTTTCTCACATGTGTCCCGTCCTGTTCGCAAAGATTAATCAACGAGGAAACCGAAAATGATGATGGGAACAGGACTACCCCTAGCAGTGACGAGGATGACCCCGTCGGTGTTCGCCGAAGTATTGAAGGGTACGTGATACGTTCCCTGATCGCCAAGTATATCCCTCTGATCGAATTGTGAACCCTTGTCAAAGTACGGGTCCCCTAGCTCCTCCTTGACGTCTAGCTTGTGCAATCCAGCTCTGGCGAAAGCTATACCGGTGGAGACGATATCGCGATCCTTTCCTCCCTTGTCGTGGATGTGATTGACGTGATCATGGGTTTGCTTAGAGCTAGTAATCCGGGGGGCATATTTGCCAAGGGCCTTGCGGAACTCGGTGACATCGGAGATCTTAAAGAACAAGAAACGCTCCCATCTCTGTACGGATCGTAATACAATCACGTGACCACTACCGGAGTTGCTTCCTTACCTTGGGGAACTGAAAGTACACATCGCCCTGAACGTTATTGAGGTCTGGTAAAGTGGTGACTCCCTTTCCCCCCAGGATTAGCTGGATGAGAGCGATAACGAGAGCGATGATATCGATGGCGGCCTCTTTAGATTTCTGAAGGGCAGCGATGTGCTGTGATCCGTCCTGTCCAAACTGTTGAGGGGCAGCGGCGAGCGCCGTGATTTCCTGCCCAACTTGCTGGAGGGAAGTGATGCGACGTGCGGCGTCCTCTCCAAATTGTTCGGGGGAAGCAGAAAGCGAAGAGACGCTCTCCCCAAACTGTTGGAGTGAGGTAACGAGCGCTGTGATGTTCTGCCCAAATTTCTGAGGGGCGGGAGTGAGCGCTGAGACGTCCTGTTCGAATTGCTGAAGGGAAGCAGTAAGCGCCTGGACATTTTGTTCGAACTGCCCACGGGCAGCAGTGAGCACCGAGGCGTCCTCTGGTAGTGCAGGGACGACTGAACGACGGTGAAGATAGGGAAGCTTTTGGGTGGTCTGAGTAGAGTCAGACATGGTGTCTGAGGATAGCTGAGAATGATCCCGAGGGCCATCTGGACCTCTCCTTCTGTACTTAAGTACGTTTGACCCCGTCAGACACCCGGGGAACTCCATGTCCCCAATATGATAATCTCGGCTTGCATGCTCGTGGCGCGACCATCGGAGGCAGATGATATCATGGAACATTCTTCGGTTGAGTTCTGATAGGGCATGGAAGAGATGATTGACGTAACATTGAGATATGACCCGTATATCTTGGGCTTTGCCATGGGTCGGGGGTTTCGAGTCGGCTGTCGACTCACTGCAGTGTCACCGACCACAACGTCGTGACCGGGGTAGTTGATGCCCGTAGACATTCTAGTTGGACCGTCTCCAACACCGTCATCCCAAAGCGTTTAGGCAGTTCTGCTATTAGTCCCGAGTCCTGATTTGGCCCCTTGAAGCCGTGACTTTGGCACCATCGTCACTCTGGGTCACATGTCGCAGCCAAGTCGGTACCTGCCGAACGTGCCGATGGGATACTTTGCGCTCTCGATGGCTCATCGAGCCCCCCTTCGACCGATTGCCCCCGTCTTGCTTCGCAGCGAGGGAGCCATCTTTACCTCACAACTCCATGTCTGGACCTTTTTCTATCGGGGCGCACCGCGGTCATGCAGTCATGTAACCTGGGGTGCTCCACGTCTCGTTAAACCATACAGTGACCCTCGTACGCAGGGCCAGATGCCGAGACGGTACGTGTCCTATACACGTTCTCCCCGGCGTGCACTACAGCCCTTAAGAACCGTTCGCCGGGGCCCTCTCCTGTGAGTCCTGTCGGTTGCGGTCCCCCGTGCGCTATTCCCTTTTCTGATTTCCCAAACCTCTCGAGCTAAAGGCGATTCTCACCATGACTGTCACTCCCCCGACAGATATCGGGGACGTACTCGTCAATTTTATCCCCGATGAGCCTCTAGAGCCGCCCTCTCGAATACGCCGAACATCTTGCTCAGGTAGACAGGGTCAGACACTAGCCTCGGTCGTAGCAGGTTCCCACATCCGAGACTCGGGTTAATTGACACTACGAGTCGATAATTATCTGCGTGCTGTCACATCGCACTACGCTTTTGGTTGGATCCTCGATCATTATCTTGGCAGAGCCCTTACCCTAGTAGATGCGATTGCCTCGCCGGCGATGTCTGATGCATTGAGCGCATACAAAGCCCAGTCAGGCCAACCACACGGAAAAAGTCGTGTATTAGCCAGCTCGTCAAGGAAGCAAACGAGTCCAAAATCGGTGTAGAAACAAGCGACAAAGAGAAGAATGGTCATAGCGAGGACTCAAAGTAGATATCGTGATAAGTTGGTGCTCGTTGATGTCATCGGCGGGTATTTACAAGGCATCCGAAACCCATCCTCAAAGTGGAAAAAGAAATGTCGTGGCGTCCGGGGTTCCTGTGTTCCTTGGATAAGACAGACATCACGCTTTCCCGCATCCTCGTCGAGTCAACCGAAATGGGCCGACCTAGTTTCGGCGGAACCTGGAGAAGATACCACCCTTGGGGGTGGAGGTAGGCAAAGTCGTTGTCGCAGTAGCCATACGGGCACGTCGCCGGCCACAGCACACAGTGAGACCGGCCAGGATGAGGAGAATCAACGATGTGAACGTAAGCCAGAATCCTTTGGGGAAGTATGTCGGTACACGACCACACGGAACATGGACAGACGTACCGGGTCCAGTGATGGTGTGGCTGCCAAAACCGAGGTTAGCCATCTGGTTCTTGAAATAGGCATAGAGAGCAATATCGATGGCAAACGCGATGAGCGCTAGAATGGCAGCGAGGAAGGAGACCAGGGAGGAGACAAGCGTGGCCTTGATGTCTTGCGAAAACGAGAAGAGTAAGGCCACAAGGGAAACACCGCATGCTATATTGGAGCCAAGTATTGGTTAAACGAAGACCGACTCAGGGGGGGCAAAAAGTACATACCAACGGGGTGGACTGCTAGGCCGAGGGTCCATGAGGAATTAATGGTGACAGTGTTGTTCGCGCTGCCTTGAACCGCCAACGAATAACCATGGCCTGTGTTTAGGAAGTAAGCGACCAGTCTGTAAGCTAGAACAAAAAAAGGACGGCTGACTGGTTTGGCTGCAGACACTATTTCCGTTGTCGGTGATGTAACAATAACTCCTGTACACGGATAAGGAGAGAGCATAGGGCGACGAGGCGAGGCGACATACCAAATACCCAGCTGGGGCAAACCACGTCAAGATCGAGTCGACGGACGGCACGGGCTGACTCACCCTCAGTTGCGTAAATGCCTGATCCCCAGCTACATGGACGGTCCCGTTCGTGTGCACGCGGGTGATGTCCATCGCGGTGAGAAAGGGCAGGGATATGGAGACAATGAAAAGAAGGACAAAGGCGGCGAAGAGGAAAAAGATGGCGGGGATGCAGAAAGCGCGTGACATGATGGCGATGTCGTCGTCGTCGGGGACGGCGCTGGGAGAAAGGGAAGAGGCAGGGCGCGAGGCGAACAGACCATGCTGAGTTCGTTTTTATTATGTCTCGGAATGGAACGACCCAGCCGCAGCGTTGCTCCAACTAACCGAACCCGGAAATGCCCAACTCCCACACTCGCACCATGAGGCAGCCGCTCCCACCCACCCAGCCTGCATCGACACGCCCTCTGGGTGGCCTCGCCCAAGAATCCCTGGAACCAGGTCTGACGTCGTATTATCACTCAACACTCTCGACAGACATCCACGGTACCACAGAAAGGGTTTGGGAGAAGCATTCCCTGCTCCGTGTGATCTCGGTTCAGTGATGACGTTTTTTCCTGAGTGAGGACGAAGAGCAGTGATTGAGCGCTTCGGAGGCCTCTCCCTCCACGATGTCCTTCGTGATGGTGTTCTTAACAGTCCGTTGAATGCATTCGCCAGCTCGTCCGCTCCGCACGATGCGTTTGACCTGCTTGATACGTGGTCGATGTTAGCCAAGGTATGTTCACATCTCAGTTTTCTACCCTTGTTCTCTAATTAACCCGCTGTGGGGACGAGCATCACCAGGCCACGCCCAACACTTTGACGTAGAATGTTATTGGGACAAGGAAGACCCGTGTGGCGTTCACCCAAGAGTCACGTTCGGATCTGCCCAGGTTGGCGACCAGACCATCCCACCCCTCGGTCTGCCCTCCACACTGCTTGTGGTCAGGTTGCACACATGTCTAGCGCTGCAGGATGGTTTCAAGAGTTGTTCCGAGACAGCGATGAGATCTTGGTCATGACCGGGCCGGATGCTGCATCTGAGCTGAGCAGAGCCTTGAAGCAGGTGCAGACGCAAGCTGTTTCTGCGCCGGCTTGGTAGTGTCTATCATGCCATGCCTCATTTGGTCAGCTCACATTCAACGTTATATTTGTAGGATCCTGGGGTTGGGTCCTACATGATTGTATGACAGAGTCGAACGTTGAGCACGCAACATCCGACATCCCAGCCTGCCTTGTGGTCGAGTACCCTAGGGTATCCGATCGTATTGAATCGAGCATGCCAACTTCTGTGAATGCCAACCGTTACTGTGCTCTAGCATGTTATGATCATGCTTGGCCAGAAATACACATGGCGCCGACGAACGTGTCGAGGAATAGGCCTCTGCCTCTGCCAGGGTATACGGGTAACACGATAGCGAAAGTAGCTCAAGCAAGGTGAAAATACGACGTGGACACCGATACTATCCTTACAAGCAAAATTTGCCCCTTGTAACTATTCCAGTTGACCAGAATGCAAAGGCTTCCTGCGCCCTCCGGGTCTCATGCCGGACAAGACACAGTACCACAACACCAGATATCGCTGTGCTGTCACGACAAACATTTGTCTTTGAAACGTTCCTGGTCGGTACGAGCGTTGCGATCGATCCAAACAGCACTTGAACGGTGAACGTTTGAGGCCGACGGATGGAGTAAACAGAGTTGGTCGCCCACGGTTGGCTGCTGGGTCAAAGGGGAGATGGGGCTCACCGCGCGCACAGTGTTATGACGTCCTGGCTCGGTATCTTGTCAGTCACAAGAAGCTCCGTCTTTTGGCGGTGATGAGCTTATGACCCATGGACCTCATCGTCCAAAGTCAGTAGACCACGAGCCTCGGCTCCAGTAAGGGCCGCCGTTTGAGAACGAGTGCAGAACACGGCCATCGGATGCATCCTCTCTGACAGTCGCTCCTTGTAGTAGGATCCACGTACGCAAAATTGTTGTTTCGCCACGGGGATGGCAGTAACATGGACGGCATCTGGCGAGAAGTCGTCATCGCCGTTGCTTATGGTGAAGACGCTGATTGTGAGCTCACGACCGTCGTCAGCCACGATTTCGCTAGCTGACCAACATGATATGAACATGACCACAATGCTGCAGGCAGCTTCTCGTGAAAAGAAGTGACCGCCCCAAGCCTCAAGGGTGCACGAGGCCCGGTTTGATAAATGACGCACTAGCGTCTGGTCGCCGATAACGGATGGGATCCGAGCATGCGTGTCGTGTATACGACGGAGTGAGCGGGTGAGGTAGCCCGTGTTGTGAGGTCGGATGAGGCGGTTGGTGGTGGTCCCGCTGGGTCACCAGGTACGTGGAGTGCGTGCGGCGCGTGTTCACGGCTGCGAGCGACTCGTGGATGGGGATGTCGAGGGGGCGCGGTGTGCAGCTGATGACGGGCTGACAAGACCTGCATACATAGTCACCCACTCGAGTGCTGACCCAACAATACCCACTTGGAAGCTTAGCGAGTCAGCGGTGGTGATACGAAGGCAGTCATACTCATGTGTCGCTCACAGCATCATCCGAAACACTCAGGGCAAGGACGAAATCTGGAAGCACCACTGGACATGTCTATTGGAGCGATCGGTACGGTTTTGAACATCAGTGGTGTACCTCTGCAGGCTTTACATCTGCTTCTAAAAAGGCGAGGAACGCCTCCGCGCCCTCCCCGGCTGGTTCTGCTGAGAGGTCGGTAGATTTGACAGCTTCAACCTCTGCTTTTGTTGGCTCTGTGACGTCGTATGCGGCAAGTTGTGCTGCGAGGTCGGTGGGGAGAACTGGGGGTTTGGGTGCGGCAGGCGAAGCGAACACCTTTACGCTTCCAACGTGGGCATCCTTGACCTGGGAGTCGCGGTTCCGCAAAAGTCAGAGACAAGGCGAGCCCACAGCCCAAACACGCACAGCAACGGGTGGCTTGTAGGACTTGAGTTCCTTGAGATAAAGGTCCTGGACATGGTCTAGAGGGGACCATGTCAGCACGTTGTTGGATCGGCAAAAAGCGGAAGGGATACCTCTGCGGGCAACTGAGGAAGAGAAGGCGCGTGCACAACGAGCACTTCGAGACTAGCAACGAGGACGGGGATGAGCGCGACGACGGCGGCGGGGGAACGGTGCACTGACCGCCTGCGCGAGGACACGGACCGAGGACATGACTGCAAGGGAGAAGAGAACTAGAGTACGCGTGATGTGACAGTGTGTGACAGTCCTCACGCCCGGAGTGACGAGTCGCCTCGGCCACGCCCGGTATAAAACGAGCTTGTCGCAACTTACATCTGCACCATGTTTTCTATCGCTACTCGTCGAGCACCCGCTAGCCTCGTTGGCCGCGCCTCCCTCATGAGAGCTTACACTTCGAGTGCGCGAGAGGGTTCCGTTGCACAAAGCAAGGAATTTGGGTGAGTGTTTTCTGTGAGTCTCTAGCGTGATTCGAGTGACCTTTCCTACAGAAAGAAGGAGAGGGCTCACGAAGGTCAGCTTAACTGTCTGGCGTGATTGCAGCCGTTTGACGTGTTGCAGAGGAGTACGCACGCCGACATGATGCCGATCTACTCCGCAAGCTCAAGTCTCAGGTATGTCAGAATTCTACATCTCGGTCTTCACCGGTCCTCAAACACTCGTACAGATTGACGAAAAGAAGAAAGAGCTCGTGCGTCTCGTTTTTGCTAGCAGCTAAAACTGTCTTACGCTTTGAATGAAGAGTGCTAATGAGTGTTTACAGGCCGAGCTCGAGTCCAAAGTAAAGAATGCCGAATCCAAGTAACCTACCTATCAATGTCTTGTTACATGTTTTGCTGTGCTTTAACGGTGTGATGTGAATCTACTATATAACCAGTGTGTTGCCAAGTCGTGTGCTGTGTAGAATGTCCCAACCTGATCCCAACTCTGTCGTTCGAATTGCCATCGTACGCAACACTCGCATTCCCCCGGCGCGGACCTGACCTTGGACCCAGGCTTTCGCAGCCCTCAAATTCAAGCCCAGGGACCAGTCGATCCCGTGTAAGTAAGGTCAATCACTGACCCGGTTTTGCTCGCAGATACCATCGCTACAAACAGCCTACCTGTTAGATCTCCGGTCTTGCTTTCCACTCGCGACCAAAGATGACAACAACAGAGAGTGGCGAACGTACGCGCTCAAGCTCGAGAAACAACTTGCAAACCTCAAGGCTCAGCGGGATGCAGATCGGGAGTGTACGTGTTGACTGCACTCCGCTCGACTCCTTGGTTCAGTGCCCTAGTATTGTCAAAACTCTCTCGTGATGCGTCTCAAACAGCGCCGATCTCGGATGCACCTCCCCCGAAGAAAAAGAGCAAAAAGAACCCTGCCAAAGACCAACGCGATCCCGAGTGGAGCTGGGAACAGACTCGAGCAGGTAAAGCTTTTTCGACCGACGACACGGGCATTCACGTCGACCTCACGCATATAGACTGGTCACGCTTTTTTGCGTCTCAGCACCCTTCGTCGCCGTCGCTTGTCGCAGCTTACACCTCTGTCAGGGGTGTCCTTACCTCCCCCGATGTAGACCTTTCGCATGCAACGCGCCTCACCGACGTGATTTCCCGCGCCCTCACCACGATACACGTCTTCCTGTTCTCTGCTCCAAATTCGGGTCCTGACCACATCCAGACCGCGCTCGGCACACCCCCGCGGCCCGACCCACAGCATATAGACTGCCCACACATCGCGATGGTGTCCCCGCTCCTCATGTACCTTCTCCGGATAGCCCTGCCCGCCCTGCTCCACGTGCCTCAGAGCGATAGCACCAAATCCAGGCCTCACCGCCAACGCACACATCCCGAGGTCGCCGTCTCAACCGGCACGTACGTGCACGTCGACAGCGTCCTCAACCACCTGCTCGAACGCGTCCTCCTCCCGCTCTTGCGCGCCCTCGCCCCGCTCTGTACCGCACGTTTCACACCCCTCGTGACGCCCTTTCCCAAGAAGCCCAGCCGGCCCATCGGAAAGGGAAAGAGCAGAGACAAGGAAAAGGACCAGGACACGCGCACCACCCCCACATCCGCTCGTCCCCCAAAGAGCGCCGACGTGCGCACCGATGCGTTCGCCCTCATCGGTGCGTCGCTCGAGGCGCTAGACGCGCTCCCAGCCCTCGGCCGTCCCCCCGGGGCAAGCGGGATAGACCGGATCGGCCGTTCCTCGGTCGACATCAGGACCCGACTTGGCCTCGAGGCGATCCGGGAGCTCGAGGCGCTGTACGAAGTGCCACCTCTCCCCCCGTGCTCGCCCGAGCCGTCCTCCGAGTCCGGGCCTCAGCAGCCACCACCGGCAACACCGTCAGAGGCGCCGCCTCTTGCTCAAGGCCAACCGCGGGCACAGCCGTTCACGGTCGCCGAATCGCTCGCAAAGCGGTTGGAAGGGCTCGGTGGGACGAGGGAAGAGCGCGTGCGGACGCTCGCGACGAAGGACGCAGGTTGGCTTCTCGCGAGCACGCTCAACCTGTGTATCACACCTGCACCCGCACCAACACCGGTAGCGGGTCCCAGCCCTTTGCACTGCAACCTGGCCACCGGGGGGACCGAACATTCGGAGGGACTGCTCAGAGAGGCCCTCCTCGATCGGGTTGGGAAACTCGTTCGAGCCTTGTCGTCAGGCGGATATGTCTCGGATGGCATGCGTCCTCGTCCTATTGACGACCGTACCTCTAAGCCTAAGCTTGCTATGGACCCTGTTTGTCGAAACATGCTGCTCGCCATCTGTGAGCGTGCCATGACCCAGCTCGCTCCCTGCACATGAATACATCGCTGGTCTCACGACACCCTCGTTCTTGAGTGTGTAAAATGTTTTATTTTATGTTCAATGTATGCTGCTACTTGATGCACTAATCATGACTTTACTATACGGTTAGATAGACGTGTGGCGTGCAGTGATGGCGGGGTGGCAAAGACCGGAATGCGTTGAGTGGCGTAACTGGTCGAAAGCAAACGACAGCAACGGATAGGCGTGCGAATGGACGAGGGGAGGGGAGAGGAGGTGAACCGCAAAACCAAACGCAGTTCACACAGCCCTACGAAAAGAAGTACAACGACTTGCGGATCGTCTCCACGTCGAACGTGCCCTTTTTCGGGTGTGGTGGGATCAAGTGCGAGAGCTTGACAAACTTGCCCTTGAGTGCCGCCGGTAGGTCTTCGTCATCACCATCCTCTTCGTCCTCGCGCTCCGCATCGTCGACCCGAATCCGTGTGGGCTTCGAGCCACGTGGTCGACCCCGGGGGCGCGTCGCGAGGACGTTAGAAGGCTCTGCCGTCGTAGCGGGCGCAATGGCGTCGTCCTCAGGGATAGACGACACCACACTTCCCTCCGTATTCGTGATGTCGAGTGAGTTGCTGATCTCCTCCTCTTGTTGGACCCCCGCAGTCACGTCCTTGGATGCTGAAATACGACAGCCCGCGTTTACGAGCGACTTGAGCATCCCCTGCTTTTGAACCGAAGACAATGGAACCACGTGGTTTGCATAGCGCTCGCGGAACTGTCGTGACAAGCAAGCAGACAGGTGAGTGGCGTCATCATAGAGCTGAGAATGCCTCAGGGAGATGAAAAAGGAATGCGATGCTCACCTCGTCTTCGAGTTTGCGAAGAATGTCAGAAGAGTGAAGGCTGATAAATGTATCTCGGATGACTTCCGACATCTCGTCGATGCTGCATGCATGTGTCCAATAAGAATCGTGGACAGACGCGAACGTGATATCTCTCGTCTTTGGAATGTCCATGAGCCATCCGCCGTCGTCTACACTGTTGTACTCACATTGCATTCCAGTGCGGTCAACATCATATGCGTTGCGTCCAGTGAGTGAATAAAGTTGGGTGGGAACGCAGAAGCCTGCTTGAGACCATTGACAGCAGCAGGTGCACTAGGGTCTGAGATATAAACCGTCTGCAGAGACGTCATGATCTGTCGTTTCTTCGTCTTGCGATAAGGTTGGACAATCGGCAATCCCAGCGGCGTCGTCCAAACCACCGTCACCATCTGCTCCTTTCGTATACAAGCCTCCGCCTTGTCTGCCTTGGCACGTGGAGACTCGAGGACCTCGGAAATCCGTTCTTTGGGAATGCCTTTGGTAATGATTTTGGCGCAGAGCGTAAGCCAGTCTCGAATGGCTTTGGCACCTGAGAAGAGATCACCAATGCAATAGAGGACATTCTTTGCAAGGTAGGAAGAAGCCGCCCAGCAAAGCTCCTCAGGAATGTCTCCTCTATCTTTCAACTGCCTCTCGATTTGCTCGCGAGCCCCAACATAGGTAACGCCATACACGGTCGTCATGACCTTTAGAGACCGATCATCAATATCGAACACTTCAAGTATAAAGAAGGGGGGCCGCACCGTTTGCTTGACTACTTTTCGAGAGATTTTACCTGCCACAAGCTGAGCAATGCTATCACCATTTTCTGCGTCTCTTTCCACAATCTTCTCGACCATGTTGGCAACGTAGGTGTACACGTCCGATGGTCGATCGGTGACTCCCAAGTTGACTTGCGCGGCGCCTTTGCCATCACCCCCTAGGGCAGCGTAGTGTTGCAGACCATTACATGTCCCATCCTGATGAACAGGAAGCGTTGACATGTACGCATGAGGATCTTTGGATTCGAGAGCCGCGCGGAGCTCCATACAGGTTGCAAGGCATTGCCACGGGTCATCTGCTTTGGTCCACCACCGCCGGCCCTGTCCAGAAATCAGCGAAAGCAACCAAGACAGAGGAGCTGACACACCTCCAAAGGGTTCTCAGCACTGTCATATATATCTTCAAGGTGGTTCATCACGAATTCAACTCTCTCGTCAAAGCTGCCCTTGTCAAACCCATACAGATTGGCCAGATGAATCTTGAGCCAACGTAAACCACGTTCACCGAGGGGTTTCGCCTCTGCGAACATTAGAAGACCACGAGCCAGGTCATCCCCGATATGGCTCAAGTGAGGTGGAATAGGGTATGCTCGTCCACGGAAGTCAAGGTTATGTGGCTGGTAGAATTTGTCTCCCAAGAACTAGCGCTCAAAAGTAAATTAAGCGAGCCGTTACGCACACAGAGCACTCACTGCACGAGAGATTTCAATCTTATAATTAACGTTGCAGCGCTCGGAGTGGTTGTTTGCTTTATCTTGGACATGACCCTTGAGACGTTGGTGGTATATGGACTTCGCCTGCACGTCTGTGTCATAGTTCTCAGGCTTCTCCGGCTCCGGCTTGTCATATACTGCAGGAGGAATCTTGCAGAGTCTGTCACCAGAATTCCAGACCTGGAGCACAATGTCGAATATCTTTCGATTGATCTGCCATGGTGTACTACCTAGCGCGTCCAAGCCAGCGTACACGAGTTCGAGATTGCCCATGGATGAAGCTTGGTGGAGGTAGCTTTGTTGTTCCTGACAGTCCTTGAAACGCATGGCTGGTGCTGAATCATACCGTCAGTGAGCCGCCACTATAGATCCAAAGGTGTGCATACTCGTATTATAAATGTACCCGCCTTGCTCCGGAGCGAGCCAGGGTTTGGGCTTGACAAGCATAGGAAGATGGCGAGGATGAAGTGTTTCACGTAGAGGATCTTTAGCAAGCCGATCGGCGACAACAGGATTGAGTCGGATGACACCCAGCTTTTGACCACGAACATATTCGTACGCATGGTAAAACGCGGGCTGGTTCTCCTTCCTGCACATATTATTAGCTGTCCACCCACACATGCGGGAAGAAAAACCACTCACAATTCCTCACCGGTCCGTTTGTCAAACGCCGTGCGCTCGACAGTGGCAACGTCGATCAAACAATCCACCAAGATACTTCCCACTCGCACACGAAGCAATTGCGTCCACTCTACTGTCCACTCCTCGTTACTCTGAACGTACTTAGCTGCCGCGACCCGTCGCGCGTGTAGATTCTTGTAACCAAGTCCAGTGAAGTAACTATGGTCACCCACTCGATGCAACGAAGGGACCGCGATGTTATTGCGCTTGCACATCTGAGCCTTATATTCATTTTCGACAGCACGTCCGACTGTAAGAAGCGCACGGGCTAGCTTCATGCCATCGGCAATGCCACCAGTGCTATTTAATCGCATCACCTCAAGAATGGTGATCAAGGATAGCGTTTCGGGCTTGACGAGCGATAAAAATGGTCCCAGACGAGTAGATACATCTCCTAGACATTGTTGGCTTTGGACGGAAGTAACTACAAGCTAATACATACCTCGGGTTTGCTTAGCCTCGGCAGCAACGATATCCGCGACCTCGGTTTCCAGGCGAGCACGAAGCTTTTGGTGCCAGTCCCACAGCCATCGCTGAAGGTCTGCGCGTCGAAGTCCCGCATCTAAATGACCCAGGCCGATTTCATCGAAAATCTTGGCTTCGTGCTTGAGCCTCTGCACCGCAACGTCGTAGACAGATGCTTCAAGCAATTTCTGACGGGCCACGACATCTTCGGGAAGAACACGACGAGCGAGCGTGACTTGTGCTAGATACTTGCGCAGATTGTCCAAATTGAACGGGACCTCTTCTACCGGGGCCGAGGAAACAACGTTGCCATTTTCATCAACAATCTCTTGGGACACATCCTAGGACACGACGGTTTGGATCAGGGTTAATGGCCATGTATATCACCCGACTGACCACAAGTTTTTTGACTGGTGTCGCTTCTGGTACACCATACAATGGGTCCAAATGACCAGTCCCCATGGCATTCACTTGTCCTAGTTCTTCCATAACTCGGGACATGTTCATCTCTATTGCTGCCTTGGACAGCAAGCGAATGGCCTGAGATGCTTCGTCGGACGAGGTGAAGATGCGATCAGATATGACGTCTCGGACGGATATTCCGCGCGCAGTGAGTCTGGTGAGGAGCTTCCCTGGACTTGGTGGCGAAGTCGAATCATCAGGATCAGAGGGAAGCCTACAGGAAGTGATAAGACATGTCATCGTGTCACGGGACTACCTCATACCGTAGCCGAGCAAGAAGCATAGCTGCATAAGTCTGGGAAGTGGGATGGACGTTTTCTGCCCCGCTCTCCATAGCCTCGTACAATGAACACGCCTCCTCGACCCATAGAGCACTGTCGTTTGGCTCTTTTGTGGATGCCATTTGAACATAAGCTGCCAAGAAAGAGTCGTATACCCGAGCGTCGAGAAGGGACTCTGCCGGGGCGAATTTCCGCAACCGCTCGAAAATTTGCCTTGCACGAGGGACGTCATACAGGTTGAGTAAACACGCGTCCATGACGGCGAGCTGATCCTGTGTCGGTGAGTCGGGGAAGAAATAGGTGTTAAGAGCGGTCGGGTTGGACTGATCGGGGAGAGGGGTGGGCAGAATGGTATAAGGAACGCGACGGTGCAAGAACCCACGCATGTCATTGAAGAAAGGCATGCCCTCCTCTGTCAGCGGCTCGTTTTGTGTCGGAGGGTGGAAGGCATCGGGACGGGGGACCTGTAACTGGGCGAGAGCACTGGCCTTCTTTGACGGCGTCGAGGAAAACCGGGCTGGTCGTGGAAGACGTTGGCGGGAGTACGACACCAAAGTCGTCTCCACCTTGCGAGCGGAATGTCGAGGAATCATCCGGGTCGATGGCCTTGTCCGAGCTCGCGCGACAATTGAAGAAAAAAAACCCGGCCGCCAATTTCCCACGCCCGCTAATCACTCGACACTTGGGAGCAACTGTTTCTACCGTTTATCGAACTTATAAACATCCCCACTACCCCATTGCATAGATGAAGTCGGGCGAGATCCAGTGTCCTCAGTTGTCCTTACAAACTGGCTCGGACAGAAGGCCACAAAAAGAGAGGATCATAGCTTACAGTAATTTTCGATCGCAAAATAAATGAGCTCAGGAAAGGGCATAAAGTACGTCGGGCAGACATGGAACCCACTATACTTGGTTGAGTGGTTCATAACCCCTCCGACTCGACCCACCCATCCTCAATCCGAGCGTCCCCAAGAGGCCCTTGGCTCTCCCCCCGCTTGCTTCGTGTTCGTGCTCCATCTCTCGTCTCTCCATCTCCCTCCGCTGCTTGGCATCTTCGAACCCTTCCGCAGGAACGTCGTACACATGCCCGTAGTCGACGCCGACCTCCTTCCCCATCGTCCAGAAATCCTTGCAATTCCTCACAACGCCCAAGTCAAATGGATTCATTGCGCGCGTCTTCGATGATGCGAGTGCAAGCCCATGCGCAGCCTTTCCCCGCGTAAACCTATCGAGTCCGAGCAAATTGAGCAGGAACCCTCCGCACGTCCCCGGCGCAGTAGCCATGGCAAATATGCTCCCATGGCGATGAGTGTGCTTGTGCACCCCTTCCGCTTCGCTGTCCTCGTCACCTCGCTCAGATCCCGACGCATGTTGGTGCTGATGCTGGTGCTGATGGCGATGTCCCATTTGAACGCCAGCTCCACCGCCGCCTGCGGCGAGGCCACCGCGGCCACCCATGAAGCCATATCGTCCGAGGTTGGAGACCTCGAACGTGGTAAGCTGACGAGCGACTTGCCAGAATTGCGTCACAAGGAGTACGGATGTCCAAGTTAACTGGAGGGTAGACCATAGCGCGATGGAGAGAAGGAACGCGTCCTTGTGCGCTGGGACGCAAAGTATGGGTGAGCAGTCGCCAGGAATTTGTTCAGGTGAAAGGGCAGTGGTGAAAACTGCAGTGGATACCATGTTAAATGAGGTGGAAAATGATGCGCGTGGCTCACATTCATAGCTGAGGTAGTCGAACAAGGTTATGCCAATGACAAGAGTGGTCACAAACAGTAGGAATTGACGGTGATTGTTCGCGCCGACTAGCAGAAAGTACTCAGGGTTAAGCACACTAGCTAACAAGAGAACAAACCACAATTCCACACCCATGGACAGTGACTAACATGCAATAGATTAACTAAAGCTGACAAAGAGCGGTAAACAGCTTACTGGTCACTTCTTGAGACACACCGGTCACATACACGACAGTGCTTCGACCGGAGAGGTTTTCTTGCCTGAGCATAGCTGGTAAGACGTGTGATAAAACACGAGACAACACTCACCATGCACTGAATACAGAATGTTTGGCCATTGAGTCGTCCCTCTGAGGCCAAGTCTTCTATTATCTACGCCAGGTCGCGTTAACAAGACGGGAAAAATCACAGGGGCAGATTCATACTGCTTTCAACTCTCCATCATTCGCTGGTCGAGGGCATGCACCCGGATCAAGGGTGATCGCTCGGACGAAGTTGTATACGCACAGACCAAAGACCAGTGCAAAGGCCAAGTGGACGAATGAATGTTCGGGGGTATCTGGCAACGACGGTTAATTAAGACCGGACCAATAATAGTATATTACCTCGGACAAGTCTGGTTACCCAGCCATACCCAACCCACAGCATCGATGCTGCAATAATACCCGCAAAGTACGGGCTTTGATTGACGGTCCCTGTGTAACTGTCTTTGTTTAACAAAACGCGCGTAACAATCTTGTTACATCGTAAATGAAATGAAGGGGATCATAGGCAGGTAAGACTCACATGGTGCATGGCGAAAAATTCGGCCATTGAGAGCACTATGCCAGTGTACCATGGCAAGATACTCAGGGTAGTAAAGATTATGTACAGAAATATTGAAGGTAGCGCCAAGACGGCGATTTTGGTATTTCTCTGTTGGAGCATGAATTGAGGTCAAGGGGGCCGCAAAAGGACACTTACTTCGTTCAGTGGCTTTATTATCTTGACACCAAATTCCGACATCCCACCCTCCTCCATGGCGCGCTTCCACGCGCCCAAACTCTTAAGTTCAAGGGCCATATCCCTTGGAGTTCGTCCTTCTACATCTTTTGCATGGATATCCGCACCCATCTCGACAAGGCGACGGAGGATGACCCGGTTTCCTCTTACCACAGCCCAGTGAAGCGGTGAAAGGCCAGCATCGTCTTTTAGATTGGGATTGGCGCCATGCTTCAACAACAAATCTACAGAGAGCGCATCTCCCTGGTATGCCGCCCACATAAGTGATGTATGCCCTTGTAGGTCGCGAGAGTCCACGTTGACGGGCTGATGGAGTAGATAGAGCAATGGCATCACAGACGAAGAGTGGGTGACCAAATGCAAGGCGTTGTAACCTTGAGAGTCTGAAATGGTCGGATCCGCATTATTTGATATAAGCAGATGTACGATGTAAAGGTATCCGTTTCGTGCAGCCCATTGGAGTGGGGTCGCTTGAAGATCACCCCCAATAGCGTCAACCTCGGCGCCTTGTTCTATTAAATATCGACAAGTTGCAAGCTGGGCATTGATTGCAGCCCAGTGAAGTGGCGTGCTGTACAACGGAATCAGCATCATCGTTCGGGCGGGGGGTTTCCGCACGCAAAACGAACACATTCTGGTCATCTCTGTCATTCACAGTCGCACTCCCGGACTCAATGAGCCGTTGGACGGTCACAAGGTCGCCTCTCTGGGCAGCGGCAATGATCTCTTGCTACACACGACGTCAACGAATCCAAGAAATACGGCAGACAGATTGAAATTCTTACCAAAGGCTGAGGTTGCTGAGAATGCAAAATGCTAGACCCGGTAGCTTGTTCGTTGTCAAGTTTTGTCGTTGGCCCTGCCTTGTTGTTTAGTTCATTCATGTCGTTCTTTGGCGTCGCAGTCGTCGTGTGGAGTGCGCAGGCGGCGACAAATATAGTTTGACTGGTCCGGTAGCACGTGGACAGTGTGAAAACCCTAGAGCGAGGTTAGGGTTAGCTCTCCTCTACTCAGTCCATTGTACATGACCGCTCTACCGGCAGAACTGGGCTTGCTTGGCGCAAGGTCTGTCGCGCTTCTCGCGCTTTCGGACACTGATTAATGTTGATTCAAGTGTTAGTGTCTTTCTGTGCTGCCGCCTATTCTTGCGCAGAGGGCTATCCAGCGATGTCGGATTCCTCGCTCCCGCCGTGCAAGATGGCCTTCCACAGTCAGCAACGACAACCAAGTCGGTTTCAACAAAGTCGTGGCACTCCATCCTTGCGCAGTTTTCCTTTTCAATCTGCTTTACGGAGTGCTGCATGTTGTTCGCTATGCTACTCTGTCAAGGGTTTAGCATTCTCGATCCATAGTGAGTGTTCGCACGAACTTGTCGGTGTGCCGACCAGCATTACTCCCATCAGTGTCCGATTGTGCGCGTGGAGGGCGTCTCTCTTCCTTTTGTTGTCGACCATTATTGTCCTCATACCAGCCTCCTTCTGCATGGTCCTCACATACCGCTCAGGTTCGTCGTTGTCACCATGCACACATACATTATGGTCCATGACAATTTGTCGGACTCTGCAGAGACCCCTAGCCTTCTCACCTTCAGGGCTATTGCTTTTCTACTCCCCACCGCTCTCTTTGTCTTTGTCCTTTCATTCGTTCCCCTTCCCGCGGAATTTACGTCCTATAATCCTCTCACATCGACAGTTACTCGATTGATTGTCCTTGGAACCGTCGTCCTCGGGCTTTTATCAGGTCTTGGCGCTGTGAATGGCGCATGGGGCACATTTGTGCGCAAGGCGTAAGTTGTTGATTAATGTGACTCGAGGGGACCTTCCCGCCCAACTTTTCGATGTGGCACAAGGGCTGTCCTCTCTGTTGCTTCGATCGCCTCAACGGAGAATGCGCTCGAACGGGTGCAGTCTGACCTGCGCGAACGTACGCGCGACCTGGAAGTACACGGCGCCTCGAAAGTGTGTTTCTGTCTTGATACTGGGATGTGGCTGAGCGTCGATGACAGCCTCAGACCGATGTCTCATGGCTGTCCCGAGTAACATCCAAACGCGATGCACGTAAGGTTTCATACCTTCAAATCACCGGGCGGGTGGCGTATTCAGGTTTTCCACCCTCTCTAGATCAGGCTTCATTGCAACAAGAAGTTATCGGCTTACAGGCTCTGGAATCACAAATGACGACAAGGGTGGCAGTATTGAAACGGAATCGTGAGAGCACTGAATATGCGCTCTCTATCCGCGGCAAAATTCTTAGCAGAATATGGGCGGTATATTGCGTGTGCAGGGTGTTCAGTGCAAGTGCTCTTATGACGTTACTTCCGCTTCCGGTTTACTTATCAGCTCGCCCCTCTCAGTCTGTCATGAACCTGCTATCTCCGCCGTCATCCACGGATGAAAAAACGTCATCTTACGGAGACATTATCGCCCACATCTTCGCATACTTGTTTTACCTCCTGCCTGCTGCACCTGGGAAGCCAGACATAAATGTCACGTCGCTATCCAGGCAAATTAGTCTAGCCCTCGTGGGAGCTATTATTTTCAGCAGCGTTAGGGTGGTCCTCAGAGGTGTCACGGGCGTATGTGCAGATGGTTCCAGTAACATCAAACGCGTACTGAACGGATACCTTTTAATCAGGCTTTCCGAATTACATCTCGCAATATCTCCGCCTCTCTGATGTTAATTCTATTAGCACAGCTCATGGTACGCTTCCCACCTCCCGGTTAGGGGGAAATGCGTCGATCCAGTAACTTTTGCTATAGGGAATATATCTTCTCACCACATTAGTCCAGTTACGGTCGATGTTCCCCCCTTCTCATTCCCCGTCATCAAGTATGAACTGGGGGACCAACGATGACGTCAACTTGTTCTCCTCTCTTCCTCAATACACCCTGTTTGGAAGTTTGTTTGACTGGTCGTTCCTGTTCGGTGCAATAGGGTGCGCCCTCACGCGGTGGACCGGGAGACTGTTTAGTGGGGATGACCAGGATTACACATAACTGGGAACCCTGCGGCCGCTGGCAGCTGTACGTTAGTATATAATTTACTCAATGTTGGACGTTTTGGACCCCAGGTCGTTCTCCAGTCTTCGTGAGCTTCCGTTACAACGCGTTTACGTCTGAGAGGGAACGGCCTCGTGTTCTCCGTCGACTTGACTGCGCCGCTACAGTCGCCCGCGTGTTCACCGCGTTCAATCAATAACGCTAGCTTTTTTACGACTTGAATCGCCAAAACAGTCCGTAGGACAACACGTCACCAAATAGATACCCGACCAGATAACCAAAAGCAACGCAATATCCCCTCCGCCCCACATAAGCGATCGCCGTCTGAATGGGGCTACGATAGAACCCCCCACACGGCAAGACCTGCAAAGAAGCACATCAAGCTGACGAGAACACTCACGTACGCAGCTGTATGGATGCCGATACGGGGAAGAATTGTGGGCGTGTAAAGAGATAGCAGAGCCGAGTGGATAAACAGGACAACAGGAAACGTGACGGCGAACGGTTTATGAGAGTCGACAAGGTATGGAATAATCCTACTATCCGCGACTGGGATAGAGAGGGAGGAGCGGAGATAAGCAGACGACAAAAGAAGGGTGAGACCGACGGAGAGTGTGATCGAATCGAAACGTTGCAAACACGACACGAAGACGGGAATTTTCTGTCAATGCACGTCAGGTGTGATGCACACAGTGTGGGTAAGGGGCACGAGACATACGATAGGGGCGATGCCATACAGCTCCTCGAGTTCTTCTCTTGCTTTTAGAGCAAGTAACTTGTCGAAATTGTGTTGAATGCGCAAGTCGAACGCATTCGTGTGTTCGTGCGAGTTACCTCCAGTTTGATCTTCAAGCTGGCGGAGGTCCTCACGAGAATCCTCTGGGAGCTGCTCTGTAGAGCTCTGCCATCCAATAAGGTCCCCGTTACCCTGGGCGGGAGTGTGCCCATCCTTCAACCGATCTAAAAACTCTTGTTCCCTTCCAGGAGGGACCATGACATCACGATAAAGCATGATATGCTGATAACCTTGCACGAGGGACACCAAGACCTCTGCAATGTTGAACGAAAGCCACCACACGGTATGAAAGGACGCGTCCTGCCACGTTGGCTTAAGATCGTTCATATTGTGACGGACCTGAAGCAATGCAAGGGATGCGAGGCGCAAGAGGTTCACGAGCAACGCGTGTAAGAAGACGGTAAGAAGCGAGGCTATGTCCGGACGTAGAAGAAGCGACGACGCGGTGTAAAGAGGAACGCGCAGTTGGTGTGCCAGGGCAAACATAGCCGACGATAGGAGCCACTCTGGAAGGGGTGAGAGAAAAAGTGGAGGATAGCGAGATGGAGAACTCGGATGAGGCCATAGGAGAGGTGGCAGTAGTGCGAGGACTGTGAAAGTCACCAAAGCCAGCAATGGCACGAAGGTATATAGTCCCAAGAATCGCTGGTACGAGCCTAATGACGGTGTCAATGAACGGCTGAGATGTATGGATAAGACCCACCTCCGTATAACCCGTTCTGCTCCAACGCCCATTCGATGGCTTCTTGGATGTCTTCTAGCTCGAGCTGCTGGCTACCACGGTCTGTGGGTGCGGGAGGGTCTGTGTCCTCTTCTGCGACCCTATTCAGAGAACTTCCTCGGTGCATGCTTTCTGGACTCCCTTGCATCCTATCGCGTTCTTCCTCACCAGGACCGTCCAAACCGCTGAGGATGCTCTCTCCACGCGAATCAAGACGCCGCCAGTGATGTTGCTCGCCGTCTTCGTGGGCGGTCAGGTCGTAGCCGTTTAGGTCGGAGCTGTCGTGACGAGGGGTGGGGACATCTTCTGCACCATAATAGTGTGTGTGTTGCGCAACGACCCAAGCGGGGTCCTGCAGTCTTGCCAACCGGTCAGTTGAATACGTTCGTGGAATGACCGCTGCAGCGGCGTGGGTGACTCTTCGGTGCATTTCTTAAAGACTACAGGAGAGCACTGCCTACATCGTACCCAAGAGCCCAAGTTATATACCCACCCGCGCTCAAAGGCTGTATCTGCTTCGCTGCCCATGCGCGAACGCGCGACTCCAGCGCCCCCCCTGCGGCCAATGAGTATCCTGCGATCGATAGGCGAGGCAGAAAACGCGTCAACGAAGCACGTTATCATCCGACACGCGGCAAGGCAAAAGCAAGGCACGTTTCCGTCCCCAGAATCCTGTAAGATGACGATGAGTGGCCGCACGACAACGAGGCAGAAGAGGGATCAGAGTTCGATGCATTTCCACACAGATCCTACCATCCCCACATTGTACACGAGGGGACACGATGGCAAGAGTGCGATCAGTCCGCCCATCGAATAAACCTCATCGGGAAGAAACGACAGCGATTGATGGATTACGCACCTTCTGCAAACGAATAACTTATGGAGCCTCTGGAAGAACCGTGATTAGCAAAACCGGGCTAGAGACGAGTGCACAAAGGTCAGACAAGGCTGAAATCAAAGATTCCTCCACATGGTGCATTCGGAATGTGGTAAAACGTATGGTGTATGGAGGATCATCACCGTCTCAAAGTCAGAAAAGAGAACTCACCCAGCCTCACCAACACACGAGTCGCAGCCGAACGGGCTGTGTATATAAGCAATTGGATTCAGGCCCCGAAAAACTCCGCAGAGATGCCGAACCCGGCTAGATAGGATTGGATCTTCCAGTCGCTTCCAACTGACCAGCATGGAATCTCTTTTGCGATGGGGCATCGAAAACTCTACACCGGGGGAACGTGCAGACGTATCCAAAAGAGCGGAGCTCGACCCTGCAATCATCGACCACATTCTTGGGAAGCCGGATGCACAGCTCATGAAAGAGGCTCTCGAGGTCGCTCTCGACGCTTCCAAGACAGAAGATCAACGAATAGCAGCCATGGATGACTTGGAAATGGCATGTAGCCCCGGGCGCACAGATGGACTCTCGACACTGACCAATTGCACGTCCGACAGCTCGTGGAAAGCATCGATAACGCAAACGGTACGTTAGTCTCCGTCAACTTCACGTAGTACTTATTTCCTCGCAGATCTCCAAAAATTGAAGATGTGGGAACCTCTACATGATCTCGTTGGACATCTTTCTACCACAGATGGTCTGAGATTACAGACTTTATGGGTACTGGGTACTGCACTGCAGAACAATCCGGCGGCTCAACTATCCGTAAGAGCAAATCCATGTCTCCTGTACCAGCGAAGCTAAAACACAACTGCGGCTGATAGTATTTATCCTTGGATCCTATTCCTGTGATTCTTACGTGCCTATCGCCTTCTTCACATTCTGCAAGCACCCGGGCAAAGGCCATGTACGCACTGTCGGGTCTATTGAGGCACAATGCCGCTGCGGTCGAAAGGTTCACCGAGGCACAGGGTTGGAACGCCCTATTTAGCTCTCTTGAAGGTATGTTTACTCGAATTCTTGTTTACCAACCCATGTCATGATATCTTGTGACAGATTCAGATATTGCCTTGCGGCGCAAGACCGCTTTCCTGATCAATACATTGCTTACTCCAGAATGTGGGGAAACCTCAAGTGCACCGGCGAGCGTGCATACACCATCGTCTACGAACGCACCAGTTCATCCCAATTCGCACGCATCTATGCTCTCGGATCCGGCGTCCATTTCAACATCCCCCATCGTCATGGTGGCCCTACAGAGGGTCAGTGAAGGTGGTCCCTCCCTCTTGGACGCACTTGTGTCCGCGCTAGTGGAGCCTGTTCCGTTTGGTGCCGACGGCGAGAATGAAAGGGACACCGAGTTTCAAGAGAACATTGTAAGGTCAGTGGGGGCTCTCGCTTGCCAGATGTACGCTCCCTAATATATCCAGCAGACTGCTTCACACATATGTGGTGTTGTGCGGCGGCAGATTCTCGGACGCGCAAAAACACAGTCTACGTAGCACCTTCGACAATGTCTTACCTGCAGACAACTTGTTCAACCTTGGAAGAGACGAATTTGACAGTCTCAAGACTGCCGTGTCATAAGTGACGAAAGAGAATGAAAAGAGGGATAATTGATTCCATCAGATTCGCTATTTACCCAATCTGATAGTTCTTCGACATCTAGCCGACTCATTTTCAATACCAGTTACGTGACGTGTTTCATCATTCTCGCATTGTGATTGGTTCATTGGTGACAAATGACAATTCGCGCGAAGACAAAAAGTAGCAGAACCTTGGTTTTAGTTTCGACATCAAAAAGGGTTCAGAAGCTCTTCTCGGACATCGCGCCTGCGTCTTCTCCACTCTCACCCTCACTCGCAGGTCAGTCCAGTGTTCCACGTCGATTGTATCGTTGAACACTAACGGCCGATGTTTCACTCAAATCCAAAACGTACGTGATAACCATGTAGGGCAAGACCACGGCTACCCGCGGCAAAACGGACCTCGTGGCATTTATGACAGTGAAAAGTGTTTGTCTTTCTCTTTTGGTGTCTTTCCACCTCGTCCGTCCTTTTGTAGACTTACGATCTTTCACGCACCCTACTTCAGGCTAGCCTGGCCACACACACTCCTTTAAGCTATGGCTGCTCTCAACTTACACTATGCCATTTTTGCCAGCGAGAAAACCTCCGATCTTCCCCTACGCTCTGCTGCATCCTTCCTTCATCCCGCATCAGAGAGAGACGAGAGTCCGACAAGCCGTCTGTTTGCATCTTCGGCATATCAGGACCTCATTCAACGACAGCCCACCCACCCTGATGGACCGATGTCGGGCTGGGACCTCGGTCTCAACCTTTTAGGCGATCCCATAACTGCCACGGAACACAAGAGCCTAAAAGACTACCAGCTTAAAATGAAACTTCGTCGTCTGCATGCTGTTAACATCGCATTCGAACTTCTCTTCGGTATGCTGTTCACTTTTCTTCCTTTCTGGGATCCGGCCTCTTATATACCACGCGTCCAAGGTGCCTGGGGAACGTACGCCACCATTCGATACTTTCTTGCCTTTGCTGGTGGCTTGGATGATTCCAGACGCGTTTGTGCCCTTGTCCTTGGTGTCACGTCTGCGCTAGTTGTCGCTCTCGTGACCATCTCTGTTTCGATACCATTTTTCCCCCGATACAGTCGTCCCGACGCTTGGAGGCACGCAAGATCGTTTCTTCGAACGTGTTACCTGCTCTTGCTGTCCGCGGGTGCCGTGATAAACTTCATTCTTGTCTTGGTCTGGCATCCCAGTCACTTTTGCCGCTGGGATGTCGACATCTCATGGTACACGTCGCCCGTGGACACGATGGCCACTCCGTGTCATCCGTCGCTGTTTGGTGCGTGGATGGCTGCAGCGACGCTACGACTTGTCGTGACGTGGGTGATGGCCGTGAGTCTATACATTGCTGACGAACGTCTGGAGGGTTTGCTGATTATTTCTTGTGTTCAGCTCTCATTCGTCTATGTGCTACGTTCGTATCGCGAGCTGCGACACCCCACGCTCGAGAGGGGTCCCAAGTATTCTTCGTACTCGCCGACCGATCGCGAAGATCTCACACCTGTTTCGACATCGTCCCCACTTCGTCTTCTCAAGTCAACGTCTAGGTACACACCATCGGAAGATTCTGACCACACGCTCAACCAGTCCAACGTCACGTTGCCCAAGTCCAACTCATTCAGCACGCTCGCACCCTCGACGTCCTGTACGGGTCACTCGCGATCTCGTTCCGCTCCTCTTCCCAAGGACGTTTCACCTCCCAAGATCTCGCCACCCGTGTCCCGAAGGGCGTCTGTTCATGTGACCAACCACGGACCAACCACCCAGTTCCGGTCTGAAACGGCATCCCAGACACAACCTGTCAATGGTGTCATGGAACGCTTGTCGGTGCCTCACATGCTCCGACGGATGAGCCGTGCTTCAGTCGCTCAGGTGACACCGGATCCAACACGGTCTGACAGTGATATGTCGACGTGGCCCGAGGGGTCCGACGGTCAGACTACACGTGATCCATCTGAGATTCAAGCCTGTAAACCTGGTCATCGTGGCCCTGGTGCACACCTGGACATGAAAAAAGCAGCGTTGGCCTGGGAGAATGGGTACGTGCGCATCGCTTCACAAGCTAGCGTGGGCTCTTCGCTTTCATCCACCCACGATGGGGGTGAATCGGTCAAGGAAAAGGACAGGGCCGCCGAGGATCTGGTGTACGCGTACGGCTATGGCGCCTCGGGACCTACTTATCCTTATCTGGACATGTATAATCCGCAGAGACCGGAGGGCTACCCCGAGACGCCGTCGTCATACGAGGCCGTGGATGAGCATGGGGTCCTGGTACCAGGACACCGGCGTGCGGTTGCGCTGCCTGACGCGTCCTCGGAGCGGTCCTCGCTCACGCGGGAGGAGAGCTGTGGGGAGGAAGAGGAATATATCGCCATGATGGGTGGCTTCGTGCGGCGGATGGCGACCATCGAGTCCCTCGGATCGAAGGAGGGCGCAGGGACACTCTCGCCAGTGGGGTCTGTGGCACGCCTTGGCACGCGTTCCAAGACGCCCGCATCGCAGTTCTCCTCGATGCGGTTCGCCGGACTGAGCTCGTTCTCTGGCACGTCGTCGTCGGCCGTGGGGTCTTCGAGCAGAAAAGGATCGGCCAGCACGGTCTATCTGTCGTTCTCGAGCGGCGGGACTGGAGGGGATGCGCGGGTGAGCGAGCGTGGGGAGCTTTTGCGCGGTCCCGGGCTCAATGCCCACAAGAGCAGCGCGGGCTCGCGGTCCGATCGCCACTATTACACCGCGAGCGGTAGTTTTCCGAGGGTGGACGAGGAAGCCTGGTGACGTCGTCTTTCCCCCGTTCACACCTCGCTCTGCCATGCCGGCGGGCGGTACGGAGCCGGAAGGGGGCCTGGTGGGTGTGAGAGTGGCGACGGTATCTTTGGGGACCACAGACCAGGCCATCTCCGATGACCAGGAACCAAGGCTCTGTTCGAAACGGCAAGGGAACAAGACAAGCACGGGTTAGAAAATGATCAGGATGGATTTATCTTTATGAACCTTGCGCTATTTATGCCATTCATGCCGCCGGTCAGTGCGTCGTTGTCAGCGAGATAAGTGCTCGTGAAATTGAGTGCGTGAGAACGATGGCGGGTCGCACGGTGGGACCAGAGGCTTATCGCGCCGCGACCGATCATGAAATCTGCGTAGGTGAGCTTCTCTGCGACATCCTGGCAGTGGATCATCCGGGTGGGTTGCGCCCTCCTGGAGTTCTTCCGCCCCCCTCTTTTCGTGTGCTCTCCGGCTGTGGCGGCCCCTTTTTCCCACTTCCCGCCCTATCGACGCCCCATCATGAAACGCCCCATTCGAATCCATCGCGAGACGCAGCAGCGATCCCTCCATCGCATCCTCTCCCTCGCGAGTCCTACCATGCACGCGTCACGTGCAGTGGCGTAGCGACGCTAAACCAAGAGGGGCGCCGGTGCCCGTCTGGTCGCGTCCGAGTCGCTTGGTATCCGCGTCCTAGCGTCTCCCCCCATGCCCCGCACTGTCACCGAGTGGATCAGAAGCACGGACGTGTCCAAAGACCGATCGCGACCAGACGCGACGCGAACCAGGGGAAATCGAGGCTCCGAATGGTCGCGTACACACGTACGCATGACACACCTGGAAAACCTTGATCCACACGGCCTTGTGGCGTATGTAGATGAAAGAGATGCGTCAGAGTGAATGGGACGCATTGGACGGATGATATCATCGTCCCGATCCCGACGGCGGCGCAGGCCCACAGCCCTGAGCACACCCACGCCCGGTGTGCAAAGGAGAAGGAAAAAAAAAAAAAAAAAAGGTGTGCCGTGGCGTCACCGGTTTGGTAAGAGCGCAGACGAACACGTCCTGCGCAATGAAAAAGGGGGCCACTTCTTAGCTTCAAGGTTGCACACGCACACACCGCCAGCCCTGACGACGTGAAGAGAAAAGGGCCCGGATGGAGTACGGGCCGCTGCCATAAGCAATGTGTAAACTCGAAAGCAGACGCCACCGGCGAGAAGGGACCGGGAGCTGGTTGGCACCCGACGGTGCCCCGGGATGGCCCTCGGAGGAGCGGTAGAGGGACCAGGTCCTGCTAGGCACACGCGCCAGAGACAATGCGAGCGATAAGGACGACCGTCGACCGATGTGGGACGGGAAAAGAGGGACATATGGAGGAACACGGTGCATGTCCGCAGTACGGCCGCCTGATCGATAGCGAGCAGTATGACGTGGCGAGAGACGAAGAAGTTCTGGTGAGAACAGCACCCGCAGGGCTATCAAAAAAGGCACAGACCTTCTTTTTCACATTTGGCGAAGGAATGAATTATGCGGTACGCCGGGATTAACGCCATCAAGAACAGACGCGATAAGGTTTCATAGACGCCTCCGTCATATCAACTACTGACATCGCAGAATGCCACAAATGTGCACGATCGGTTCGGGACAAGACATGCTGTAATGGAACGCTCGATGGAAGACATGGTGGAGCGCAAGAATGAACGGTGTCGGTCGATCTGGGACGCCAGATGCGATCCGCTGGCCGCCTGCGCAGATCAGCATGACGAGCAGCCATGTACGCCTCGGCAGCCGAGACACGTACTTGGGGGTTCGCTTGACTACTCGATTAGGCCAAGCTTCGTCTGCTTCTGCGGTCTGTCGGCTTGGCCTGACGTGTGAGACCTCTTCACGCTTGGCCTGGGGGCTCCGGGTGCCGTCTGGGAAGGGCCGGATGCCATGGCTGGGTCCGCTGGGCCGTCGACGCCGGCCGGTCGTAAAAAGGGGGATGCTTGGATCGAGGCACGGCCCAGGTCCGTCCCGACGCGGGAGGTGTCAAAGATGGCGTCCTTGGCGGTCCTGGAGGGCTCCCTGTTCGGCTTTCTCGCCGCGATGGTGGACGATATCGAGTGTAGTCGGCGCGGTGGTGACGGCTCGGCTGGCTGGTGGTCTATATTCTGCCGGGGTGCGGGGTCTGTCGTGGGAGGCGAGGACTGGCACGAGGCGAGGATGGTGAGCAGGATCTATGATGTAATGGGAAGCGCGGACCTGATGGGTAATTTCCTGGCCGCGTTTGTTGAACGCTCGCCGACCTCGTGGACGCAATGCGTCTGGAGGAGATAAAGATGAGGGGGTGTCCGCAGAGGGCGTATCATGAAGGGAAGGGAAGAGAAATGGAAGGTAAGAGGTTTCGTAAGTGACGCTGATGCGCAGGTCGCGAACATTGTTGAGCAGCGTGCGCGGGGATAGCAACTGCACTCACGCCTTCTCGCCGCGATAAGCCATCGGGGGCTGCCTGTGCGCGGGGGGGAGTGCCCACGCGCCGTCGTCCGCGACGGGGGCGTGCTCGGGCTCGGCGTGTGCGCGGCGGGCACCCTGCATGAAGCGCAGGCCGAGCGTTCCGGCGCTGAGCGTCTTTTCGGCCATGCTGGTGGTAGGAGCGGAGGGGATTATGTCATCGTCCCTCCGCGGGCACGACGTCGTGGCCCGCACGGGCAACTGAGACGGCGTCTGAGGCACGCGAACGTGGCGACGCCGGATCGGGCGTGACGGGAGTGGGGTGACAGGAGCTGTCCCAGATCCAGCGGAGGCTGCGCACGGATGAATAGGATCACGCAGGCAGCCAAGGAACAGCGCAACGCCCGATCGGGCGTGTCCAGGCGGTCCGGAGACAATCCAGCGCCCCGACGCTGCTCTCGGGCCTGCGATTCTAAAACCGAATTCCCCGCCGTCGATCCGTCTCGCGTCATCCTATATAATCCCCTCCCTGCCTGCCCTCGCCCCCCCGTCCAGCCCCATGTCCTACCACCTCCGCCCCGTCTCCGACCACTCCCCCTCCCCCTCCTCCTCCGCATCCACCACCACCGCTGCAGAGCGCAGCCCCCCGCCCAAGTCCCACGTCCCCTCCAGGCGGCCCCTCTCCCCGAGCTCGCTGCGAGGTGACCGCCCCGCTCCCGCCCCACGCCCCGTGCTGATCGCCCCCAGACGTCAACCTCACCCAGGACGCGAACCCGCTCCCACGCAAGTACCCCGCCCCACCCACCGGCCACGAGCTCATGGCCCTCTTCCCACCCGCACCCCCCGCCAACTTCCCCGAGATGAGACCGGGCCCCACGAGCGGCTTCTTCCAGCGGCAGGAGCGTGCCTTCTTCGCCCAGGCGGGCAAGGAGATCGTGCGCGTGCGCGTCGAGATCGACGTCCCCGCGGACGACGTGCACGGCGGAAAGAGCAGAGACGCCGCGAGGACATGGCCACAGCTCACACACCCCCCACACCCGTCCCCCGTCGAGCCGGCGACGTCGCCTGCGGGCACATACCCACACGCCAAGGCACCCCGCCCGACGCGGCCGATACCGCCCACGCAGTCGCCGGGGATGTTTCCTGGGTCGCCCCACGGACAGCCACCGCAGCCGCCTCTCAATCTCCATGCGCCAGCGTCCCACCCGAGTGGGATCACATTACGTACCCCGCCGCACGAGCCACATTCGGGGACAAAGCCAGAGTTTCAGGCGGACGAGTACCGAGATGACACGGACGAGGCTTGGCGACGGCCCACGCCATATGCAGACCGCCGTCGTGCGGGCAAGCACACTCGACGTGTCATCGTGCGAACCTGACGCGGTGAGTGAAGCGACGCCACCGAGCAGGGATGCGCTGATCCACGTCGCCAGCCCTGTCTTATCTATACCACACTATATCTCTGCTATCCATGATACCTTGTATTTCCTCTGATCCTCGCGTGCGACGCCCACTCGGTGCTGACCCTGTCTAGTCGCGGCAGCGCACACACACGCTGCGCAAAAAGGGCACCTGGCGTGCGCCACCTTGAGAAATAAACACATATATATTTATATATATTATTTGGGTATTCGGCAAGCGCCGTGAAACTGGAGTGCGCATGACGACGCGTTTCAGGGTGCCTGATCGAGAGGACGACGCGGCGCACGCTGGCAGCGTTGGCCAGGCCAAGAGACGCGTTTCAGGCGGACAGATGACGGCATGCGGTGCATTGACCAGCGCGTTCGGGCCGAGCTGCACGGCACCCCAGCCGCGCAAAAAAGGACGTTCGCACGCTCGTGGAATGTTCGGGGACGGATCCGAAGTGATGCCCGGCGATCAAGCTCGGAAGCGTCGCGAATGGAAGCAGCGGGCGATCAATTGTGCGGCGACCTTTCGATCAGCCCCTATCTCGCCGCACCTTATCGATCGCCGCCATGGTCAGTCCGCCCCCCCCTCCCCCGCCGCTGCCAGCGCTGATCCCCGCCAGTCGCGCTCGTCCAAGGACCACGCCGAGTTCTGCTCCGTCACCGGCGCATCGCGAGTACCTCCTCCTCCCCCCCGCCCCCGCTGACCCGCCCCAGCCTCAAGGACGCCAGGCGCTACCTCGACAAGCACAAGCGCCTCGACGTCGCCATCGACGCCTTCTACCACGACAGCCACCGCACCGACACCGCCAAGCTCACCGCCCTGTTCGACAAGTACAAAGGTACGCCGTCCTCGCTCCCGCCGCAGCGCCTCATCGCCCCCAGATCCCGACGGCGACACCATCTCCACCAACGGCACGGTCCAGTTCTTTGCCGACCTCGGCTTCAAGCAGGACGACGACGCCCCAGACGCGCCCGACGACACCCCAAAGCTCCTCCTGCTCGCGTACGAGCTCCAGTCGCCACGGCTGGGCGAGTGGTCCCGCCGGGGCTGGACGGACGGGTGCAGGCACATTGGGTGAGCCCCCACACCGGTCTCCTCGGCCCGTTGACATGGTTTCCGCACAGGTGTGACTCCATCGACGCCATCAAGGCCGCGCTGACCCGTCTGGAGCTCAAGCTGGGCTCCGATCCGTCCTATTTCCGCACCGTCTACAACTTCACGTTCAATTTCGCCCGCGCAGAAGGCCAGCGCAGTCTGCGTGCGTACCCCTTTCCCTCCCTCGCCCGGCCCTGACCGCGTGCAGCCAAGGACACCGCGCTCGCGTACTGGACCTCCCTCCTCCACTTTGGCGTGGGCAAGGACGCTTTGAAGCGCGAGGACGCCGACGCCCCCGGGTGGACGCGCGACCACACCGTGCTCTGGCTCGAGTACATGAAGGCGCGCGACGACGTCGCCGTGAGCAAGGATACCTGGCAGATGGTGCGCCCCCACCTCTTGCCCGCCGCGCGCTGACGAGCCACGCAGCTCCCCGACTTTATCCGCGCGTTTGACGGCGACCTGGACAAGCACGACGACCAAGGTAGCTCCCAGCACGCTTGCCCGCGCCCCGCTGACAGCCCCCCCAGCCGCCTGGCCGACCATCATCGATCACTTTGTCGAGTGGGCCAAGAAGAGGGTCTGAGCCGGACGTGTACTCGAGGCAGGTCCTTGTGTATCGTAGCCACCACGAATAGACATGCACTGCCTATCCCGCGAGCGACGGCAGAAACGACGACGTCTTGACGACGGTGTACCTGAGAGAAGCGCGGGATGTGCCCACGACGGCAGCCAGGATTCTCGGCGCATCCCTGCGTCACGTTCAGCACACCCACACCCGACCACGGCCAGACGTACTCGGCGTGCACCCGAACGACCGCCTCTGATCCCACCTCGTCCACCGCCAGCACGTCGATGTACGTGCCCGCACACACGAGCCCAAACGTGACCGCGAGAGCGTCCTGGAGCGCCTTCCGGACGAGCAGGGCGTCCGTGCAACGAGGCTGGATCGCGAGGCGCAGGTAGCGAGTGCTCATTCTGGCGAGACAGAAGAGGAGTGACATTATGTAATCTCACATCCTCGAGGGATGCGGCAACACATCGAGCCCTGGTCGCTTCGACGCTGGCCATGTCCTGCTGCGGTGTCGTGGACGAGGTGCGCGCACGTCGTGCTCACGCGACCAAACCACAACCTTGGATCGTCCGCAAGCTCGCCGTCGCCCTCACCGTCCTCATCGTCGGCTATGCCACCTACGTCTACGCCGCCCGGTTCTGCACGGGCATGATCCTCAACAGAGCCAGCGCCCTGGGCAGCCGGTCCACCGGCAGTGCGTCTCTCCCCCTCCCGATCCGACGCTGACCCCAGCCCTTGCCAGTCGCCTTCCTCGTCGTCTTTGTGCTCCTCTTGTGCGCCATGTCGTGGTGCTATGTGATGGTGCGCCCTCTCTCTTCCGTCCGGCGACGCTCTCATCCGCCGCTCCAGGTGGTCACCACGTCTCCCGGCAACGCACGCCTGGTATGCCCACTGTCCCGTCCGTGCTTGCTACTCATGTCCGGGCCCACAGTATACCCAGAGAACGACCAAACCGGGCTACGAACACAATGACGGGCCATCCACGCTCAGCTCTTCGGACGTCCGCGGGGCTTCCTACGAACTCACAACCTCCAACCTCGTGCATCCACACGCCTCCGCAACACGGGACCATCCACACTCCTCCGTCGACTCTGGCAGGAGCAGAAACAATGCTTCCCCGCATTCGGCCGCCCCATCGTCGTTTGTTCCCAAGCTCGATCAACGTTCGCACTCGCAGCGATCGGCCCGCGGGCTCGAAGAGGCACATGCGACCAACGGGTTCGGGCCTCATGCCATGTCGCTCCACACGGACTCTTATCCGGCGGGTCCTTCCCATCCCAGCCCGCCAGTGTTCTCGCGACGGCCGACGACGACGCCCGTGCTCTTGCCGGAATACCGCTACTGCAACCGGTGTCAGATCGTCAAGCCGCCCAGGGCGCATCACTGCAGAGCGTGTGGTACCGTAAGTGGTGCGCCGAGATCGCCCGCGTGCTCACCCTCTCCCTATGCGTCTAGTGCATCTTGAAGTACGACCACCATTGTCCCTGTGGGTCCCTTGCTGTCTGGGAACCGTGCCCATTGATCTGCCTTCTCCGTCGCAGGGATCGGACAATGCGTCGGTGCATTCAACCAAAAAGTGCGTCCGTCTCCTATCCATCGCGCCCGCCGCCGTCCGACCCTTGTTCTCGAGTTCTTTGTCAACTTTCTTCTTTGGGCGACCGTGTTTTGTTGTTGGACGTTTGCGACGCTCCTCGGTCTCAACGTGAGACCACGGAGATCGGTGGGGGTCAACCTCGACCCTCAGCAAATCGTCGTGATAGTCCTGTGCGTCGCCGCGATACCGGGGGCATGTCCGTCGCGACTGATCATACCTTTCTAGTGCCGGTCTCTTTGGGCTGTTTTGCAGTCTCATACTGCTCTCGCAGCTGCACCTTGTTCTACTGAACCAGACGACGGTCGAGTCGCTCAATTTCAGATCGATGCGAGACCGCGAAGAGGAGCTGTTGTCGCAGATGCACAAGTGGTATCAGTGCTGGTGCGTCCTCCCGCGTTGTGCCGCGCACCACATGGGACCGGCCACAATGCATCGCCGCCACGTTTTAACCGGACGTATCACAGCGTGAGGCAGCGAACACGGGAGCAGTGGGACATCGAATGGGGTCGCATCGGAATCGAAGGCAATCTCTGGTGGCTGGGAAGCCGCAGAGAGAACTGGGTGGCAGTGATGGGGACGAACGTGTGGTCGTGGTTCCGTACGTCTCTTTCCCTCGCGGGCCTCGCCGTTTGGCTTTTGAGTGCTCGTTTCTGACGCGTCGGTGTGGATCAGTGCCCGTCGGACGTCACCGCGGCGACGGACTCGACTATCCGACGAACCCACGGTTTGACAGCGCTGGGAGATGGCGGAGACGGAAAGAGTGGCCATCCTATCTGCAGTGATATCTATTCCATGTATTATATTCGCGATAATAGCCTTTCTCTTGTCGTCCGGGCCAGGCCGGCGAGGGCGGGCGGACCTTGGCTTATCAGCCACACCTGCTCGCTTCTCGTCTCTCCAGAGGACCTCCACCGAGTGTTGAGATTCGAGCCGCGCTTTTGCATCCAACATGGCACCCGCAACGACATTCCCGACCAGCGACACGCCAGGCGTGTCCAACGGCACCCATGCCCGCAAGCTGATCCGAACAGGCGCCCCGGAAAGGCTCTCGTCGGCGAGCCTCATCCAGATGGAGTACGACCACAGTGCGCACAAGTAAGTCAACTGTCGTCCAAGCTTGCCGGCCCACGACGCACGCGAGCATCCCTGCCCAATGGGTACTGCCGAAGGGGTCGTGTGGGGAAGCTATAGCCGTCATCTTACTGACGAATCATGTTATTCCCGCACCGTCGCTAGTTACCACCCTCTTCCCGTCGTCTTCGATTCCGCAAAGGGCGTCAAGTGAGACCTTTTCGCCAATGGCGTCTCTGCCGCTTTCCGACGGACAGTTGGCTGACGTCTCGATTAGAGTATGGGACCCGGAAGGGAACGAGTACATTGACATGCTCTCCGCCTACTCGTACGCGCCCCTTTTCTGACGTGATCCGTCTGAGCTGACACGACGCACACGCTAGCGCGGTCAACCAGGTATGTGTGTCGAGTGACGGGAGATCCGGGCTCACGCGCAGCGCGCCAGGGCCACTGTCACCCCAAGATCGTCGGCACGCTCGTGGAGCAGGCCCAGAAACTGACCCTGTCCTCGCGCGCGTTTTACAACGCCATCTTTCCCCGGTTTGCGAAGCAGATGACGGAGACGTTTGGGTACGACCGGGTGTTGCCGATGAACACGGGCGCCGAGGCGGTCGAGACGGCCCTCAAGGTGGCGCGCAAGTGGGCGTACGAGTCGGCCGTCAAGGACGTCGAGCCGGGCCAGGCCGTCGTCCTCAGCGCCGCCGGCAACTTTCACGGCCGGACGCTGGGGGTGATTAGGTGTGTGTGGTAGCTGGGACGTGGCGAGGCGCTGACGTGTGGCATCCATTTGGGGACACAGCATGAGCACGGATCCGGAGAGTCGCGACGGGTTCGGGCCGTATCTGTCGGGCGTCGGTCCTGCGTACAAGGATCAGGATGGTGCCGTGCAGACGATCCGCTATGGGCATATCGAGGACTTGAGGCGCGCGTTGGATCACTTTGGTGACAACGTCGCCGCGTTCTTGGTGGAGCCCATCCAGGGTGAAGCTGGGTATGTGTGTGCCACGCGTGCCGTCTCGCGCTGACGACATGTCCCGCCCAGTATTGTCGTCCCGCCAGAGGGGTATTTGAAGCAAGTGCGCAAGCTGTGCACGGAGAGAAACGTGCTCCTCATTTGCGATGAAATCCAAACGGTCGGTCTGCCCCCGTTGCGACGTCGTTGCATGCTGACCATCGGTGGACGACAGGGCTTGGCGCGGACTGGCAAGATGCTTTGCTGCGAGCACGACGACATTCGACCGGACATTGTCTTGTTGGGCAAGGCGCTCTCCGGCGGAGGTTGGTTGCGCTTGTGTTCTCGGTGGCGGTATTGACGTGTGTTCTGGCTCGGCAGTGTATCCCGTATCTGCGGTGCTCGCCGATCGTGCCGTCATGGACTGCATTGGACCCGGCCAGCACGGGAGCACGTACGGAGGGTAAGTGTATGCTTTCGAGGGCAAAGACGTCGATGCATTGTGTTTAGAAACCCGCTGGGCTGTGCCGTTGCCATGACGGCTCTGAACGTGATCCAAGAGGAGAGACTGGCCGCGAACGCGGAGCGCCTAGGACGTGTCTTTCGCGAGCGCATGAACGCGCTCAAGGCCAAGTCGTCGCTGATCAAGGAGGTGCGCGGCAGGGGGCTGCTCAACGCAGTCGTGATCGACGAGTCGGCGAGTCACAAGGGCCACACGGCGTGGCAGTTTTGTTTGCTGCTCAAGAGTCGGGGCGTGCTGGCCAAGCCGACGCACGTCAACGTGTACGTGACCACCTTTTTGGGAGTCCGGGTGTTGACGCGTCGCAATAGTATTCGGTTTGCGCCGCCGTTGGTGATTTTGGAAGAGGAGTTGGAGGTGGCGATCAGGCGGATTGAAGCGTGTCTGGACGACTTTGACAAGGTGGGTGGGAGCGTGAACGCGTCTACCGTCGCTCAACAGTGTCTTTCGACAGCTCGAGGAGATCCCTGGCGAGGTCGAGAGCGAGAAGGGCTACAAGGACACGCTCGACAATTAGCAAGGCCCCAGGTAGTGGTGCATGACGAGTCCGTGTTTGAGATCCATATCATTGTATATAATACGGAGGCCAGTGTATCATCTAGCCATCATGTATATGACAAGTGTTGGGTAGTGACTGTAAGACACCTCGTAGGGACGACGTCGACGAGGCCGAAAAGCCGTCCGAAAAATAATGCCTTGCTCGTTCTTCCCCAACATTAGCAACTCGACGCTCGATGGGGTTGGTCGAGCAACGAGCGAATAAAAAGGGTGCGTATAGTGAAACAAAAGTGTTGCATTCCGACCAGGTGAGAGCGAACCAAAGCGCTGCTCGTTTTCAGCTGCATGTTTTTACGTAAATTCGACATATTTCAGCTCGGCTGCGCGCATTTTTCGCGTTCCCTTTCGTTCTGACGACCAGCCGATGGCATTGGCAAGCCCACAGGGATTGCGCCAGAGGAAACTCTCGGAGAGGACCTCAAGTGGCGACGGCGTGCATGTCGTGAACGATCGTGAGGAGAGACCCAGTCCGAGTGGGCCGCCAGAGGAGGTCGTGTGGGGAAAGACGCCCAGCGGTCAAGGTACGTCCTCGTTTTCATGGGCGCTACTCGATAGCGCCGTAAATGACAGACGTCCGACATCTCGCCTTGCGTCGATAGTCTTTCGCGTGCCGACCACGCACGACGTGCTCACCGCTCTCTTTCACCCGTCGTACCCCAAGAGCCACCTCGACGTGCTGAACCTGTCACTGCTCGCCCTGCAGCTCGTCCTGTTCTATCTCTTGCCCCGCCCCGCCGCGAGAGCGTTCTTTTTGTTCTACTTTGCGTTCTGGCGGGCGGCGTACGACGCTGGGCTCGGATGGGTCCTCACAAAACAGAGCAAGAAGAAGTGGATCGTCCGGACGGTCCAACGCTTGGGATGGCTCGATCCGGACCGCAAGCCTGGGATGCGCCGCTGGATCCGCGCACAGCTCGCTGGCAAGATGGGCAAGGACTACTCGTTTGACGTGCGTCGCGACGTGCGGTCGGTGTCCCGCCCCTGATGTGCTTGTGTAGGAACTGCCGCTCGAGTACAATACCTGGTTGTTGTTCAGACAGCTCGTCGACGTCATCCTGCTCAAGTGGGTGTCGTGTGACCGGTTGTGTGGGCTGTGCTGACGTTGTGGTGGTCGTGTGCAGCGATTTCTTGGCGTATTGCATGTTTGCCTTTTCGTGCTTCCGGGTTCCCGAGGGGCTCTCGTTCACCGTTCACGTCATGCGGTAGGTCATCGGTTCGTGGCGGTTGGATTCGCTGACGGGTTTCGGTAGTTGGATTGGCGGCGTGGCGTTGATCGTGTTCAATCTCTGGGTCAAGACCGAGGCGCATCGTGTCGTGAAAGACTATGGCTGGTACTGGGGCGACGTCTTTTTCCAGCGCGGCAACCTGGTGTTTGATGGCGTGTTTGAGCTCGCTCCACACCCCATGTACTCTGTCGGTGCGTGCTCTCGGTCCCGTTTGATGAGGCTCTCGTGACGGGGTCTTGCAGGCTACGCGGGTTATTACGGTCTGTCGTTGATCGTCGGGAGCTATCCCGTGTTGTTTGCCAGTCTGGCTGCTCACGCCGCTCAGTTTGCGTTCTTGGTCTTGTTTGAGAATCCGCGTGCGTCTCACTCCTTGTTTCCGGATGACGTCCGATGACGAGCTTGGGTTTTAGATATCGAACGCATGTATGGGAAACGTCAGCCGATCGCGGTACGGAAACCGCTCGCATCGGCCGGTTCTCGAAAGCAAAGTGATGTGTCCCCGGCGATTGCCCGCAAGGATTGCACGGACGGGCTTTCGACGCCGTCTGCAACCGAGGGTGAGACGGCCTCGGAAACCGAGCTCGAGACCGAAATCGAGACCGATGTGCCCACTCCAAGGCCGAGCAAGGGTCGCCACACACCCCACCTGAGCAGCGACTCGCTCGACAGCACTGCGACGCAGCCACAACCCGTGTCCGAGCACGATCTGTATCACAAGTACTTTCGGCGCGATGTCGTTGGACTGCACAATATCGATTTGCTACGGTAGGGGGCGCTCTGTCCGGGCGCATTTGTTTTCAAGCAAAGAATTCGCTCAACCGAATTCGCTGTCGCATCTAGGTCTTCTGATGCGATGTTGGTGCTACTGATATTCTATATATCGGTCGCTTCCTGTCTCCCGATCATGTCGCACCGTGCGACGTTGGCGTTGCATTTCGCGCACGCGTCCGCTTGGTGTTTTTTCCACTGCGTCGGCTTGGGTCTTTTGTTGCGGGCGCAAAGTCAGTCCAAGTTTCTCGTCCGCCACTTCCTCAAGAACTACCCCTATCCCGCCAACGATAACGGCGATGGTGCGGTGCAGGAGACGTTTACGAATTGGAAGGCGCTGTACAACATGAGCTTGACCATGACTTATAGTACACCGTCTCTTTTTATTTTTATTTTGTCTACTCATACACACATTCACAGTATCGCTTGTCGGTCTTGCCCGGAAGACGTATGAATTGCCGATGTCGTGGACGGAGGGCGATGCCCTTCTATGTCATACGTTGGGGGCGGTGGGTTGTTCTCTTTGATCCCAGTTGTCATCTTTTAATTATCGGTCCTAGTTGTTGATCGGCCTTCACGTATGGGCGGCCGTGGAGTCGTACGAAGTTCTCGGCGTTTTCGGTATGCATTTCATTTGCGCTGAAACCGCTTGCCCATTTTGCAACGTTCAGGATGGTTCTATGGAGACTTCTTTGCCGAAGACTTTCCCGCCCATTTGGAGTACACTGGTATCTTCCGGTGAGCTATTTATCCGGTCTTGGTGTGTTCCTGTAACCATGCCAACGAGGGAACGTCCTGCACCAGCTATCTCGATAATCCTGAGCTGATGAGTGGCGCATCCTTCCTCGGACTCGCGCTTATCAGCGCAAGTAAACTCGTTGGCCTCGTTGCAGTCCTGAGATTCTTCGCACACTGGTGGTTTTTGCACAGCGTAGAGACGTAAGTGTCCGATGTTCTCACTCGACTTTCCGGCGCTGTTGATCGTGGCGACAGCCCTCATATGCGGAAATTGTACGGAGATAGTTTGCGCAAGGAGGCGGGCTTTGTCAAGGTGATCAAAAACGTTGCGAGCAAAAACGCGCGATTGTTGGAGTCGCGTGCTGGACGCCATGCACCAAAGATTAGGCGAGTCGCGAAGGAGGTCAAGGGGACGTTTGACAAGGTGTTTGAGGAGACTGCTGACGTCGTGGAAGAATTCTTGGCCAAGTGTGAGTCGAACGGGCTGTGTTTCTGTCGCGCAGGACGGACTAAACAGGGATTGCGCGCAGCCAAGCCCAAGATATCGGAGGTCGTTCAAGAAACCAAGGTGCTTCTGCAGCAATCTCGCGAACGCTTGGTCATAACGTGAGCCGTTATCTATAGCCGCCCATGCAGATGGTCTGAATCGTCTGGTTTTCACACCGGGTGTTTTTAGGCGCGTCGCGAACGACCTGTCTTCTTACGATACGGCCAAATACAAGGTTTCGGTCCGACCCAGTAAATCCGGAAACACACGGTTCCACCTCGGCGAACCTATTCATGTCCAGTGGGAAGCTCCTCTGCGCCACTCTCGCCGGGATTGGATTGGCATTTACAGGGTACGGTGTTCTTGTTCCGTCGCAACAGATCGACTCATGGGAACATGGATTAGGTTGGTGCAAATAAGTCAACATTGGTCACGCAGGTCTCGTCGTCAGGGCTGTGGGTTCCTGTCCACGATGAGGAATGGGACGGCGATGTACCTCTCGATAATGCACATGTGACCTCGAGAGGTCCGGAAGCGCACGCCGGGAACGTCGTCTTCCAGGGCTCGACCCTTCCGTGGACCGTCGGCCGATACGAGGTGTGTGCTGCCACGATCAGTCAAGACAAAATACTCACGTTCCCGTTCAATCAGGTTCGGTACCACCATGACGGCAAGCACAATGTCCTCGGGATTGACGGTCCTTTGGAGATCTACGGTGAGCCTGAGACAATTGTTTAATCACCGTCTGCGTGATGTGCTCAACGGGCGTTTCTTTGACGAAACTCCAGTTTGTAAACCGACGCGCTTCGACTTTACGTCTATCCGGGAGTGTTTGTCTGACATCATCCCACTGTGTTTGGACAACGATCCGCATCTGATTCCCCTGTCGTGCGGCGGGACCCGCGATTCGGGCGTGGATGATGCCGACGCCGACGCCGACGACTTTAGTTTTTGGTCGGAGCGACAAGCGAAGCATATTTGCACCGTGATCGAGCAGGCATTCAATGTGGAGTACGTTCCAGAGGTCGTCGTGGCGGACGCCAACCTGACCCGGTTAGCGAATCGGATATTGGTCTCGAAACAGTTTTCGGCTTCGTAGCTTTTCATTCCGTTTCCTTGCACGATGTTTTTTTTTTTTTGGCTTGGGGACGGAAGTTTTTTCCCCCCTTGTAGGCACCATTTCCTTTATACGCGTATCTGACGATAATGACCTACCTTTTTACGATCTCTCTTGGACAATCACGTGATCCAGGAGGCGAGTGATGTGACGGTTTGTCACGTACGGCATTGAAGCCGTGTTCAGAACCCGACAAACTCCGCGTCGGATGATTCCCAATGTAGCCGGAGTGGCAACAGTGACACCCCTGTTTGTTCCTCTTGTCACACTGAAATGGTTGTTGAGCTCATTCTCCCTTTCAATTATCATTCTGACATCCCAGAAACCCTGCTATGGATATGCCCCAAAACAAACCAGCCCAGTCTAGTGCATGAGATCCAGCTTGGAACATCTGTCCCTGACCCATTTTTACCACCTACTACACTCACAATTTGGCAACCCTGTTCACTGCTTGCTGTTTGACCCAAACTTGTGGATGTTGTGAGAGTACATCTTGGGGGAGGGGCACCATATGATGCTATTATGGTGTGCATGAATTCTGCATGGACGTCTTTCGGGAGCACGACTAAAGGTGTTTACTTGTTGCTCGACATTTTCACTGCCCCCAAGTTCTTCAATTTTTATCCCACTGTGACGTCACTCCGCTCGTTTGGTCATTGCACGCTCCTGTAAACACAGTTCAAAGTCGGGGGCTCAAACTAGTCTGAACTTGGGATGGCTCGGTTCCTGCGCGAGACTAAATACACGCTAGAGTTTTGATTCATCTCGGACTGTGACAGCCAGTTTCACGTCGAATCAAAGGCACTAGCTACAAGTTCCGTGTAGTGATTGAGCGGGGTGCACTCCAAAGGCTCGCTCGTGTAGCGGTCTGGGATGGTATCTCGTTTCCACTCTATTTCAACGGCTTCTTTTGACTTGGGCTTGACCAACGACAATCTCTACATACTCTCGTACCGTTCAGTGATCAAGCTCAAATTTGTTGCATAAGCCCCACTACTAGTGACCGCAGGGCACGAAGTGTCTAGAAACATACCACCACCTTTGTTCCCAGTCGTTAAGTATTAGCACGTTGCGGAAGAGACAATCCCGGCTAGCAATCATCAAAACGAGGCATCGTGGAGATATGGCGGTTTAATAGTCATACTCAATTGCTCTATAAGGTCGCTCTTTAATCGCTTCCGTTGCTAGACGAAATACCCTGCACCCACAAACCTTTTCATCCCAGGCAGCGTATCGATGTCTGAACCTCTCACCGGGATCTTCAAAATCGTACCTCTGATCGAAGATAGTCCTACTGGCGTCGCTGCTTATAAACCTGCTTCCCAGACCGTTTACCTCGACGAGGTTGTCCAGATTGTATGGGAGTTCTCATTTTCATCCCGAATACAAGGCTCACGTTACCAATTGCAGTGGAAGCTCACGCAGGACTGGGCCCATCGCCAGACCTACCGGCTCTCCATTGACGGATATCCTTATACCGGGGTACGCGAAGAAAAGGTCACCGCTACCGTCGTTGCCGGGCAGGATTTGAAATGGCACATCACCTACAGAGAGGATCAGGATGCATACACGTTGGTGGTACTTGCCGTTCTCGCATAACACTGAGCCATACCTACCCAGTATCGAACCGGATAATGATCGAGGAAGGGGATGGACGGTCTCACCCGGCCTCTCAAAACCTACGGTAACTGATCCTCTCCTCAGCATTCCGAGGTTGTAGTATAGTGATCCATGTCGCAGATTGTGATCGCGCCAATCAAGTCCGACCCCCCACAGTTCTCACCTTCTCAATTGTTCAGGCTTGTCAAACTGCCAGTTAACAAGTAAGCGCGGGGATATTTGTACTATGATGGCGCCGAGTTACTTGAATGTCGTGTCTTTGTCCCGCTGTATGTCGAACTTTCTTCAGGCGACAGTAGTGGAATCACGGCGGAGCGAAATACCAGCTAGTCACCTGTCCGTTTGTAACGCGAAGATTCATATTCAGGTGCCGCGCATTCGGGTTAGCATCCGCCGTGACAAACTTCTAAAGTCTCGGATGACTAGCTCGCTCGTGGTCATTACCGTCGCCGCGAGTCGGATCGTGGCCCTAAATCATGCGTTGTTCACGTTGCCAACTCGAGCGACTGGCAGTGGGCATCGCCCGCTTCGAAGGTTACGTCGACCCAATCGTTGTTACTCTCCTTGCTGTACTGCGTCTCGGACTTGCTAACTACCTCATGTTTCCAGTGCTCCCTGCCCCAATTGCTGTCTGCCGCACGGAGGAAAGGCGCACGAAAAAGGAACTCCAAAATAGCGCTATTCGGGGCCCACAATGAGCAACCTCTCTCCCCAACTCGAATCCTTGGACGCACAAAGAGCGATTAAACGATACTCCCATTCTCTCTTACTCGGCCCAATCGATGCTGATGGCTCCGTTTTGGCTGACGAGTGACATCGGTCTCCCTTTTCACACGATCTACTGAGCCTTGCGACCGGGACAGCGCCCGGAATATCCCCCGTTTTCTCTATTCTCTGACCACGCCTTTGCATTATTCGTGGATCAAGTGGCATCTGCCGCACTAAACACAGGGCCCTATCCACCTGGTGAGCCAGCTCGGTGGTTCTTTGGCGCAAGGTTGACTGGAAATGAATTAAAGGGGCGCAGTATGTGGACCATTGTGGCGAAGATGGGGCGCACGGCACATACTGGAAGGAGGACGGTCACAGAAACCAATTTGGTTTGTGACCCCATCTGGATCACCTTCCTACCGCTTCGTTTACCCACACGCCAACATCTGGACTGTCTCCAGATGGCGGTGTTGTTCTGGGCAACGCAGGACATCCAACGGTAACAATGACAGCGTCACCCAAACTCACCGACGCAATTTCTCTTTTGCCACCCTGTCAGAAGATCTTGTGCATGGTACGCAGATAGTCGATACAGATTATCTAGATGAAATGTGAGTGGAATTTCCTGCTAAATGAGGGCTCGCATATTCACGTCGCTGACAATCGATCCAAATTCCCTAGTAATCTGACCATGTATATCACGTGAGATGGTGAATTCCCAGTAGCAGCAGGTGGATGTGCGGACATTTACAGAGGTACATTCAATCCTTCAAAGGGTGCAATCAAGGTATGGAATCGCCACGTTCTTTTATGGGACTGTTGAAATTTTCGTAGGTTGCAATAAAGGTTATCTGTACTCCGTAGAGGACGACCGCCCCAAGAAGACGAAGTGCACTTGAAACCGCTCAGTTTCATCACTCTCCTGACGCTATGTCTTTCTAGCGACTGCGACACAAGATGGTGGTATGGATGAAGTTCAGTCATACCAATGTCTTTCCACTCTTCACGACGACATCGGGATTTGGGCCGTTTCCTGCAATGGTGTGCCCATGGCTCGATAATGGCACACCAACATCGTATTTGGAGTATCTCAACTGTGACGTGCCAGGAATATGACAGGTTCTTGCTCTGGTACGTGTGACTATGGGGTTATGCTGTCGAAGGAGCGTAGCTTATGACCCGGGTTGGTTGATGACGCAGATTTACGACGTTGCTTGTGGGCTGTAGTAACGTGAGTGGCTTGTATAATTTGAGCGGCCTTGACATGATGCGTTTTGCTCTGTAGTGCATTCGCAATCCATTGTGCATGGTGGTTTAGCTGGCGTGTGCGGTATCATCTGCGCTTGTCAAGCCGTGGCTCGTTGATCATATAGTCGAACGTACTCATTGACGAAATTGGGAGAGCCTGCATCGCTGATTTCGGTTGTCGACGGCCCTGGATGGAGTTGGGAGATCGACGTTCGCCACATCCTCCACCGGAAATCCGAGAGGGACATCGCGATGGGCAGCACCCGAGCCGCTTGATCTCTTGGATCATGACGAGGCGAACGCTCCGCGTACCGGACCGACTGTACAAAGCGACATATATTCTTTCGGAGGGATTATGTTACGGGTTTGTGGTGTCATCGTATTGCATTACTCGTCACGTCCTATGGCGACCCGAGCAGATTCTATCAGGGGAAGTCCCTTATCGCTATTACTCCCACGACGTGCAGATCGTCGCTGCGATTTTCAGAGGGGATACACCAACACGGACGGATGACTCGAGCGTCACGGATTATCGGTAGGAGTTCATCCGACGGTGTTGGTCCCCGTTTAGGGATGTCGTTCGACCACCTCCGAGCGAAGAGATTGTTGTGTTTTGAAGAGGTGACCGTAGGCGGTCTAGGGCAGCTTAATATGTGTTCATCTTGGTACCGTATCGACACGGGGGCGTTGGGATGAGTGGACTGACAGGATCGGCGTCGGCATCAGCGTCCGTTCCGCTGTCGTTCCGTTGTCCGAACCTGTCATCGTCACGTGCGACGGCGCTTGCCGATAGGACGAATTTGGCGTGTTAAAGTGATCAAGCTCGACGCTGTCCGCGACCGTCACCGTCCTGTGCGTCCTCCCATCGCACCCATCCCTGGTGATCGCACAGCACGAAAACCGAGATCGTGACCGTCTCCTTTATTACCACGCATTCCTCCAGGGCTTATCGTCCTCCCACTCCTGTTCTCTTCCTTTGGGTAGCACGCATACCTCTTGTGAGCACGTCCTGGCACCTGACAGCACGTAGATGCTAATCTAGCCCAAGATCACACAGAATGACTGCAGGAAAGGCTCATAAGGCTAAACAGCCTGCGGCTGTTCCTTCCCCCGCTGCAACCACACGCCCACCAGCGCCTGCTCCACCCGTACAACCTGCTCCACCCATACAACCTGCTCCACCCGTGGCTAATGGAAAGAAGCACAAGAAGAAAAAAGGGAAGGGCAAAGAACCTCTGAATGCTGCACTCGGGGATGGTGACCCTTGTGATGATGTACCCAGCCTCGAGGACTCTGTCGCACCTCTTTCTCCTCGGCTTGAGTCCGTACACATCACCACCACTGGATACGTTGCAACGGCTGCCACCCGTCGTGGTGTTGGAGCGACTACTCAGCTACACGGAGAAGTTTTAACCACTCCAGGCGACTTGCATTGGCACAATATCGAAGTTCAGGCTAATGGCCGTACAAGCACGAAAGCAACTCAACCAAGCGCTCAGTCTCCCTTTCCAAGGTCAAACGGGCCTAATGGACCAGCGCTAGCCGATGACGAATATTGGTCGTCTTTCCCGCCTCACATCAAAAATTTCGTGAGTGTAACAGCCGTTTGTTGTGTAGACTTTCCTGACGAGTCTCAAAGGCACAAACTATGTACAATATTGCACAGCAGATGGTACAGTCAGATACGTATCTCAAGAATGGCACGGCCACGGCCACGGCGACGGCAACGATGGCCACGAAGGGCATCCCGGGGTACCCACCCGGCTCGTACCCCCCCTTGCCCTTCGATCCATCCATATTTTCCGATCCCGCCTTCACACTATCCGTGGAGCAAGCTGCTGCTGCAGCGCTAGGTGCAGTGCCTCCTGCACCCGGTCAACCTCCTCGTGGTCCCTTGCCACAAACGAACGTCGTGCTTCTTAACGAATTTGAGGGTGGGGAGCACGAGTTTGCGGAGGAGGGCTACTACAGCGAAGATGAGGTAGACGGCAACTTTGGGGATGAAGACCTGGAAGACGAGCTTGACTTGGAGCCTCGCCCAACTCACCCTCCTACTGGACGTCCATCGAATCCGGATGCTGGCGCCCACGTTGTTCTGAGTTACGGAGGGGCACCTCCGACAAGCGCAGCGACAGCATTGAAGAAGCCCGCTGATGTTAGCACTGAGACTAGCACTACTACGCGTCCACCTGAGCCAGTTACAACTGCTAAGCAAAACAAGCAGAAAAAGAGGAAAGACTCTGCTAAGATTCCGGCCGAGGCTCCGGTGGCTGCGCCCGTGCCGAACTCGGCACCCGCGGTGGACGCACGCTCGGCAAACCCGGCACCGGAGTCGGCACCGGAAAAGGGCAGAGGACATCCCACGGCAGCGGTCGACTTGACAAAGCGTCCTCCTCTCACCGCCAACGCCATGCCTGCAGCTCGTCCGACAAAAGAAAATGTTTCTGCGCATCCTCCCCCAAGCTCGAGGGCCCAGGGAAAACAGCCGATGTCGTATGCACCTGCAGCAGCAGCGGCGGCGACGACAACCCCCACCAGTACCGCCAACCCAGCCGGCAACGGCCAGCAGCCCGCGAGGACTGCACGAGCCGCATCAAAGGCTCCGATAACAGCCAGTGCATATTCACATAATCATACACACCATCATCCATCGCCCCCATCGTCGAATGCATCTGCGCCACATAAACCTCGTCCTCCGGCCAGCTCAGGCTCCAACAAGGGCTCCCAAAACAACAGCAAGATCTGGAGCACGAGCACCACGGAGGAGCGGGAACGGATCAAAGAGTTTTGGCTCGCTCTGGGCGAGGACGAGCGCCGCAATTTGGTCAAGATCGAGAAGGACACCGTTTTGAAGAAGATGAAAGAACAGCAGAAGCATAGCTGTAGTTGTGCTGTCTGTGGGCGGAAGCGGTTGGTACCCTTTTTCCGTGTTTCTTGATAGCTGAAAAGAACGAATGGCTGACGTGCAACGACTTTTGGCCTTGCTCCCTGCTCTGCGTCTTTCGATCGAAATTGTCAACATGAATCGACGTTCCTGGCACCTCCGTGGTCGTCCGATCAATGGAATTATAGACATGCGATCGAAGAAGAGCTTGAGGTACTGTACGATGCTTATTACGAGGAGCTAGAACAGTACGCGAACTATCAGCAGCGCTATGTCAATTCCGGCGGCACCATACCACCTCCCCCCGGGCCCGGGCCTTTTCCTGGAAGCGTCGAGCTCGATAAGAATGGTGCTGTCGTCGGTCATCCTCATAGTAAACCCACACATCACCCTCCACGGCCGAACAGAACACCAGCTCTCACCAACGGTCGGAAGCCTCCGAAACACGAGAGCGAGTTCGATGATGATGAGGGTGACGAGGAGGATTATGACGAAGAGGACGAGTACGATGAAGATGAGGAGGAAGAGGAGGACGAGGAGGACGAGGATGGTGCAGAAGAGGAAGAAGAGGAGGTGGTGAAACCTCGGGATCGAAGGAATGCCGGGCTACGCGGATGTAGGCCGGTGAACGGTGCAAAGGCGAACGGTCGAGATGGCCTTTTTAATTTGGGCAGTAGCCTCACCGTAACGGGTACGTCACCTCCTTATCTGCACTCCTCCCCATCTTCTTATCTCTGCCGCAGGCCCCAACAATATCTTGACCGTCGCCGACGATCTGCTGAAGAACGATGGGCAGAAGTTTCTGGAGATGATGGAACAGCTTGCCGAGCGGCGGATGCAGCGTGAAGAGCGAGCTGCGGCGGATGTCGAGCGCGATAGTGATGTCGAGGAGGATGAGGAAGATGATGAAGACGATGAGGACGAAGAAGACGAGGACGACGAGGATGAGGACGATGAGGAAGAGGTGAGATCTCGATGATGATTTTCCCTTCTCATGCTCAGCGGTTTTTGTGACATAAAGGTCATGACCGAGGAGCAGAAGACGGAGGAGGGCAAGCGGATGTTTTCTATATTTGCAGCCCGGATGTTCGAACAGCGTGTCCTTCAGGCGTACCGCGAAAAGGTCGCCCAGGAACGTCAACAACAACTCCTTCGCGAGCTGGAGGACGAAGACAAGCTCACGAGGGAACGAGAGGCCAAGAAGCAGACGCAGAACCAGAAGAAGAAGGACAAGAAAAAGTATGGTATGCTTCACTCCGTGTCGCGCATGCTACTTAACCCGTGTTTCAGGCAGCAGAAACTGGCAAAGGAGGAAGAGCGAGCGGCCAAGGCGGCGGAGAAGGCGGCGGAGGAAGCGGTTCTCAAGGCCAAGCAGCAAGCGCACGAAGAGGAGGTGCGCAAGAAAAAGGAGGAAGAGAAGGCTAAGCGTGAAGTTGCTCGCAAGGCTGCAGAGGAAGAAAGGCAGCGCAAGGAGGAAGAGCGTCGCAAGCGTCTTGCAGAGGAGAGGGAGCGCGAAGCGGAGCGGGAACGCAAGCGCAAAGAAAAGGAGGAAAGGCTAAAGCAAGAAAGACGCGAGAAGGAGGAGAAGGAGCGCAAAGTCAGGGAAGAGCGAGAGGCCAAGGCGGCTGCGGAGAAGGCTGCGCGCGAGGCTGCAAGGAAAGAGCAACAGGAGAGGGAGGAGCGAGAGAGGAAGTTAGCCAAGGAACGCGAGGAGAAGGCTGAGAAGGAACGTGCTGCACAACAACAACGTGCTGCAGCCAAGAGCGCCCGCCAGCCAACCTCCCCGCGCGCCTCGGGTTCCACTCAACGTTCACAGAGCATTAATGGCTCTACCAAGAAGATACTGAACAAGCCCGCGGCTACGCCTGCCCCTGCTCCTACTTCGAGTCGGGCAACTCCTCAGCGGCCCTTGGCTACAACTTCCCAGCCTGCCACCCCTGTTGCTCCTCCTACTTCGAATGCGTTCCCTCCGCCTGTAGCTCCAATGTACCCGCAGGCTCCAGTCGTGGTTTCCCCTGTGACCACATTACCGTCTTACGCCCCGCCTGCTCCGTTTGGGGTCTTTGGTCCCGGCTCCTCTGTGTCACAAGCAACGCCTGCTTCCCTCGGCCCTTCTGCTCTTCCAAGAGGATTTGGATCGCCCTCACCCTTTGACTCGCCGTTCAACCGTGGACTTTCGCAACCCGCGCCCATAGGACCTCCGTCGAAAGCGCTCCAGAACCCTCTCGCTTCTCCTACACTGCTTGCTGCTGGTCCTTCCAGAAAGTCGTCCTTGCAGGATCCTAGTGTCGGCCCTGTTGCACGGCCGGTATCTATTGCTCCGATTGCCCCACCAGCGCCGATAGCGCCGATTGCGCGGCCGACGACAGGTGAAGCGCCAGGATCGGGTTCTGGTTCCCCGGTTCGTCGGTCTCCCAGTCCGAAGGGCGTCCTGGGATCATCTGCTCTCGCAGCAGATGATGACGAAGTTGTCCCACCCCCCGGGAGGCGCACAGTACTTGGTGCTGTCGGTCAGTCTTGGACCACGGGCACCAGCCCTCGCTCTGTCTTTGAAGCACGACCACCCTGGGGTCCGCCCGCTCCACCACCTGGCTTCGGTTCACCACGGCCACCTCCGATAGGTAGTGGCTCGTTGTGGGGGGGAAACATCAGTCCGGAGCCACCGTCCTGGCAATCTCCCGCAGGCTTTTTTCCAAGCGCGTTTGTTAATCCGATCAACCCCTCTCCACCGCCTCACGCTGGAAACTAACTCTACCTAATCCAAGTGTAGTAGTAGCACCTCATTAGTAGCACCTCCCCTTCTTTTCTGCTCTCCCCTATTACTCTCTTCATTGCTGTCTCGCTCGCACCCTCTGGCACCCCTTGTTCACGCACGCCCAGAGACGCTCTTTTTTGTGACCACCCTCTCCTTTTTCCTCGTTGCTTCATCTGCGCAACCCATCTGTCTGTGCGCCCCCTGATGGTGCATCCAGGAAGTTTGCAAAAAAAAAATTCCCCAACCATAAATAAACAATCATAAAGATTTTAAAAGGTTTAACTTGTCTAGAGTCCGCACGTGTGCAATCGCAAGTCATTCATGTAGGTGATTCCGCGTTACATCTTCTCTTTCCCCAAACAGTGCAGAAAAAACATGTATATATATTAAAAAGGGAGAAGCTAGAGCAACTTGCTCGACGCGGCGGGCGCGATCCGACTGCGTATCAGCTTGATGACCCACAGAGGGAGCGCGCTGATCGCTACGATGACGACCACTTTCCATGCAAAACGAGTGGACACCACGAACTCGAGGTCTGACAGTGATGATGGGCAGATGAGCGGGTGTCATCGTCGCCCAGCTTGGGCGGGCGGGAACACGCACCAAAGTATTCTGGTAGGAAGGCGATGCTGATGACGTAGAGGAAGAGCGTGACCACTTCGGAGATGACCATGTAGGTATGCCTAATATGTATACGGTTGGATCACGTCAAAGGAGAGCGCGTCGCAGCGGACTTACCAGGTTGTGATCTCCAACGCGACCATGATGAGCTCGTTCAGGATGAGCGAGGTGAACGAGATGGAGACGATGTTCAGGAATTCGTTCTCGAAGAGCACGAGGGACACGAGCATGATGGCCGCACCTGCCCGAAAAAAAGCAAAAAGAAGGGGAAAAGGAAGAGGATGAGGCTTCCAGAAGCGGATCTGGCTTAATAACGAACCTTGGTATATGCTGATCATTAACCATTGAAAGAATGTCCTGTAAGAGAGCGCCCGGCCCTGCAAGAAAAGAAAATTAAAAAAAAGATATTAGCCGGAGGTGAGGTTGCCACGGAACACACGCGGAGAGAACGCGACGATGCCATACCTTCGTGAGTTCCTTGTACAATTCGGGGTATATCAACGCCAAATCTTCGTTCACGTCCGTGTCCAACACCAACGAAAATACGGGTGCCATCGTATAAATGGTCGCATAGCCAATCATGAGCCACCCCTGGTATAACGCAATGGGTGCAAAGTAGAATATAGCCGAAAACACGGCCTGCATCACTGAGATAATGAGACCTCGGTGGATGACAAACTGGGCAAGCTTCGCAGAACGACGGTAAGAGTTGCGGCCATGCCACATGAGCAGCTTGGTGAGGTAGCTGAATTGGGTGACGGAGAAGTCGGCTGCGAGGGAGGCCTGTTTTCCTTCCTTGCCTACAATCCCGACACCTAGTCAAGGAAGACAATTGAGTCTCAAGGAAACGGGATACACGACCGCTGAGATGCTAGACCTACCAACATCAGCAGCTTGTATCATGCTCACGTCGTTCCCGCCATCGCCAATACAACACACCCGCTTCTTGGTGTAGTGGCGGATGAGACGTGCCACATCCGCCTTCTGCGTCGGAGAACAGCGGCAAGCGACGACAGCGGATAGCTTCGTAGTTATTTCGATAAATTCATTCTTGTACAGGTTCAGACAGAGCTATCACGGAGGTATCATGCACGGTTGGTCAAACGCACAGAGAGGGTCAACCTACTTGTAAGGATTCACCGTCGATCACAAGACAGCAATCGAGCTTCGATTGCAGGAACTCGAGCTCATCACGAACTTGCTCCGACGTCTTCACTACGAAATTGCCGCTCAACCGTCAAACCGATGGACAGAAACGGTGTCGGACTCACGTTTTGCAACTTCATGGATGTACTGATTCCTTGCGACCAGCTTCGTCGAGATCGCAATACACCTTGCCGTCTCTATTTTGTCGCCTGTCAACAT
>JBBPLS010000042.1:0-56000 GCA_038089895.1 Boletellus ananas | reverse complement strand
AGATTTTGATCCCGGCATTCCTCAACAGCTCCAGCGACGACTTGACTTCGTCCTGGAGTTTATCCTCCACGCCCGTCAAACCCAACAATTCTAGATCTCTCTCCAGATATTCCGAGACGACGGCCGCCATGGCCTCGTTCCGACCCTCGGTCTTCACGTTCGCTTCGTGATGTCGTTGTTTGAACGCCGCGTAGTGTTGTGCCGTCAACCGCTTCCTGCCAACGACCAACGTTCTCAGCCCCTCCCTTGCCATGTTTCCAGTTTCCTCCTCGAGCCAATCGTTCTTCTGCACGATCCTTGCCATGACCACATCCGCACCCTTTTGCAGGAATAAAATGTCGCCAGTGTGGGTCTCGCGTACGACGATACTCATACGTTTCGACTCGGACGTGAACGGGAAGAGTTCGAGAATGTCGTATTTGAGCGTGGAACCAGTAGGCGCTTGTAGTGTGATCGAAGTACGGTCCCGAGCGATGAGCGTCAAACCGACGGATTCTGTCCACTTGACGATGGCAACTTCGTCAGGGGATGACGCTTGGTAAGTTATAGTACCGTCGTCGTTCATGACAGGAGTGACCTGTGTATCAACACGATCAGTGAACAAGCGGGCGAAGTCGAGGAACGCATACATTATGACACAGGGCAAGGCTGAGGACGGCGTCTCGCAGCCTGGAAGACATATCCCTGCGACCACGAGCAGCAAGTTGTGCACCCGTTGCGATTGACCCAGATTTAGCACCTTGCAAATTCAAAAGTCTCGACGCCATTTTCCTCAAAAGATGGGACAGGTAACGTACCTTGTTCAGCTCCAAATGCCACCGCGAGCTGATGCGCAACTTCGTCCATCGAGTCGAATCCGTAGGATATCGTACCCATGTGTAGTTTCTTCATCTCCATTTCTAATACAACTTCCGTCAACAATGATGTCGGATAGGCGGTCACAAGCACGGACCGTTTTGCGTGAGAGTTCCAGTCTTGTCACTCAGCAGGTATTCGATCCTTCCAAGTTCCTCCGGGAGCGTGCTTGTGCGTACAATCGTACCCGGAATCTCGCTGTCCGACATAATTTGTTGTGCATACACTGTTTTACCCATGTCCAGATTAACGCGGAGACTTTCAGGAAAACATTAGCTGTGAACATTGATCCAGATATCGGTGGGTCAAGAGAAAGGCAATCGAGGGTAAAGAAACATGGCGTGAAGGGAAGGGACGCACCTAATAGGAATGATGGACGAGAAGAGAATCAAGAATCTAAACACATAAATATACCACAGCCCACGGAACCCATTCAACGCTACGAGGACTACCGAAAGTGCAAACGTCACCGTGCAAAGGATCTGCGGGAAGAGCGCCCGTTAGTGTCATTCCCCGTTGGTGATGCATCAGCGAGGGAAATGGATTGACTAGAGTATTGCGCAACACGTCGAAGCAGAACGCACCTTGGCAAGTCTGTTAATTTCCAGATCCAACAACCCGACTTTCGTCTTGGGATGGCTCGTGTTCATAACCGCCCTCGTCTCAATTCCCGTGTACACCACGAACCCAACTGCAGAGCCCGCCGCCAAGACAGTGTTTGCCCAAAGCATGTTCTCCGCCGAAAGAGGTTCCACGACCGGTGTAGAATGTTCATGTTCAGCGTCCGAATCAGGCGTCGGGCGTACGGTGATGGTCCCGACGAAGCTGTGAATATCCTTGACCGGTGCATCGGCGTAAACCTCTCCCTCGAGCATCATCAACTCTCTTTCGCCATCTTTCAAACCCTGCGTCACGCCGACGGCGACGCGTGCCTTCCAGTCTGTCTCACCATCGAGCTGGTCAGTACGTATGAAGCAAGTCCCGGAGGGATCAGATGTCCGGAGTAGAACCATGTCAGTGGGTACCCGATCGTTCTTTTCCAAGAGTACGAGATCGCCCACTTTGAGCGACGATGAAGGTACGGAGCGCGTGTGTGGGCCTGGATCTGGTTGGGAGTGTAGCGGTTCCTGAAGCTCAGGATCAGAAGCGTCGAATAGGGTCGTAGACGCGGATGAGCGGAAACCCAAGCGCTTGCGAGAGGGAGAAGGGGGAGCCAACATCAAGTATCTCTGAGAATTGGCTTCGCGGTCCCGAAGATTCCGTTTGTAGTCGTCGTATGCCTCCTTTCCCATTGTGACGGACAGGACGAAAGCGAGCGGTGCAACATACGTGATTATGAAGCCTATTGAATGCGTGAGAGGTCATGGAGGAGAAAAGCAAATGTCTTGGTGTGCGCACCAATCTTAAGAGCGGGTATGAATTGCGAAAGTGCAACGAGCAAAAAGTACAGGTTGAAAAAGAATTTGAATTGCTCGTATAGAACAACCGGGAAGAACGTGAATATGCTGTACTTTTGATTGCGAACGATGTTGGGAGGAAACCGAGACTGGAATTTCTCTGTTCAACACAAAGGGGCAACAATCAGTGACCGGCACGACGGAGCGAACAAAACAAGGAATGCTTACCGGGAGGTCTGAACGGGATGGTACGCGTTCCGTCCTGTCTGCCTCTACTTCCCGTTCTGCCGAGCGTTGACGAACGCTGTCAAGGTCGAGGCGTGAGCGCAAACATGGACCACCCCCGTGCCAATGACGCACCCCAGACACTTGTGATCCTTCCATGCGCTTCAGCCTCGTCGAACCCTGTCCCTCAGCACCAACGTCACCGTCTTCGTCCCCGTCGGGATCACCGTCCACACCGCGCTCAACGTGGCCCAGTAACAGCGTAGCTTCCTCGTCCGACTCGTCCGAGTACTGCTCGCGTTGCTTGCCCTTCGAGCGACCACCCCCGAACGCACGAGTCGTGGTTCGCACCGCAGCACTCCTAAGTGAGGCTGAGTGCATGTTCGCTCTCGCAGGTTGTTCGTCTCCGTGTGAGTTAAGGTTGTGTTGGTCGGCGGGGGGAGCGTACTCTGCGCGTGATCCGAGTGACTTGGATGCGATGTGGTGGAGCGGAATGTCGGCGCTGGACATGTAATTAACACTCCACCGTTAGACGCTCCTTGTCCACAAATGCTAAATATGACTACACCCAGGCCTGGTGCGAGGAAAGGCGACCAGTTGTGCAGTGGTGACAAACGTGAGCGTGCCAGTAACTCCGAAGGCCAAATCAGAAACTCGCAAGGACGAAATCATCCTCTGAAACATTCGTAGGATCATCGAACATGTATCATACTCTTACGCTACCCCCTAGGCTGGTACGACGCGCTGTCAATCCTTGGCCACCTTGATGACCACCTTGCCCACATGCTTCTGGGACTCGAGGTACGCGTACGCCTCGATGGCTTCCTCGAACGAAAAGACCTTGTCGACGACAGGGTGAATCTGACGTGCGACGAAAAGACGAATCATGTCCTCGAACCTGAAACACAGACGTCCTGGTGAGCAACGTGAACCCCCGCTGCCGGCGAGGAACCATGGCTCACTGTTTCACCAAACCAATAAGGATCCCGCGAAAGGTGATGGCTTTGCCAATCGCAGCCGTGACAGGGATACCGTCCTCACCCTGTGTAAACCCATTCAGATGCTCGTCAGAGGAAAACAACGGTGCATCTGACTTTCGACAAGCGTCCAATGACATGAACTTGGCCGGTCTAACGGCCTTTGTGGACTTTGAAATCGTGTTAGGCCCACCGACTTAGAAAACGGAGTTCATTCTGGGTATGGGGACCAGTGGTCGACCCTTCCCCTCAGTCTTGGCAAGCTGGATCGTAGATTGCTCGGGAGACTATTGAGAACGAAGACTCACGATCTTAAGAACCTCGTCCTCCCAGTTAGGGACCGAATTGTAGTTGATGAGGTGGTGTACGCCGAGTTTCTTTACGGCCTCGAGCTCTGCGTCAGATGAGGAAGTCACGACGACCGTGGCACCAGAAGCAAGAGCAATCTGAGCGGCAAAGCTGCGGTAACGTGTCGGTGCATGGCCGAGACAGAAGATTGCGTACACTTACATGGAGACACCACCAGTGCCCAGAACGAGGACGTGGTCGCCAACGTCTAGAACTGACATGAGCAGGCACGTTGATGTGTTCCCTTGGTACACCAGTCTTGCCACCAAGTCAGGGTGACCGGTTCCGGAGTTGCCCGCGAACGCGTCTGCAAAGACTCCGCCCGTCTTTTGCCTCCAGCCATGCTACCAACCCGGTTGGCTGCCAAGCGTCTCGGTCGCTCGTTCGCCACCGTTGTCGACTCAAAGGCCTCTGGCATAAAAATCGCCGGCCTCGACAACGGCCAGCCAACATCCGCCGTCACCGTCCTCGTCAAGGCCGGCAGTCGGTATGAACCGAGTCCAGGTGTCGCGCACGCCTTGAAAAACTTTGCTTTCAAGGTTCGTCTACCTTGTTCACGAAAAGCTTTTCTCCCACACCTGGCCTCCAGAGCACAGCGAAGCGGTCGACACTCGGGACGGTGCGGGAGAGCGAACTCTATGGTGGTGTTCTCTCCGCAAGTATGTCACGCGAATATCTTGCGTTCACCTCCGAGTTCCTTCGCGGCGACGAGTACGTGTCCTTACTACCCCTGCGCCGTCCATGTTAATCCTCTCAGGTCCTTCTTCACCTCTGTGCTGACCTCCATCCTCACCACACCCAAATTCCTCCCTCACGAGTACACCGAATATGTGCTCCCTGTCGTCCGCGATGAAGCTACTGCAGCCTCTCTATCTCCAAACACTATCGCTGTCGAAGCCGCCCATGCCCTTGCCTTCCGTAGTGGGCTCGGTGCGTCCCTTTTCTCGAGCCCCCATGCAGCCATCTCCCTCGAGTCTGTGAAGTCTTTTGCAAAAGACGCTTTCGCCTCTGGAAACGTCGCCGTCGTCGGTACCGGAATCGACTCGGCACGCCTTGCAGAACTCGTCGACAAGGCTCTCGTAGATGCCGCCCTTCCCTCTGGCTCGCCCATTACGGCCTCCCCATCAAAATACTTTGGCGGCTCGACACGAATCGATGTGCACAACGGACCTCAGACCGTGTTCATCGGGCTAGGTACCACGACGCCTTCGCCTGTGCTCTCTGTCCTTAGTGCACACGTCGCACCAAGCCCGTCCCTCAAGTGGCCTGCTACACCACGCCAGCCTGCAACTGTCACCTCGGTCCACCTGCCCTACTCAGACGCAGTCTTGACCGGTGTTCTCGTCCAGGGTGTCGATACGAAGAGCGTCACCGAGGCCGCCAAAGGTGTCGTGGAAAGACTGAAGAAGCCGTTGAGCGTAGATGAGGTCAAGATCGCTGTTGCGCGGGCCAAGTTTGGTGCTGCTGCCGCTGTTGAGAGCAGACAGGGTCTTGCCGAGGCCATTGGCAGCAAGGTGGGCGGTCACCAGCCTTTTCTATGTTCTGTCGGAACAAATTCGGTTGACCATTTTACCTACAGATATTCTCGAATACGAATGCGTCGATTGAGAATACGTTGGCCGCGCTGGACAAGGTTGATGCCGCCGCCGTCTCCAGAGTGAGTCTTTCCAAATACCCGTGCTTACCAGTTCATGAATGTTGTCATTTCTTTTGTAGACCGTCTCCGAACTTACCAAGGCCTCACCGACATATGTCGTCGTCGGCGATACCAAGACACTGCCTTACGCTGACGAGATTGGACTCTGAGTGTCGCGCATGGTCACCTCGTGTGGCATACCTCCTGGGTGGCTGTAATGGTGGTAGATAGAGTCATAGAAAATGGAATCTCCATTTTGGAGACCGTTCGGTGACGGAACATGGCTTGGTGGTCCACGCCACCTCTTCGTCCGCAGTAGTCCTTTGCTGGGTAGAAAGTTGGGTCTATTGAATTTCTGTTGCCGACTGCATAAGTATGCCCGAGTTGACCGTGATGATTTGTACAGTTCACCATTCGCTGACTGACATGACATCCAGGCAGATGATCCAATGAGAGGCAGCTTGTAGATTCCTTTTCTACGACCGCCTTACCAGTCATACGGACGAGTCTCTGCCGATGGGACTCGTCGGTGCACCTTTCGTTCCGCAGGCTTGAAACACTTTCGTCTTTTGATACCACTGGCGCCTGAGGAAGACGGTCCTCGACGATGCCAGTGGCGAGCAGGCGTTACACTTGGCGCGATATATCGAGCCCAATTGTAGAAACGCTTTGTGAGTGGGCCGCAGCTGCGTGGCACTCCGGTCAACACGAGGCATGATGGGCTTGGTGCCAGTGGGAATCTAGGCGTTCCTGTTTCGCTTGAACGTACGGCCATACTTGTATGGAATCGGGTTTTGCCGCGATCAGTTTGACATGGCCGCAGCGTTCACGAATTCTCACCTGGTGCCATTCAGGAGCACGACAAGATAGCTTGGAATATTGTGCGTGCCGAATGCAAAAGTGAGCCGCTTTACGAGGGTATGTCGCCCATCCGTTTGCGACGATCCGAAGGGCTGTCGTGGTTCCACGGAAGGTCCCGCCCCGCTAGCAAGGTTCAGACATGCAAGCCCCTACTCGGTTCACAAATCGGATCGATTATCAGAACGCCGCTGTTGCGCCCCAGTCAATCCCCGGAACACCTCGTGTTATCGAGACTCCGCACCGAGAATGTCAAAATGGATGCAGCTCCGATTAACTATGTGTGCGGTCGTTCAAGGGAGCTTTCCCAAGCCGTACAAGTTTGGACGACGCCACGTCACCGAGGAAGGAGACCGTCGTCGGCTCGCGACGTAGCAGGTGGTGATTGGAGGAGTCTACGCCGTTCATACAGATCTCCTCACATTGCCGTTTCCCGCTTGTCGGTTGCGCTGAGCCTGCCCGACTTATCCCCAGACAGTCAACTTCTCCCTCTCCCGCATCGCGCCGACCAGCAGGAGAATCAGAGTAACGCACATTTTCCAATAAGAATGAATACACGTCCACTCACTTGAACAGTGAGCAAAACAGTGGAGATGCAGATCAGAAACGCCAGGTTTGGGCCGTGTGAGTTGTGTTTTAGATCCTTCCATCTGAACATGGTTCATATGACAGAATTCAATCGCTAAACGTGGTGTCTGGTATATCTAGAAACGACCAAAGTTTGCGGTCACGCCGAGCTCGTGCGAAACGCGCTTGGCCCAGTGAGGGGATGCCATCATCCCACCTCGATGCGTTGAGAAACGCGGATGGTGATTATCGATATCGCTCCTTGCCGCAGTCCGGAAAGACATCTGGCGATGAACAATTAGGCGATTGCCCGCCTCGCAAAATTCACGCTCTGGATTCATCATCATCCCCACTCGGATATACACTGCAGCTGGGGGCACGGTTGCTCGCTCCCAGCTTCGCTTCACTGTTCCTTTGATGCAGTGCCTAGCATTTACATCCACCTGCTTGGATTCATTCTCGTCTGTCATATCCAGGCTCCTCTCCGAGACATTACGGTAATCTGGGTGGTCATTTGGCAGATATACTGAGTTAGAACTTTTGGACGTTCCCCCACTTTTGCGGACAGAGAGGTACCATCGAAACGTGAAGAGTGAACCGCCCCGATCATGGACAGCGTGAGCAAGGAATCAGGGTGGGACCTGCCAACGTGACGGTGGATGTCCGTAACTGCTCCACACAATCTACGTCTTCATGAGCCCACCTGACTCCAAACTTTCATCGCTTCTGATCTGATAAGTATTCGGCATTCGTCAGCCATGACACGGCGTAAAAGCATTCCCAGCTAGGGCAACCTTCCGTTCCCAATCTGCTCCCAAGTGATGGCGCCGTTACTCGCCTTTGGAGCTGCCAGATTATTTTGTACATCGGTACCCAGAGCACTGGAAGCGAGACCGAGCCGGGTACGGATCTCTCTGGGCCGTTGAGCCCACGTGCGGAGCGGGTGATGACGGTGGTCGACTCTGAACATCTGGGGATAGCTCGGACTGGTTCCTGCAGATGTGGACAGTGACTAACTGATGGAATATCTCGTGCGAATGATGCCCTAGATCCCATGTTACCCTTGTACCCCCCGAGGCACCGTGGTCTGCCCCGACGGGCCGGACAGGGCAATCGCTATAATTCCCTTGTGACTTGCACCAGGGTGTACTCCGTAGTACAGACTACCAGATGTGATCGTGTATGGTGATCAGGATAGATCCGTTTCACGTACACAGAGTGCTGTTTTTCGTTTTAGAGTGGAGAATCGGACCCCACGCCTGGAGGCTTTCCAGGGCTCCTTTCAGTTTCAACTTGGGAAAGACGATTCAGGGGGTAACAGCAGCGCTCTGACAACCGATCCGACAAGAACCGAGCATGCTAGGGCCTAGATATCCGAGCATCGCTCGTTCGAGCCCTTCAAGCCATGACGCACGAAATCCAAAGAATGGACGATATAACCTCGTGAGTGGGCCGACTCCTGTAGCGATAGGTGCTCCAGCGCACGGTTCTCCAAGCTAATTCACGTGATATCATCATTCTTGTGCAATATGAGGAGACACGAGGTGCGTGCTGCGCCCATTGGCTGATATGAAATTTGGAACCAGATGCCGCCCCAATATGGTCCAGGATGGCATAACCGGTCGATGGACGAAATCGGTTTCTGTACTAGTAACGGAAATACTCAGTCTGGACCCCAGTCAGTTCCAATAGGGCGCTTTATTTACTATACAGGCCGACACACCTGACACTCTTCAGCACGGGGCGCGACGGATTCCTAGCGGACTTGAGATATCGTATCAAGTGCTTGCATACCCGTTAAAGATCGCTTCCTCGAGAGCTATAAAATGGTCGACTCACGAAGCGCTCCCCGTCCACAAACTTTTCACCACAACCCATACATCGATGCCGCTTACTTCCGGGAAACACAAAATTCTCTCCTTCATTGATGGGAACCCTCCTACCGCTGTTCGAGCTGTTCCGCTTCCCTTCCAGGATGTTGTCCTCAACGAGTTTGAACAAGTGGTACAGCAATTTCGCGTTTTCCATTGGAAACGTGACACTTACTATCAGTTATAGTGGGTACTCACCGAGCAGCCTGGAGACCATGTTTTTCTACTCAATCTCGAACCCTACCCCTTCACCGTGGTGGGCGAAGACCTGGTCCGTGCTACCGTCGAGCGTCCTGGACAGGATGTGAAATGGCACTTCAAATACTATCCACAGTACGACGCATACAAGTCAGTGCTGGTCACCCTGCCGGAGCGACTCTGTGTGGCTAAACTGTTCCTGTATAGCATCCAGCTTGATGAAAACCGGGAGCTCGGATGGGCAGTCAAGGAGCTCTTTGGGGGCAACGATCCGGTATCCGGTCCTCTCATTTAGATGGGGCCTTTCACTGATTCCTGTCATAGATTGTGATAAAAAAACTCTTCGTCCTGTCGGAACAGCTCCCGGCGTTTGACCCCAAGGAATTGTTCAAGGTCGTACCAGTTTGATCAACTAGCACGCAACAGATGTTGTGTTGAGGAAGGTTATCTTGAACGTTACTCTCGATGCAGGTATCATTTGGCGACTCAGAGTGCTGTACGTAGTAGGAATCACAGCTGAGGAGAATTACATCAATGGCGCGAGTTCAAATTCCCACTGCGCGAGTTCTGAAAAGTATTAGTAAAGACACAACTGCGCTAGCCTGCCCTTGCAATCAACGTGGAAGGAGTGGGAGTGAACGGGACGGATGTCGGACAATGGAACGAAACACTGAAGTCAGATAGCCGTGCCATTTGTAGTAAGATCTTTTCTCGTAGTGACCCACTGACGTACCGCTGCCATGACCCTACGGGCAGTGAGGTAGAAGGGACTCACCCACACAGTGGACTTCTCGACCAGACGACAGTGTGATGAAGAAAAACAAAGACGGGTCTCGAAAAGCTAACCGGGTTACGCCTGTCTATTCGAGGAAGCCAGTTTGGCCATTCCCTTAGTTGTCGTCAGGTTATATCTAGATACGCAGGGAATGAACCAGAGGCATATGGAGGCGCACTAACCCTGGAACAAGGAAAAAAAAATAGCAGGCCCATCAGACTCTCCAGCAACTAGTGTCATAAACCTGGTACGTTGTTCGTCTGGTAGCCGTCGTTGAGGTGGCTCGGAATGGAGTGTGGGAACAGCGTGCCGAGAGTGCGGGGCGTGATCTCGCCGGGTGTGCCGAGCGCCCCGCAATGCCGAACCTCTCTACAGGGACTAACTTGAAGGAGGCAGCACTGCTGGATATGCGACCGTGTAGACTAAAGACAGGGAGCATGGTGTGCCAAGGACAGTCAATCTGATGTCTGACTGCCAGTGGAATTTTTCCAAGGGTCGGTGTTACGGTGAAACCGGCTTCTGCAAGCTGGCCGCTATCAGATGGCCATTCACGCGCACATCCCGCCCACTTATCATCTGCTCCATTATGACATAGCCACCTCAGCATCGGACGCGAATTCGTGGAGGGTGCATCTGGTGCACCGGTGGCACTCGGTGGCCCGGTTCACATGGCTGGATGGGTGCCCCGTAAGATGTCCCGTGTCCACAACCCACTGATTGTCGCGTTTCGTTCTACAGGCGGTCCCCCAGCTCGTCAAGTCGTGCCAACGCTTGTGCATGTTGACAAGATTAGCCTGCCAGGGAGCAGTAGTGGGAGTCACCGCATGGAGTAGAGTCATAGAAAATAAAGCCTCTAGGTATGAGCAGGGTGGTGTTCTTCCGTCCTGAAATTGACCGCCTATCGACTGTCCTAGATAGTCACAGCAGTCCGAGGCCAATCTCGATCGTTCCCGATTTGCCTGCTGGTGCCACTCCAGATATTTAGTAGTACCGATCATTCAACTTGAGCACTGGGAAAGACTGGTTCGACCATCAGCGCATCAGCAGTATTGTTATACAACGTTCGAGGTTACTAAGCATATCCATAGGAGCGCCTCTCAAGCTTTCCACACTTGTACAGCATCCTACGCACTGTAGAACCTAAACAATTGGGAAGCGGAAGGCACAAATTGCGGGGGGTTGGAGCCGGTGGTTGGGACTGGTGTAATCTCAATCTGCGCTATGGGTCAGCAAGACCGTTGCATCGAAGGAGAAGGCCAATTCACCGGAGGGTCAGCCACGCCCGCGGACGAGACTGTCCATGCGTTGCCCAGGTTGCCGTTTGTTTCAATGCTGAGCAGCAATAGTTCAGCGCCACACTGAATCAGCCATCATCAAAGAATAAGCGTCACTTACGTGTATGCATCCTGGCTTGCTATGTAACGGGCGAACCAACTCAAATTCTGTCCAACCTCTGTGGTGGCAGTGACGCCGTTGTCGACCGCCCCTGTGTAGGGATAGTCGCCAATGGCGAACTGAAAGATGCTGTAGCCGGACTGCTGCGTAATAGTCCACTATAACCGCTGTGTTGAGTGTTGTATGAAAGATGAAAACAAGAAACTCCCGCACAGTGGCGACCCTCGCATTGATCACAACAGGAGACGACGGGAGGATGTCAGGAGGTGGAATACCAGGGGAGACACCAGTAGGGGCGAGTCCCTGACTGAGGGATTTGATTGTGAAAGTTCCGGTTGCAGGTGGGACAGACATCGATGCGACGAAGGATTTCTTTGAGATGTGAGCAGTTTGGCCAAGGAGCTATTCGTCTTATACCCACCGGAAAAAGCGGTCATATCTGCGAATGGACATAACGCCGATTGCCATATCTTGAATCTGCTGGGAATCACTCATGCCTCGTGTTGAAGAGTGCCAGCCGAGATGGCCTGTTTGGTAAAATGCGAAAGGGCAGCTGGTTGGGGTCTGGATCAAATATTCCCACTACGAGAGCCTCGCCTGCACCACAATCGAACGGTCGCATTTCCCAAGTTGTAGCAGAACATTCATGGTTATCCGGGAGCGAATTTCATATCAGCAAATGGGCGCGGGGTGTAATGAATGGATCTCCACACCTCAAGGCCTCAACTGGTCCCACGACCCGTCACGTTGCACAAGGTGTATCACGATATTGTGCACCCACGCCCGTTACCACCACCACCACCCCACCAAGCCGCCAGAACAGACCATCTATGCAAGGGCGGCGTGCAACACGAGCACTGGCCCGCTAGCAGACGGAGCGTCTGCTGCCGACTTATGTTCGTAGGCACGTCCACGTACGACAAGGGTGAAACGGGGCGGCAACGAGGACGACGAGATGGGGGAAAGAGGGCCAGATGGAACGGGGGGCAATGGGGCGAGTAGAACAGCGGCGACGTGTGCCGGATTCACATGATGCATGATGACTTTCCGTCTGGTGTAAGTATGACGCGCAAATGTGGAATCCGATGACAAGTCACATGACTACCTGGCTGTATCATGTGATTTCTGCGCTCGGTGATCGAATCCTTGAGGTTATGTAATGCAACGACGCGACGATGCTTCCGGCTAACGTCGCCGAACAGCAGGCCAAGCTCGGCGTTTCCGCAGAGGACAGCAAAGCTCAGCGCATACAGCGCCAACAAGCCCGGTTTCGGGATCGCGGCGGGTGAGTGCATGTGTCCTTCTGTGCACCGTGTCATGTCCTGACGCGCGGTGGAATTCGACAGGGTGTTCGTACCGTCCAACTCGAACCCACTTGTTGATATTCTCCTTGCTCGTACGGTCTCTGGTGAATCGCCCTCCAAGGCGCATCCAAAGGGCGTCCCTGCAAAACGTCTTTCGCCATCCAAGGCGCGTCAGACGTCTGCGGTCGCTGCCCTAGACGAGAGTCGAGCTGTGGTTGGTTCGTTATTGCATCGTATCCGCGAATTCGCGTTCTGAAGATGCCTGCAGCAAGTTCCAAGCCAAAGCCGCCAGCGTCCCGGAAGCGTAACAGGAAAGCTGCCGAGCTGGAAGGTAAGATACAGTCTCCTTCATTTGACTTGAGGTGTACATATCTCCCCTGAAAACATGTCAGTAGACCCGACTATAGAGCCTGCTCCAAAGCGCCGCGGCAGGCCAGCAAAAGGCAAAAACAAAGCGCCAGGTAGGTTCCCTTTTTCTGTCATGAGTTCTTCGATGAGATTCAATCTTCATTCTAGACGCAGATTGTGACGCAGAGCAACAACTCCCCAGGCCCAAATCCGGGTCCACGTCGAAAGAAAAGGGCAAACAACGCGATGTTAGTACTCCTCCGCCTCTTGACGCAAAACCGAAATCGAGAGCCAAAGCGAAATCAATTCCTGTGAAGGCAGCGGTGGAGGTGCCTGCTTCGGGTATGCACTCTCTCATGGATATAACCTCCGTGCATTAATGTGTGCGCATATAGACGATGACCGAACACTCGTCGAGGTTCCCCATAAATCCAAATCCAAATCTGGCAAGAAAATACGACATGGCAATGTCGGTGAAGTTGACGATGGTGTACCAATTGTCCGAAAACGGGGTCTACTTCCTACGGATGAGTCGCGGATAGCTGATAGAAGAACTGCTTCGCGCGTCGAGGCAGGTGAGATTGCTGCCATAGGAAGTTCACAAAAGAGAACAGAAGATAAAGCGAATGTGGCACACGATGGGAGGCGTCCTAGAGCGAATATCAAAAGACGCGTGGTACCGCGTGGCGGAGACGATAGCGATGACATGGTGTCACCCGTTAAGAAAGGAAAGGCTGCAAACTCTGCACCTCGGAAGTCCAAGGTCGCCATTGAGCCCCGGCTCGCGCTACATATAACCAAGGATACCGAAAACCAGGAAAATTCCAAGGTTACGGATACCGAGAAGGGAAGACGTAGGGCTGAGCCTCCAGAAGAAGACAAGGAGCGACATCTTGACCGCGCTTCCAAAGCAAAGAAACGGAAAGAAGAGGACAACTACGATGACTGGCCTCGGAAAACTATCAGATTCTCCGACACAGGGTATGTCTTCTACCATTTCACATAATGACGATTCACGTTGACAATGCACGATTAGCCCGCTCTACTCATCGTCCAGGAAGATGAAGGAGAACCAGTCGAACAGAGAGCCGAAGAGTGTTGCCAAGTCAAGGGTCAAAGCCAAGCCAGATGGACCGCCCTTGGATTCGATCACGGTGCTACCTTCTCGTGCAAAGAGATCCAGAGGCCCTCCTCGTGAGGTCCTTGAGCGGATCAAGGCGAGCGCGGCACGGCGTCCGCAATATGCAGACAGCGAACCAGACGAGTTGGACTGTCTTTCGTGACTGTGACTCGAGAGTAACCAAGTTGCATCCTAGACCCTCGACTGGTTTGCGATCCGATTGCACGACCTGGCTGTTGGACATCATATCTGCCCCTATTCCAGTTCTCCGTCATGTCTCGTCATATTCCACAGTTTCGCTATGCAGGGACTTCGTTGTCAAACATCAGAACGACAATATCATCTACACGCTGGGATTTGGTTTTCGTCAACATTCAGACTATGTGTGTCATATGTCTCTACTTCCATCCTGTGGACGATGCATGTACTCCACTCAGCCACAAGAGGACCGAACGTTTGCTGGCTATTCGATTGCATGGCTCGTGTACGCCCGTAAGCCTCGAACCTGCCGCTCCTTGCGATCGAGGCTAGGCTTTTCGACGTTTTACAGTGATCATAGCGTACGGATGTAGTGATAGCCTTACGATAAATAGCAACGTTCCGACAATACCCACTGCACACCCCTCAAGCATGTACCTCATTCAGTCCGTTCGCCACCCTGATCACGTCTGGATCCCATCCCGACTCCTCGCTCCGGTGCTTCAGTCTCGGATCGAGCGTCTGTTGCTGTGGGGGGGGCGGCGTGATGGGTGTCACACTCACCGACGCAGGCGGATGGACGCGCGAAGATACTCCTTCCATTGGCGACGGATCGTGGTCCGCCTCATCGGAAGAGTGTTGCAGGTCCATTTCCGCGTCGCCGTCAGGGCTGCAGGGGTGATCACCATCTTCGCTGTCAGAGACAGACAAGACCATTGCGACTTCTTCTCTATCCCCGTCCTCATCCTCGTCTTCGCCGTACCGGCGGTCAGGTGACGGCATAGACCCTGAGGGCTCGGGTCCGTCTCGGTCCCGGTTTCGGTCTCTGTGGCGTGACGAAGAGGGTTGTTTCGACGGACTCTGTTTCGATTTCGATTTCTCGAGTTTGCGGAGCACCTTGGTGATGTATTCCTTGGAAAACTTTTTGATCTTGCCTATCTTGTCGTCCGAGAGAGCGTCCAGTCGGCCTTCTCTGTATGAAGATGACTTCTTCTCTTTTTCGGCGATGATATGGGTCAGCTATGCGAGCACAAAGGGGATCGGGTAAGTCCACAGGGACACTACAACATAAACAGAGGGAGGGCTAGTGAAGGAATAAATGCAACGACGCACCTCCTTGGCATACTTCTTGAATACATCGTTGTCCATCTGTCCTGAATATTTGCTCATGCATTTGACCACCACAGCGCCCACGAGCTTCAGTAACCTCTTTTCCTTATTTACCTCCCTCTCCTCCTTTGCCTCTGGTTTTTTTGACGCCTTTGACTTCTTCGCTGCCTCCGGAGGGGGTCCCACCGCAACAGCAGCTAGTTGCGCAGCCTCAGCCTCGGCTGCAGCGTTCGCGGCGGCAATGATATCCGCAATCTCTCTCTTCTTCGCTAAACAGATTTCAACGAGTCCTGGCGGTTGAGCAGATCCTTGCGTTGGTTGGAGGGTAGGTGTAAGCATCTCAGGCTGGGACACGGCCCGTTCTGCAAGTTTGAATTCGATCTCGTCTCCCTCGCGACGCGTTTTCTTCAGAGGCCGATTGTCCTCGTGCGACTGGATGACAAGGACGGACGATGTCTCCGGCTTCTCTTCCTCGCCATTCTAAGAACGCGCAACAGGTGAGCGATCAACCACGACATCACCGGTGCACACGACGTACTGCCTTGAGACGTTTTGGTATACGATAAGCTACCTCGAGGGTGTCCCAGTATTCGAGAAGCTTGGAGGTCTGATGTCAGCATGTACGATTGGTCCACAAACAACACAGACAAACCTTCAGTGCCAACGATCTCATCCCATCGTTCTCCGATTCTGCACATGCCTGTACGGGCACTCTGATTTTGGAATCATCGACCTTGTTCCGCTGAATGAGAGGCCACTTCACCATAGCCTCGAGGGCCTTTTTGAGAGGTGGTCCATAAATGAACAAGAGAAAGGCCCGCAAGAATGAGAAACGTACAAGAATGGTGATCTCTGCATCCTTGGCGTAGTCTTGAAGTATGTTCGTCATGAGACTAAATCCGCGTAACCGCATAATTTGGCGCAAGGCCGCCTCGTTCTCGGTGATCTTTGTGATACTCGGGTCAGCTGGTCGATTGAAGCCAAGTGTCAATGACGCATCGCACCCTTATTCGAGTAAGGAGCTTGGAAAGGACTTTCTTGCTCGACGTCTGCCGGATCGCCTGTACAACCTTTGGAATATCCTTCTCGATTAGAGGCTTGAGTTCAGGCTACGAGAAAGCATCGATAATTAGATGCAGGACTAGGACCAAGGGGCGATAAGGTACCGTATAATCCTCATCAAGTTTCTTACTCTTTCTCTTCTTATTGCCCTTGAGCCCAAGGTTCTCTACCTCATCGGCGATTCCCAAGGCTGCAAACCCAAAATATAATCAGATTACAGAAATCGAGGAGAAGCACGCACCGTCAAGGTAGAGATCATCCATGCCACCAATGTCTGTTTGAGTCTTCCCGCCGAGGAAACCCACGCAGTTCGGTTCTCCACAGTAGCAGGGTTGTGGTTCATGACTGTTGTTCACGACTTGCTTAGCCTTTAATGCCCTCCTATAACAAGAAAGACGCACCCGTATCGGTCTACGTTGTAGTTGAATGTCAATTCTTCATCTCTTTTAATAGATCGACTGGCGAAGATGCCCATTCGGACACGCTCGCCTACCTGCCACTTGGCAACGTAACAATTCGGGCGACAACTGTGATTTGCGAAACGGCCAATGCCGCCCCTCTTGGTCGCATCGATATACTAAGCCATAGAGAAGTATAGAAAGTAAGTGAAGTGCAAGGAGAGTGGAAGAATGAAACTGACTTCATCTTTCTGCAACATCATAAAGTAGAAGTGTTTGATACCTTCTCCGGCGTAATCTCGCATGCGTTTCATAAACGATGGGTGTGAGACCACATCGCCGATGTACTCGTAGATGAATGTATCCCTGTCATAACCCATACGAATCATAAATTGCCTTTGGGTGACTTGGAGGGAATACAAACGTACTTTGACATATCAGAGGCGGCCCGCAACCCGTATCCCTTCTTTTCGGTCAATACAATCTCAATATTGGCATACTCCTTTCGTTGAAATCTAGATTCATCAGATGTCGTGGAGAGAGATTGTGGTGAGTATACTGCAATTGTGCGGCCAGGAAGCGCAAAGGATCCACCCACCGTTGGTTTTGGCAGTGGGACCGACACCGGCAATCGTCTGGTAGACACTCCACCTGGGTGAGCCGATTGATACAATCCGAGCCCTGCCCACATGCATTCGACGGGTCATCCGCACCTACAGCAGCAAATAAGCGCCCCGCCGCATGCCCGTCACCAGAAGGTAGTCGGTTACTACGTATTCAAGACTACTACTAAGAGAGACCATGAAACTGACCATGTTCGTAGACGCATTCGCATGTCATACTCTCCAATTCTTCTCTTGAACGGCCGAGTGTGTTGTATTGATAGTGATTTTCAGGGAGTTCAGTAAAAGTTGCTCGGGCTGCCTCCTCCGCGAGGGGAAGGTCACCTATGAGCTGAGGCGCCGCACGTTTTGACCTCCAGCTTGTGGGAACTGGTGTGCTTGACCCCGATTTTTCTGGCTTGAAAAGGGGGGGTGGGGAAGGCTCTGTCTTGACGGATGGCGTCTCAGGAGGGGGCTTGACATCGTCCACGTCTTCGAGCGTCGCTGGACGATCTAATGGGTCTGGCTCGTCTTCTTGCTTGATACCGGGGGTTAGTACTGGAGGGATAGATGGACTCTGACGCTGAGAGGGGGGTTCTGACATTGTGGCAGGAGAACAAGTGCACCACGCTGGTCGGGGACAGTGGGAGCGACGGACGAACAACAAAATGAGTAACGACACAGCAACTAGCGCAACGTCGGGCACGACAGGGACACTGGCAACAATGTCGGCACCAGACACGACACGGAAACGGAGCGATGACGGGTACAGACCTTGTCCTTGAGTGACGCGGCGGCGAGCCCGTGCACAGTCTGGCGGGAACGTCGACCAGACCGTGAAATGAAGCCCGCTTCGACTTCGAAAAAGCGAAAGCGCAGCGACAGCGAGGGCAAAGTCTCCTTCGCGCTGTCTGACCAGCCAAGATCGCAGCTGGGCCCTGTCCTTGGTGAGTAACCAGAAAGCTTGCTCGTGGTCGTGCACGGTCAACCTTATTGCCGCTACCACAGCCAATTTTCCCGCTATCGAACCACCCCGGTCCACCCCATTCAACTGCTATCAGACCGCAAAGGGGGCCATTGACGAGGACACCCAGTTTGCGGAGCTACCTACACTGATTGCCGGAGAGTCCGATGCCGTCGACCTGTTCTCTTCGTCGGAAAGTCGACAGGCATCTGTTGGATCTCGGTGCGTCTCCAAGTAATCCATGCTCGCGTTTTGTTCACCCAACCACCTCTGCCTGTGGCCAGGTACTTTGTTGCGGTGTATAACAAGCGCACCAAGACGACCACAATTCGCGAAGCGCCCCTTCATGTACTAACACATCAAGTCAAGGCCCTCAAGTCTCTCCAGCCCGCAGCGGTTTCTGCCCTCCAGCGCCTCGGAGCGCGTGCCGCCCTTGGCGAGTCATTCGGTACGAAAAAGGCCAAGCAAGCCATCAAAGCACAGGAACGGAACAAGGTAGACGTATCTGCGATGGAGACTGTCGCAGATCACCTACAGGAGAGTATTCAACGAAATACGCAAACTTTGCCTTCCAAGGGTACGTTTCTGTCTACTGTGTTGCTTGGGCTAGGGCAATCAAACCACATTCGGCAGAGGAAGCACAAGCAACCGCTGACAGTTCGCGTCTGATACCTCGATACAACCCGGATGCGGCGACTCCGTCTGAAATCTACCCATTGCACAATATCATCCCTGAGGTAGAATGGAAAGCCCTTTCACCCTCGGCAATCATCCAGGCCAGCTCAAACCAGGAGCGAAAAGCCCTCCTTGTATATCAGCGTTCAGACTGGATAAATCAACACATAAACCTCGTCTGTTCTTCCCCTTCACCGAATAAGGCGCGCGTGTGAGTTGTTTTCACCTAGTTTCCTGGGGTCATGAAGGGTTGATGTTTGCCGCGCACCCTACCAGTAGGACCCTAGTGTACATCTCTATCATGATGTCGTTCCGAAACCTGACTAGCCGTAAATTCGAGAAATCTGCCGTCTACGATAAACTGTCTGCTGTTCCGACTATCATCATTGACGGTCTCATGTCCAGATTCACAGAAACCCCGCGAGGGTCAACAGAGTGAGCAGTCGCTTTAATTGGAGGCACAGAAGTCCTCTTTTGTTACTGTCCTCCGTCTCTAGACCACAATCGACGTCTCAAACTGAAACACTGTTGCTCACGCATATGTTTGCGCTCTGTCTTCGCGTCGATGACTACGCGACGGACACAACGCTTATTGCGCATGATCTGAGTCAAAAAGTTGCGACGTATGTTCCTAAACAGATTTTGTTCTAATGGCCTCGAGTGACGTATGCCCCATGACCAGGATTAATGCGCTGTTCAAGTCATTGGGTTGTAAGATAAGCAAGTTGACCACACGCGACCTCAAGCGACTCTGTCTTCCTGACACAGCTGGGGACACGAAGAGAGCTGTGCTCAACACGCCGTTGGACTTCCCAAAGCCGCGGATGAAGAGACATGGATAAAGGGTAGTTGGCGGTAATGAATCTGATGTTGTGTATCAGCGCTAGCACCGACAGCAGATGATGTTTGCTGGCTAATATAAATACGAGTGTATGTCCACTGTCGATTATTCGCTGCTACGTCTTGCGCACAACCGATCCCTCGTGGTAGTGCTTCGATGATCAACAGCGCACTCCAACGTGGGTGAGACTGGCCGTCGCGTGTCTAGTATATGGCACGTGTTCCAGATGGAGTTCACATAAATGAGATCAAAAACAATCTTTCTTTGTAAATCTTTGATCCGACTAATTATCCGCAAGTCTAGCACGAGTTATGTGTGCACATACGGATTCGGGCTGTTCGCCATGAGAGCTTCTCCGTTTTGCGATGCCCTCCAGACGGACGGGAAGATGCGACCTGGACCCATTCAAACCTTCCTGGCGATGTGGCGTGGCTAGGCCGCGGTCCTCAGACGCGCATCCCGCTTATGCGTCGCGGATAGTCCTAAACACCCAATTATTTCCAAACCTTGCGTTCTTGCACCGAAACGTGTAAGTCTTGGACGCGACATTGTCCCCTTTATGAGGTCTCCCCTGAAACGCCAGGCCGGGCCCAACTTCGGGCTTGGTGCTCGCAGTAGTTGGTATTGGGTTCGGCATGGTGCCTGGAGTGTTAAAGCGTGAAGTTGTCTTTCCTGGTAGGCATATACACGGACGATCTGTAGAAGATTAAATTTAAATAACAGATTGAGAAAATGTTTCAAGACCTGCACATAACCAGTATGCGACAAGATGGCATCAGGAGCGGTCTCCGCAAAGATGATTTTAGGGTTTAGATTGTCTAAAGTGGACGTAACATGGACGATGTGAGATGCTATACAACACCAGAAGCAGCCGGCCGAACAGCGTCCTCGTCTCTGCCTATTACAGTGCATCAGCATCCCCCACCAGAGCAGGGAAGTGACGACAGCGACGCACCCTCGATAAACTTTTGTAAGAACGAGCGCTGCGGTCTCTCTTCCGTCTTGAGGAGAATACCCATCACATGGTCCGTCTGATTCCAACAATTAAGCGCCTCTTGCAGGTCAAGGCGGCTCTTGTGAATGAGGACCTCGATCGCACGCGGATCGGTGACGTGCCGGTTCGCCTCGAATTTCTGGCGAATACAGTGTCGGACGTAGGCAGGTGTGACGGGGATGGCGTACAAGGCGACGATTTCAGGTGCCTGGGCGTATTCCGGTAAGAACGAGAGCTCTGGGCAAGGTTTTCCGGAGATGACTCACGGCACGGACCCAGCCTCTGTAGAGGTCAATGACTCGCCTTCGGGCCTCCTCTGGGCTGCTGGAGAAGCGCGAAACCTGGGCGAGACGGGACGGAATGGTCGTCATCCTGGGCTTGAGACTGGTGAGTTTGCGACGCTGTCGAACTCGGGCGGGTGCGACATAGGTGCTGATGTAAGCACGTGACTAATCTGGATGTTGTCTTATCTGCTTTTGTGCTCCAACGCCATTGCTTTGCGACGACATGGTCAGAGGCACAGGCAAGTTTTCCAACGTTTTCGTGCGTATTTACCCCACCAAACTCATTTGTAGGAAAGTTCAAGACCAAGCGCGGCGGTGGCCGGAACTTTAGGTGAGTACACTTGTGTGACCACCTTGGATGCTCACGGTTTCAATGGTGTCTAGTCGGGATATGGTGCTTGACAGCGAGGGGATCGCCGAGTCTAGGTCATACGTGTGCTTTTGTCATCATCCTCGCTTTTCATCATTGTACACTAGGTCTCGTCGTAAGAATGCGCTCCAGGACGGAGACAAGGATGAAGAAGACGATGAAGACGCAGTGAAGGAGGAAGATGAAGATGAAGATGACGACGACGACGACGAGGGGGAGGAAGACGCTAGTGGATCGAACACCACTCCAAATGCAGAACTGTCCCGCACTGAGCGACGCGAGCTCAAGAAGAAGCGAGCGGCTCAGAAACAGAAACAAGCAATTGACGAGGATGACGAGGACGCAGACCTCATCAATCCTAACCATGTGGAGAAGAAACTCACCATTGCAGACCTCGGCTCGCAAGAATTAAGTCGGAAAGAAAGGTAAGCCGGTCGTCGAGTGTAGTTCAGTTGCATTGACCGTAATGGCATAGGGAGGCCAAGGAGAAGAAAGAGGCCAAGGATCGCTACTGGCAGGTAAGTAGGCTACGCTGGTGAAGGAACCATGCATCACATGTGATCGCCCAGCTTCATCGTGCTGGCAAGACAGACGAAGCAAAGTCGGACCTCGCTCGCCTAAAGAAAATCAAAGAAGAACGCGAGGCTGCGCAAGCCAAGCGCAAGGCAGAGGCCGAAGGTTTGTATCACCTCTCTACCACCCCATTTCCCGCACGTTGACAGCCCGTCACTTCGTACAGCCAAAGCAGCAGAGATAGAAGCAAAAAAGAAGGCAGCTGTGGGGGGGAGGCGCGCTTGAGCGTTAGCGGCATTGGCCAGATGTACGATTTACTGCCACTTCACCAGATTCTCTCCTGTTGTGGTGTTGTGAAGCCCCGCATTCTCGACTAAGATACCAGGACTTTTTAACATCGCGTTTAATGGATCGCAGGCTGCTTTTCCAAGCTACCAGACTGCATGGGTCCTTGAAGAATCATACTATGTGCAATCGCCTAGCTAGAAACACATGAGAAATAGGACTGTCCTCACTCATTCACTTGCCCAAAATCACCGTTTGTATCGGGCAGCAGGACGGTGTCAAGTGCATATGTTGTCGGTAGTACTAGCGCAGCAGCAGCGCTTTCGGTTTGTGATCATCGCTCCCTACGGGGTCACCAGAGGATCATTATCGGGGGCCAGCACCCCTGGATCACCCTACTCTCCTGCGTGTTGCGCATCGCCAGCTGAACGTCAGTGCACATACAGTGTGGTGGCCCGGCCCGGCCGGCCCTACAATTATCAAATGAACCTACGGAAGGCAGCGCCACTCGCACCTCGACCGCACTGGCGGCTGCATCGAATTGGTCTTGTAATGCATCCTCGTAATTTATATGCTAGCCAACCCGACTTTCTAGGCCTGGCAAGGCGGTACCCTCCTCTTCGACCCCAGTATGACTTCCGTTTTCCATCCGATATCAGGCTCACGGTTTTGATTGGAGTGTGTTCTTGACTCATATAGGGCCTACAATTGATTTTAAGAGCATCCCTGCACAAAGGTCAGAGGAAAGCACCCCTTGGGCCCTCGTAGCCTGTGCTTAGTGGAATAAAAGACGGTTGACAGAGGCGTTACTTTACCTCGACTTTAACATCACTCTTACCCTCCCCGACAATCGACTGTGTCCTCCTGTGAGTTATCGTTAGCGAACCACCTGCTCACGACAGTCATCGTGTATCCTTTTCAGGTACCGAATCGGTGCGTCCTTTAGGGCATTGATTGGTTAGTGAGCGCTGGATCTCGACCAATATTTTCAAGGTTGAACTATGTACTCTGGATTCAAGATGTCGTGAAGACGTCGGGTCTCAGCGATGAAGCCGTGCGAGGGATCGACATGTACGCATTAATAGATCCAGCGGCTATTGTCCCTCTCATTCTGCAGGTAGTGGAACAGGTGCATCAGCCATATACCCCTTGTTGGCATGTCGCTTGGAACCAAAGTGGTCCTTCATTGCTACTGGTGAGTTTTTTTCTGCTGGTTAACCACTCAGTGAGGCTTACTCCTTCAAGACATCGACAGAGACTCCCTTGTTTCTGCGCGGGAAAATGTCGAGCACAATAGGTTATGTGATAGAATTGTCGTAGTGGATTTGTCATCCAGTGAATCGATCCTGCAGCCACTAAACGGGGCCCTTGAAACACCGTATGTCCACTACCTTAGAGGTCACGAACATCTCGAGACTGATTGTATGCCAGGTTTCACTTCGCGATGTGCAATCCGCCTTTTTACGCTAGTGTGGAAGAGATCACTAGATCGGCGGAAGCAAAGGACTATGGACCGAATGGAGTACGTATTATGATATTTTCTCGAGAAGTCATGGTTACCTGTTGTCCAAGGTATGTACGGGCGCAGAGAACGAGATGGTGACCCCCGGAGGCGAAGCTACATTTGTTTCGCGTATCTTCATGGAAAGTCTACAATATGGAATGCGATGCAGGTCGGTCCATTCTGTAACTGGTATATAGCATGATTTCGAACTGTTGTTAAACGAAGATGGTATACGTCGATGCTCGGGAAGATATCGTCTCTTCCCACAATAGTGGGTCTTTTACGCGAACACGAGGTAAGTTTCCACCCTTGTCCGTCGTGCGTGGTTGACCTCGCACACGACCCAGGTCGACAATTATGCCATCACGGAATTCATTCAAGGGCACACCCGGCGATGGGCAATTGCCTGGAGTTTCGGAACCCTTCGTCTTCCAGACGTGCGTACATGTCTGGGTTTCCTGGTCCGTTCTTGACGCACATTGCGCTAGTCTCTGGCACGTGTAGCTACCTCGACGCTACAAAGCATTATGCCTTCTCGCACGACTCTTTCCCAACAAGTACCGAATGTCCGGTCGCCGGAGCGCCTTTACTCCATACTTCTTCGGGTGCTCGGGACGATCGAAGGTGTTCATGTAATTCCTGAACCAACCGGCTCTCAGCCATCGGCTCTTGTCACTGCGACGGAAATCACATGGTCTCGTTCGGCGCGGAGGAAGAAAACCTTGCGATCATCACAAAAGGCCTTCCAAGAGTCCGTCATCATGCAATGCCGAATCGATGGCGTGGATGGCTCTCACCCAACTGGCGAGAAGCAGCGACTCACCGGTCTTCATCTTGTGTATCAGTGGGTCGATGGGAGTGACCGTGGTGTCTTCGAGAGTTTTGTGAGTCATGTCAACCGCAAAGTTGTCACCTTGGAGCTTGGGTAGTAAGGGCCGTTTCCACATGTCGGGATTACCCAGCCCATACCCGACGGGGAACGACACTTCGAGGCATTCAATCCCAGAAACACGGCTCTACCCTATTTCCCGGGTGGACGCATAACCCTTGGCGAGCATATACCGGACATTACGCTAGATTAATTCCAGCATTTTGTGGGGAGCCCCCCGATGTTATTAGAGTACTTCCCTTGTTTCTTCTATTCCTACTTCCTTCGACTACATCTTGATCTAATCCAGGACTTCTGGGTGATGTGACTGATGCTCTTGCGGGAATCCGAGCACATTTCAAACATTTCGATCAAGGCAAGTTCGTGAGCTAACAAACATCTCGGATTGAAAGCATTCCTGGAATGTTTCTAGGCTAGCGGACTGCAATATTCAGCCTCCTAAGCCTCACTTCAGTGACCGCGAGTGGCACCCCGGAAATGTTCCGACTGCCTGTACGTCTCAACTTCATGGCGTGAACATGAAGCACGCTCATTTTGTCATATGGAGCAACCCCGTGAACACATAACAAACCAACGCTCCCCTCCCCCAAAAAAGAAGATGTCACAAGCCAAAGGTCAATCTATGTACGTTCATGCGTGTATCCAAATAACGATAGTTGGCACACAATGAACCACGCTCGAAGCTGAGACGGACTGCTCAGACGCCTTCACGAGGAGCGCCAGGCATGAACGTTCGCAAGCGAGATCAGAAATCCTCGTCCAGGGAACTAAGGGGGTTCCCACACGCAGGTCAGTCGCTAGTGCAAAAAGACGGCACGCAGAAATCGCTCACAACATTCTACGACGAGATCCTCCCGCGGACGGATCGGCGTAGTCGACATTCGCCTTGACATAGTCCGACATGCGCTTCTCGAAAAAGTTGGTCTTGCCCTGGAGTGAGATCATGTCCATAAAGTCGAACGGGTTCTTGGCGTCGTACGCTTTGGCGTTCCCGAGCGACACCAGCAGACGGTCGGCGACGAACTCGATGTACTGACACATGAGCTGAGCATTCATGCCGATCAGTGCCACCGGCAGAGCATCTGAGAGCGAACGTGAGTACACGACAACTCCCCCTCCCATGTCGAGGACGACATGCCTGTCAGAAACTCCTGTTCAATCTTGACTGCCTCCGTTATGATGCGCTCGATAACACTAGAGTGCGGCCGCCGTCGGAGGTGGCTGAATAGCAGACAGGCAAAGTCGGTGTGCATCCCTTCGTCGCGGCTGATGAGTTCGTTGGAAAAGGTAAGGCCTGGCATGAGACCGCGCTTCTTGAGCCAAAAGATGGATGCAAAGGAGCCAGAGAAGAAGATGCCCTCGACGGCCGCAAAGGTAATGAGGCGCTCCGAAAATGACGAGCGCCGGTCAGATATCCACCTGAGGGCCCAGTCGGCCTTGCGCTTGATGCACGGGATCGTCTTCACAGCGTCAAATAGATACGTGCGCTCGTGCGGATCCTTGATGTACGCGTCGATAAGGAGAGAATACGTCTCGGAGTGGATGTTCTCCATCATGATTTGGAAACCGTAAAAGGAGCGTGCCTCCATGACTTGAACTTCGTTGGAGAAACGCTCGACCAGGTTTTCGTTCACGATGCCGTCTGAGGCGGCAAAGAAGGCAAGGACATGAGAGATAAAGCGACGTCCGTTGTCGTTGAGACGATTGTTCCAGTCACGGATATCATTTGAAAGGTCTATCAAGCATGCTTCCACTTTCTTGTACATTTGCCATATCTATGCGGACAGTCAGCTCTAAGAGAATGCACAGGATGACGTGCATAGTTCATGATATTCTATGGGAAAAGTACGAATCGACGCTTGCACGGTCTCAGCAGAGGTTCCTTGCCTGGACACCGAACGCGTGAGCGTCTAGACCCCGTCGAAGCCAAAACACGTACACTCAGGAAGATCGACCTCGCCGACAAACCTGTTGTGAAGACCGAGATCTACCGTTCCCGACTTACTGAGCCCCTCAGACTTGGAAAGTGGTGAACGGTCCATGTCACAATCTGGCTTGTCTAGACTCAACGACAGGCCTACGGTCATTTATGTTCCAAGACAAGCGAAGGACCTTATGAACATACCATACACAGCCTAACATACGGGGTCTCCACCAATCAGCTTGCATGCTGGGGGACATCTAGTATGAGGTTTACATGATTATATGTGATGACACTACAAACAAATATAGAGTACAAACAATAGTCCTACAACATTTAATCATCGAATGCGGGGAAGAAGTTGGGTCGAAGACCCCGCTTCACCATGCACTTCCAAATGAAGTTAGCAGATGTAACATATGTGCAGTCCAAAGCATCGGTACTCCCAGCTCCTCCTGTGAGTAAACCAGCAATCCTGCCCCTCCCATCGACAACACAAGAACCAGAGTCACCACCCTTTGAAAATGGTCCAGACTTGGAGTCGCGAGGTAAGACAGCCACCTCTTTCGACATCCCAATAAGCTTGCCCTTAAGATAGCTGCGAACGAAAGAGCGAATGGTGTTGAGGCGCCCAACGGTGAGGCCAGAGCCATGACCACGCTTCATCACCATGATCACTGGGTCGTCCTTGTGGTCACGGGTTTTTGGGTCAGGGTTCCACATCTCACTGTCCAGGATGGTACCGAAGATCTTGTGGAGACGATCTACAGGATATTCGAATGCATGTGGATTGGAGATTCGGGGATACATCCAGGAGGTGAAATCATAGACAGGGACATCAATGCCAAGGTCCACAGCATTTCCAATGAAGTTTGTCCGGTCGATCCTGGAGTGGTCGATCTCAATGATGGCCCAGTCTTCAGTAAAACCATCCTCGCCAACATCGAGGCTGATAGGAGGAGAAAGAAATATGTGGCCAATGACACGGTTCTTCTGGTCTTTCCAGTCGCTGGTGGCATCCAGGAGGAATTTCTCAAGGACTTCGATTGACTCCCTCTCATCATTCAACTGGAGTTCAACCCTATTCCGCTCTACCTCAGCATACTCCACTCTCAACTGTTCAGCAACTTCCAACCGCTTCTCCAGGTAGTTAACAGTCATACGTTTTTGATCAATTTCGGTCTTGATGGCTGTGAGGTACTTCTCAGCACCAGGGTTGCTAAAAAGCAAAACCTTCCTGTGGGGCTGTCCTCGGCCAATGTACTCGTAGGGCTCATTATTGTCATGGATGACAACATGTCGTGCTGTCATGAGAAAAATCTTGCCAGGGTGGGAACGGTCGGAGACAAAGAACCCCCCAGTTCCGCCAATAGATGCAGTCGCTTCAGTAGAGATAGGGACACCAACAGCAGTTGAAAATGGTTCTATAACACGAACAGTGGCGATGGAGGTGGGGACTGGCTCATACAACTTGGCAGAGCGGAACATCTCTGACTCGCGGAGTTCAACATGAATGTCATTGATACCATGAGCACAGAGGATGTTTTTGCATTGAATGGCGATCTCAACACCATTCTCAGCACTGAGAGAGTTGGGGTGGACTCCAATCCATATGATAGCTGGAGGGGAAGGGTCATCATTGTGGCCAATGCGAACGGGGTCTAGGCTTGTGTACTGCACCCCTTTGGTGTCCAAATAGCTGATGATAGCAGGACCAACCATGGATTCCCAGATCTCCCGGAGACGGTGGTTGAAGCCGAGAGAGCTAAGTGCCTTGGGAGTGAGGTATGCTTCAGGTCCACATGGCTCAATCCAGGGATCAGTGCTTGAGCGAGCAATCAAGCAAGGTCTAGAGTATATGCCATAGTAGTAGAACTTCGCCTCCTTAGGTGACGGAATAACTGGAGTGTCAGGTACGCCGTGACCTGATGAGCTGAGGTGAAGGGAGTTTGAGGGGGGAGGGTTATGGCCTCCAGTGGTGGGCATAGAGATGTGACCGGAGGTGGGTGGCTGAACCAGATGAAAGAGAATGCGAAGGACCACTTTAAGGGCGAGACGCAGAACATGAAAACACATCAGCCACAAACACTGAGAATGGTGATGAACCCTAGGACCGGGCCTAGGTATAGCATGTCTCGGTATGCCAAGGTGCACAAGGTGTACAGTTTCAAAGACAGCTAATGACAAAACATACAAAATACTCCGTACCTCAAGGAACACTGATAAACGACCACCTCCTAAGGTAATCTAACGTTATCGTGATACTGGCATTGCTATGGTCTGACAGTTTGCTGCAGCGACAGCGCTCCAAATGGGACACGGTAGCATGACACAGGACCCGGACTCAATCAATGCTTACCTGGATTCTCCTCCGGTTCCAAAGGCCGAAGTCAAAGCGGCTGGGGGCCCGCTCAAGTACTGGGAAACTGCCGGGACACCCGCCCTCAATTAGCTCAAATGGCCCTCGATTTTTTATCTGCACCCGGTTCGTGATTTCCTTGTGCTTATGCAATGTTTTAATCAAATTTGTAGCATCCTCCGTTGATGCCGAGCGTGCTTTTTCTGGTGGGCGATTGCAGGTCAACCATCTCCAACATTGCATCGGCTCGCAAAGTTTCAAAGCCGAAGTGGCTATTGGATCATGGTATGGTACACCCCTACTTGTTAGCCACTCGGTGAGGCTCACTCCTTCGAGACATCGACAAAGACTCCCTTACTTCGGCGCGGAAAAACGTCGAGCGCAATAGGTTCTGTGATAGAATTGTCATAGTGAATTTGTCGTCCAGTGAATCGATCCTGCAACCACTAGACGGGGCCCTTGAAACACCGTACATCCACTACCTTGGAGGTCGCGAACATCTCGAGATTGATTGTATGCCATGTTTCACTTCACAATGTGCAATCCGCCCTTTTACGCTAGCGTGGAAGAGATCGCCAAATCGGCAGAACCAAAGGACTATGGACCGAATGGAGTACGTATTATGATAGTGCTTCGAGAAGCCGTGGTTACTTTTTGTCCAAGGTGTGTACGGGCGCAGAGAACGAGATGGTGACCCCCGGAGGCGAGGCTGTGTTTGTTTCGCGTATCTTCATGGAAAGTCTATAATATGGAATGCGATGCAGGTCGGTCCATTTTAGCACTGGTATGTGGTTTTGAACCGCTGTTAAACGAAGATGGTATACGTCGATGCTCGGGAAGATCTCGTCTCTTCCCATAATAGTGGGTCTTTTACGCGAACATCAAGTAATTCTTCACCTTTGTTCGTCGTGCGTGGCTGACCTCGCACACGACCCAGGTCGATAATTATGCCATCACGGAATTCGTTCAAGGGCACACCCGGCGATGGGCAATTGCCTGGAGTTTCGGAACCCTTCGTCTTCCAGACGTACGTACATATCTGGATTTCCTAGTCCATTCTTGATGCATGTTGCGCCAGTCTCTGGCACGTATAGCTACCCCGACGCTACAAACCATTTTGCCTTCTCGTACGACTCTTTCCCAACAAGTACCGAATGTCCGGTCGCTGGAGTGTCTCTACACCATACTTCTTCGGGTGCTCGGGACGATCGAAGGTGTTCATGTAATTCTTGAACCCACCAGCTCTCCGTCATCGGCTCTTGTCACTGCGACGGAAATCACATGGTCTCGTTCGGCGCAGAGGAAGAAAACCTTGCGCCCGTTACAGATGACCTTCCAAGGATCCGTCGTCATGCAATGCCGAATTGATTGCGTGGATGGCTCTCACTCAGCTGGTAAGAAGCAGCGACTCACTGGTCTTCATCTTGTGTATCAGTGGGTCAACGGGAGCGACCGCGGCGTTCTCGAGAGTTTTGTCAGTCATATCAACCGCAAAGTTGTCGCTTTGGAACTTGGGCAGTAAGGGCTACTCCGACATGTCGGGATTACCCAGCCCATACCTGACGGGGGATGGCACGTCAAGGCATTCAATCCCAGAAAACGCGGCTCTGTTCTATTTGCGAGGTGAACGCATAACCCTTGGCAAGCATATACTACATGTCACGCTAAAAAAAAACCCAGCATTTTTTGAGCATCTCTCCATTATTATTAGAGTACTTCCTTGTTTCCTCCATTCCTATTCTCCTTCGACTACCTCTTGATCTAACTCAGGACTTCTGGTTAGTGTCGTGTGGGAATCCGAGCACATTTCAAAGGAAACATTATATTCCGATCGAGGCGAGTTCGTGAGCCAGCAAACATCTCGGGATGAAGACATTCCTGGAATATTTCCAAGCTGGCAGACTGTAATTATATTCAGCCCCCTATGGCTCACTTCAACGGCTCACTTGAGCGGCCTTGCCCCGCAGCGCAGGGGTGGGGTTCTGCTAGGTGAGTCCAGGAAGAACCGTGGGCAGCACCCCGGAAATATCCTGATGACTGTGTACGTCTCACAGAACTGCCCACAGAGCCTGGCGCTGCGAAATAGTGTAGCTCCATGCCGTGGACATGAAATACACCCATCCTGTCGGATTTTCCGAGTTCAGCAAGTATTCGCGCCATGGTACTGTGCGAGCCAGTTTGACGCATGCAAGGGCCCTTTTCTTCTGTGGCTCCGTTGAGGCGCCGGGGCAGACAGACTTGTGTATCCCCTTCGCCAGGATACATTTCACCGCCTTTGAGGACTGTTTACTACTTCAGCCCTCCTCGACAAACCCCTAGGGCTTAGGTTAGGCCTCGGCACGTTGATCTAGCAAGCATAAAGAGCCATAATAATATTATATGTTGGCCGCGTCGCTCGTGAACACGCAGCAAGCCAACACTCCCTCCTAAAGAGAAAATGCCACAAACCAAAGGTCAATCTATTTACGTTCATGCGTGTATCCAAATAACGATAGTCAGCATACAATGAACCACACACTTGGAGCCGAGATGGACTTGCTCAGACGCTCTCACGCGTAGTACCAGGTATGAACGTTCGCAAAGCGAGATCAGAAATCCTCGTCCAGGGAACTAAGGGGGTTCCCACACGCAGGTCAGTCGCTGATGCAGAAAGACGGCACACGCAAATCGCTCACAACGTTCTACGACAAGATCCTCCGGCGAACGGATCGGCGTAGTCGACGTTCGCCTTGACATAGTCCGACATGCGCTTCTCGAAAAAGTTGGTCTTGCCCTGGAGTGAGATCATGTCCATAAAGTCGAACGGGTTCTTGGCGTCGTACGCTTTGGCGTTCCCGAGCGACACCAGCAGACGGTCGGCGACGAACTCGATGTACTGACACATGAGCTGAGCATTCATGCCGATCAGTGCCACCGGCAGAGCATCTGAGAGCGAACGTGAGCACACGACAACTCCCCCTCCCATGTCGAGGACGACATGCCTGTCAGAAACTCCTGTTCAATCTTGACTGCCTCCGTTATGATGCGCTCGATAACACTAGGGTGCGGCCGCCGCCGGAGGTGGCTGAATAGCAGACAGGCAAAGTCGGTGTGCATCCCTTCGTCGCGGCTGATGAGTTCGTTGGAAAAGGTAAGGCCTGGCATGAGACCGCGCTTCTTGAGCCAAAAGATGGATGCAAAGGAGCCAGAGAAGAAGATGCCCTCGACGGCAGCAAAGGCGACGAGGCGCTCCGAAAACGACGAGCGCCGGTCAGATATCCACCTGAGGGCCCAGTCGGCCTTGCGCTTGATGCACGGGATCGTCTTCACAGCGTCAAATAGATACGTGCGCTCATGCGGATCCTTGATGTACGCGTCGATAAGGAGAGAATACGTCTCGGAGTGGATGTTCTCCATCATGATTTGGAAACCGTAAAAGGAGCGTGCCTCCATGATTTGAACTTCGTTGGAGAAACGCTCGACCAGGTTTTCGTTCACGATGCCGTCTGAGGCGGCAAAGAAGGCAAGGACATGAGATATAAAACGGCGTTCGTTGTCGTTGAGACGATCGTTCCAGTCACGGATATCATTTGAAAGGTCTATCTCCTCGGCGGTCCAAAAGCATGCTTCTGCCTTCTTGTACATTTGCCAAATCTATGCAGACAGTCAGCTGTAAGGGAAAGCAAAGGAAGACGTGCATACTTCATGATATTCTATGGGAAAGAGTACGAATCGACGCTTGCACGGTTTCAGCAGAGGTTCCTCGCCTGGACACCGAACGCGTGAGCCTCTAGCCCTCGTCGAACCTAGAACACGTACACTCAGGAAGATCGACCTCGCCGACGAACCTGCTGTGGAGACTATGATCTATTGTTCCTGACTTGCCGAGCCCCTCAGACTTGGAAAGCAGTGAATGGTTCGTGTCGCAATCTGGCTTGTCTAGACTCAATGACAGGGCTGCGGTGGCATCTGCGATCTAATGCAGGAGTTGTATTCAGGAAAATGTTGACTGTAAACTTTTACCTGCCTGCTTGTCCGAGGGGGGGTCACTCCAGGAGTTATCTGACATGCGAGGAGAAAAGAATGCCGTGAATCGATGACTAAGGCTGGTGTTAGGGGTCTTACCAGTCCGAGTCACTCAGTATAATCAGCTCAGTATCAAAGTCAGCAGTACGCCAGAATAACATGGTCATATTCGACTTAGGTGACCCCACTACATAAATCACGGTTAAAGAGTCACGGTACAATAATCTAGAGGGATCTGTTAGACGACGTACAGGGGAGCGGGGCATACATTGCAATTAAAAGCAAACTTCACTTGTGGAGATAAAGTTCTATACTCTTTGAACTCGAACATCTACTGCAATCGCACAGATTTCCGCTTCCGCTTCCGCAGCGTCACTTGAGGGCCTGACGGAGTGGCCGCGGGCGATGGACTTGAAGGGCGGATGAAATACTTTGATCGTGCGAGGATGTCGAGAATACCGGTGGAAACATAGTGGCCGAAGAATCCCATGGCGGCCCCGACAATGCATGCAACAGCACAGAACACGTAGACTGGATACAACGCAACTGCAACCATAGAGATGATTGAAAAGGGGATGAGCAGCACGATTTCAAAGACGATTTTGACCGCGATGGTGATGGGGGCAAGTAGAGCGTGTGTGATGGTCCAGACGATTCGCAGCGGATGCAACGCAGAGAAGAGAAAGTGGATTGTGAGGCGAAACAAGAGAGATAGCCCAGCTAAAGCCAGCTGTAATAATGGGAGAAGCATGGCAATTGGGGGAGGCCCCGCCGATTCGGAGGTGTTTTCGACCGCCACAGCCCGAGTAGTTTCATCTGACATGACGGAACGTAACCTGGGTACAAGTCAAACCACGAAAGAGTACACAAAGTTGAAGTACTGACCACACCCAAGGACGGGAATGATGCTCAAGAAGAGGTTGCTCGTGTGGGACGATGCCGCCGCGTTACTGAAGCCACCGCAAGTAGTTCCTGATGAAGGCGGCTCTGAGCGAACGGAACGGAACGCGGCCACCAAAAATGACGTCACGTGCTTTTCAATTTGTTTGCAATGCCCAGGTCCTTGCACTTGCCACGAAACGGGGTCAGCACCGTCGTACAAGGACAGACAGACAGTACGAAACACAGACAATCCACGCATCACTCAAACCAATGTAAAGCCGATGAATAGCCTGGAAAGGAGAACTGTTTCGCCTCTCAAATCCACAAACAAGTTCTGCAACCACTGAGCAACTTAGATTGCATAGCACCACCCATAACGGAGAAATTATGCGCCATCTCACTGCTTGCAACGTTCCAACCAATCACCACAGCATTGCAGAGGAAACGAATAAATGCATTCCGTTTGCAAGTTCAGGGAAATCTAATCTGTCCAAGTATCAGTACCCTGGAGTTTAATTACAACCACAGTCCTTACCTAGCAAGACAACATAATTAGAATTTCTCTTACTTCAATTTACTGAACAGTTTTGGTCCTGCGCATGCCTGCCAACATGGGACTAAATCCAATAATAAAAGAAAGAGGACATACATCGGCACAGTGCATCATGCTGTGGACAATGATGTTAAAGATCTCAAAAGCATTATCTGCAGAACACGTACTGGACTGCAACCCGTCGGTCAAGTGTGATTCACGTCCTGTCAGTCTGGTTCCCAAGCACAAAGGAGAGACGAGAACGTACATCTGTTGGAGAACTTGTTAGCTGACGACGTGAAAATACATCTGGACAACTCACAGTTCTTCTACACAGTCCTCGCCCTTGTAGCCTTCACCTGCCGAGACCTTTTCTTGACAATGCGCGAAATGTCGCGTCAGAGGCGCGCATTTAGCCGAGTTTTTGCATTCGTCACGGATTACCGGGTGCAGCTGACAAAAAAAAAGTATGAGGAAGGGCGAGCGTTGAATCATGGCTGTTACACTGACATCTTCCGGTTCCTCCTCCTCTGCTGCCGCCTCTTGAACTTCTTCGACTTCTTCGACCTGCGTGGTGGACTCTACGACCTCCTCCTTCTCTTCTGCGTCTGCGTGGACGACATTGAAGAATGACGAAAAAAAGGACGAGAGACTCATTGGCTTGACTTGCGAACTTGGTGTTCCGACTACTTCATGTGCTGTCCTAGATCGCGAGTTTACGGGTGCGGTATTTAGTCGCCGTCTGAAATGTCTTAAAACTCCGCGCGTTCACTTCCACTTGACGTGAAGCTTGAGAAATAGCACCTCAAATACCGTGCATTAGTTCTGTACGGATCGCGGCGAGTACATCGACTTGTGACGCTCACTCTGGTCCTGCTACGGAAACTGCAATGAAGTGGGAATCGCGTCCGTGATGAATAGCCTTTTTCAAAGTCCTACGCTGACCGCCACAAAGCGCGGATTCAGCACGTACATTTTAGCAATGTGCTTCTGGGCTTCCGTAGCATGCTTCCAGAGAAGTGCGCAAGTACCTGTGCTCCTAGAACGACCGTCCACCTGGTGAGAAAGGTTAGTTTCACTCCAATTATACGAGATGCATCGTTGTGGCAATCGCAACGAGGTTCGTTGAGGAAGAGGGCCATGGGACGATGTCCAGACGGTTTTTGATTTCGAAAGCGACGTAGGGGACGGCAGTTGGTTGTTGGTTCCGAGGAGGGGCTCATCGTGGACGAGCGCCATGTGACATCATGTACCTGTACATACGCGCAATCAAGGCGCCGCTTGACGCCGTACTCGGAGTGCTTGTCGCACATGTTCAATCGCCTGAACCAAGTGCGCACTGCGCTCCTCTCGCTCGCCACGAAAACGTCCTCGACATCTGGCATCGATTCGTCTCACTACCGTTCCGCAATGTCATCAGGTACATACCGGTCACAATACCATGCGGCGTGCATGCAAAAGAACTCATACATTGTCTGTGCGTCCATGGGATAGCATCACAGCAGCCTGAGATTGCCACCTTTGCGGGAGGCTGTTTCTGGGGTGTAGAACACATCTTCTTGAAACACTACCCGCCCTCTGAGAACAAGGGAATCCTGAAGACTGCAGTAGGATATACCGGGGGCAAGGGCTCGTCGGTCAATCCAAGCTATGAGCAAGTATGTACTGGCGCGACGGATCATGCAGAGGCGCTGAGGATCGAGTTTGATCCCTCCGTCATCACTTACGACGAACTCGTCGGTGAGTGCATAGAACATGCGCGACAGTTGTGTACAGCTTTCTCAACAACCGATGCAGAGTTCTTTTATCGCACGCATGATCCAACGACTGCGAACAAACAGGGACCAGACACTGGCACCCGTACGTCGTGCAGGTTGCGTGATTGCACTTCATCTGAGCCTCACGCGTCTAGAATACCGGTCCGCCATCTATACACATAGTCCCGAGCAGGCAAACATCGCAAAGCGCGTGACGGAGGAGGTCCAAGCCAAGTATTTTACACCCAAGGGAAAGAAGGTTGTCACCGAAATTATCCAGGCGGGGCCGTGGTATGATGCAGAAAGCTACCACCAACTCTACCTCTTCAGGAATCCGCAGGGATATCAGTGCCCTACTCACAAGTTGCACTGGTGATAACACAGCAGAGGAAAGTGTAGAGATCATGTACTAGTCGAAAGAAACGCCTCAGAGGAATGCAAGCCCGTCCCTTTAGAACGTAACAAGGAAAGTAGTGCCGAACGGGCGATGTCAACGCGGACCCATCGCCAATGACGAGGGCCGCTCAACTCTCTGCACCGTCGTTTCTCTTCATTGGCGTTTTTGATTGTGGAAGAATCAAAGATGTTTGGTCGCAAGCCAGAAAAAGCATATTCATAGTGCCCAGCGTGGGAACTGATTATCTGTACATGAACCTCGACCATTGGCCCATGCATCTCAACCAGCAGCGTGAACCACTTTCACGTCGCCGAGACGCTCGAGTCTGACCACCGTGTGGGTCGCAAGTTTTGGCCTGACAAGCGCAAAGCAGGCCCTCGAGAGTTGGCTAGTCTGTCTGCTTACATAATAACCAGGGACGAGAACCAGCCACGAGATGGTGCCGTTTCAGCTTTGCCATCGACATGTCCCCCGCCCACAAAGTGCCAGAAAACCACCCGGTGCACTCATTTCTTACCAGTCGTGACCCAAATGTTGAGCTTTATGTCACTCATATCGACTCTACCAATACATCCACCCGAAAGTACGTTACCATTCATTTCTGCCCCAACTCCGCATATGACCTGTCCGGACAATCCCAGACAACACTTTCTGATGCTCCTGGGGATGAACCTGGTCTGGTCTTTTCTCCTTGCAAGACGAATGTATCACGGCGTGTCCCGCTACGGGGTTTGGTTCGCCATCGGTCGACTCCTCCCGGGGTGGAGCGCGACCGCACCGAGCTTCAACATGGCCTTCCTGGGAAACATTGTCTTGGATCTCTTTATTTTTGTGGTCCTTGTTCCTATCATACGTGACTTCCTCACTGGCGTCGCGGTGCTGCGTCTCCGTCATGGGTTCCCACAGGAAGAAATCGTCTTCCGCAGACCTAGTGAGTCTACCATAGCAAATATCGCTGCCGAGGCCCCGAAAAAGAGGGATGCTTTCGTAAAGGATCTCCTTCGTCGTGCTGTCCACCCCGAGAAGATGAAGGACGCAACGTTTGGTTTGCCATGGGAAGAATGGGCGTATGACTACAGAGCTATGGCAGCTGCCTGCGAACTGGACGGCAATGGTGTCATCAGCTCCAAGACGTGGGAGCTCTGCGTGTGGATGAAGATGGAAGACGGCTGGACTGCCATCGAACAAGGAAAGGAGGTCGATATGCAACACCAGATTGGCATGATGGAGAAAATGAGGGTACGGTTGTCGGCAGGCGTGATTTGGTTTTCGCTTACAGCTGGTGCAATAGGATCGTCTTCAAGCCATGGACAAGATACACGTTTTCCACCAGATGATGGAAGTCATCCAGGCCAAAACGGTGTCGAAGGACGGCGCGCCGTTGCCGGTGACTGAGGAGGTTGATGCAATCATTGCCGATCTCTTCAAGCGCAATCAGGTAGATTTCGAAAAGCTGAGTAACGAACTTGCCAAGGATGTTCCGCTGTCGCCGCGGTTTACTAGCAGCTCTAAGAAGCGTGATTGACTAGTATTGGATGTGCAAGGTACAGTTTCCACAACGACCCGACTTGCGCCGCGCGTTGCTCAACCCGTCCAGAGTTAATCGTACTTAGAAATCGAATACTTATCACGCGCTTGTGAAACACGAAGTCCAGTTAACCGTGACCTCGCAGAGCAGACACAAGCCAACCGGATAATATATGTTGGCCTCCGCCGAGTGGCTTGGGGTCCCCGTGCTGATAGTGGCGTCATGTGACCGCTTATCATGACAACTTGTTCTAGCCTTCCGGCGATGCGAAGAGCGGATGCCAATGTCGGAGGCTCTTTGATGGCCTCTCGTAAGGGCAATTTGGTTATAAGAGGTCGCGCCACTATGAAAGCGTTTGAACACAACCATCATGAGCGTGCTTCGTGTTCCGTCCAACAGTACTTCTCCGGGCACCGACAGAGAGAAACAATCCCGTCTGCAGGAACGACATGTGCACACGCTGTCTACCAAGGAGATAGACACTGGTGCACAGATTATCGCTGGCTCATCCGCTGAGTTGGATCCTCTCGAGGCAGCACGCGTCAGGTTTGCCACGACAGGTTACGGCACCACTCCCCATCACTAACTCGGAGCATGTACAGGAGGAAGATTGATTGCCACATCCTCCCGATGATGTGCAGTGAGTTCTGATTCTATGTGTCTGATAGCGCTCCCGTTCAAACTGGATGTTTCTCGTGTAGTGCTTTATTGGTGAGTATCTAACGATTGACCATTCCGCTTGTTTATACTGCTGAACTGCAGGATCCAATTTATGGATAAAACCACGCTTGGTAACTCCTCGATCCTGGGCATAAGGTGAACTTTGGTGTGAAATCGCGACGTGGAGGTGGTCTGATAAGCGATAGCCAAAGCACGCATCTATCGACCAGTGAGTGAGTACTTGTGACCGATGTCTTTGCTCCCCGAGACTGCTCTGACACTGTTGTGCAGATATAACTGGTGCTGCTCATCTACATTCTAATCGTCGCTCATATGTCTCTGACACTTTGTCATTGTCAGGCTAGGAACCGTGTTCTACATTAGTTACTTCATGTTCGAATACCCCCAGAACCTTGCTCTCCAGCGATTCCCCGTTGGCAGATGGATGAGGCGAGTATTGTGACCACGTTACGTTTCCCATCGCTGAATTCTCACCTAGCTTTAACATCTTTGTCTGGGGCGTTTCATTGATATCCCAGGCCGCTTGCACCAACTTTGCGGGGCTATTTGTGTGCAGGTTCTTGCTAGGCATGTGCGAGGGCTCCATCACTGCAGGGTTTTTGATTGTCAGTTCCATGTTCTATACGCGCAAGGAGCAGACATTGCGGGTTGGATATTGGTGTGAGTGCACACTTCGCCGTCTGGCCTCGTCTCTTGTGCTGATAGAGCGGACAGTCCTGATGAATGGGACAGGTAACCTGACTGAATGAGATTTTCAACCATTCTGACGCATATTGACAGCCCAAATCATCTCTGGTTTCATCAGTTTCGGATCTCTGCACATTCATACTGCCGGGTTTGCTCCATGGCAATGGTGAGGGCCTCGGTTGGGGGGATTAGTGCGGAGAAACTCACAGCCGACGAGGTTGATGGTCATTGCTGGGGCTATAACTCTCATCGTTGCGTTGATCTATTGGTACTGACCCTTTGGCTCATTGCCTCCGTTGACCATGTGCCCCGCAGGTTTTTTTTTCCTGATTCTCCCACCAACGCATGGTTCCTTACGGCAGGCGAGCGCGTGACAGCGATCCAGCGCCTGAAGGTGGAGACCTACGAAAAGCGTGCACGTTGTATCACATGTACTGACGGGACCCTTTAGGAGAACCAAACTGGTGTAGAGAACAAACATTTTAAGAAGGAGCAGTGCGCCTCCATGGTTTACATTCGTCTTCCGCTGATGACGGGGAAACGCAGAATGATCGAGGCACTTTTGGATCCCAAGACGTGGCTCTTTGCGCTCTTTGCTGCTCTAGACAACATACCCAACTCGCTCACAAACCAACGCCAGATCATCATCTCCTCCTTCGGTTTTAGCAATCTAGACACGACACTCCTCGCCTGTGTCGACGGGCTCATTGAGATAGTGACCATCTTTACGGGTGTGACGCTCGCGAGCCGCATTCCGAACGCCCGTGCCTACATTGGTGTTCTATACTTTATCCCATCCTTCATTGGGGTGTTCTTGATCGAGTTCTTGCCGTGGCGGGATCAAGTCGGGTTACTCTTTGGAATCTGGCTCGTCGACATCAATGCCACCGGATTCGTCTTGTCATTGTCATGGTTGACAAACGTCACAGCGGGTCACACCAAGCGGGTTCGTTCGTGCGACGTCTCGTCTCGTCCTCGCATCCTTGATCACGTGTCTAACGACGTGTACAGATCACGACAAATGCTATCATGCTTAGCGCATACTGCATTGGGAACGCGGTGGGGCCTTTTATGTGGCAGGCTCAATACAAGCCGAGGTCCGACCCTGTTTTTCTATGCATTCCCCCCCGGTCCGCGGCAATAACTGAACCGACGTCAGGAACCGTATCCCGTGGCTCGTCATCGGCATCTGCTACGTGTCATGTTCGACATTGTTGTTAACCATCCGCTGGCTGTTGGCACGGGAGAACGCACGACGGGACGCAGAGCCGGTCGAGGAAGACGAAGGGTTCTTTATCGAAAAGCTGTCAGAGGACGGGACGGAGGTACAAATCAAGGTGGACAAGGTGCGGTGTTTGTTGCCCAACCCCCGATCGGGATGTTTGACGGGATCCCACACAGGCGTTCGTGGATCTGACGGACCGACAGAACCGCGATTTTAGATACGTGCTCTAGTGCTCCAACGGACCCACCGTTGAAACATTATGGATGGGCGGGGAAGCGGCTGATGGTAGCCACGTACGCACAGGTTTGCAGAACATGAAACTTTATCACATGTGATTATGAGCGGCGCGTGTAGAGCGCCTCTGGAGAAGACCTAATAATTTACTACCGAATGGATAGGCTTCGCGAATCGAACGTTCATGAAACTGCTTATCGGATGACATACCGGTGCGCTTGGACGGAGGAGACTCGACGGCGGCCTGTCACTCCACCGGCGAACCCGATAGGCACATGAAATGATCGCGTGATGTGTTATCCAATCCGTGGCTGATTCATTTCCGACAAATATGGCGTCGCGAGCACGACTGGCGAAAGACGTCGGTCTCGTCAGGACCACATTAGTACTTTAACTCGCCAGTTTGACGCACAGGGCGCACCCTCGATTCATCCCCGCGTAATGGCTTCGCGAGCAAGGTCAGTCTCGCTTTCTGCAGGAGGAAAACTCTGAATGACTTGCCATGACCGAAAGTCACATTGTCGCGGATGTGCTGGCGATGTCACAAAAGATTGGCCTCACAAAGACTATCTTTCTCGCGTATATCGTCCCGCCTTTTGTGTGCCAGTACTTGATGGGTGTACTGGTTCAGCTCGAGGGCACGCGCTTCTACCGCTTGGCGTTCTTGCCCGTCGCAATTTGGTTAGCTTGGCGCGCGACCCTGGTGGATATGTCGGGAGGGGACCCGTCCCAAGTCCAGGCGAACTCGATACTCATAGTGCGTACCCTTGTCCCGCGTTGCGCCTCGTTGACGAAATCGCTTTTTCAGACTCAGATGACTTCGATCTCGACGCGGACAGCTGTGTGGGCGTTCGCACACGTGCGGTATCGACGCCACCTTGCCGGGGACGACGGAAGCAAGTCGTGCTCGGAAGGCGTGTACGCCGCGTTTTGGAACTCTTGGGACTTGCTGGTGAATCCGCGAGGGATCGGATGGAATTGGCCGCGGGGACTCGTCGTTCCCAGACCTGCGTACGAAACCGACTCGCGGGTCAGTTTCGTGCTGGTGTGGGCGGCCAGCGCTGCCCTGAATGCGCTTGCGTTCGACCTGTGTGTGCAGGGCATTCGGGCGATGGGACCCGACACGTTCGGGACGCTCCAGGGTGGCACGCTGTTCGACCGTTCTCTTCCCCCTGTGTTGGAGCTCTTGCGGGCCGTGCTCGTGGCGGCCCTAGCGGCAGCGTCGGCGTACTTTGGAGTGCAGTACACCCACCAGCTCCTAGCGATCGTGTTCGTTGTCGTGCTTCGCCAGCATCCGTCCCAATGGCTGCCCCTGTTCGATGCTCCGTGGCGGTCGACGTCGCTGGGCGAGCTGTGGGGACGTCGGTGGCATCAGATGATGCGCGACATGGTGCTGACGCTGGGCGGACAACCGTTCGGCTTCTTGTTTGGCCGGCTTGGCGGGATCGTCGGCGCGTTCCTGGTGTCTGGCATCTTTCACGACATCGAACTGCGGTCATCGGGACAAGGCGGGGACTCGGTCGCCGTCATCGGCTTTTGGGTGATGAACGGCGTCGGGATCGTGCTGGAGCGCGTGTGGGAAAGGGCCACGAGGAGACCGGTGGGCGGGATGTGGGGGCGGGCGTGGATGGTCGGGTGGCTGCTGCTGTGGGGCATCCCCAAGATGAACGCGTACGCGGTGGTGGGGCGGTTTGGCGCGCTGTCATTGGTGGGTCGGTTCGAGCCGTCGCTTGCGGTTGTCGAGTTTGTCTCTCGCGCTGTACGCCCAAGCCGCTGAAGCGCCCGCTTGTGTGCCTCTACGATGTAAGTAGAACGTGTGGTCGTCCAGGCCTTCCAACGGGCGTTGGCAACGCAACGATGGCGAGACGAGGCGATGATGACTCCGTTTGGCCTCCACCATCATGAACGCGTTCGTCTGATTCGAACATCCATCCCGCAGCGAGGATGGCTGCCCAAGCAACGTCGGTCCTTTGCTCGCGTCCTTTGTGAACAGACCCTCATGTAACACTACAGCATGGATGTGTTTGCAATGTCGCAAAAGATCGCTCTGACAAGGGCCACCTTCTTCGGGTGCATACTCCCCCCTCAGATATGTTTGTACTTTATGGGGGTCCTCGTCCAGCTCAAGGGAACCCATTTCCACCGCCTCGCACTCCTGCCTGTCCTCGTCTGGCTCGCTTGGCGTGGCGCGTTTGTCGACGTGTCGGGAGGCGATCCTAAACAGGCCCAGGCAAACACTGTGCTCATGGCAAGTACGCTCGTCTGTCGTGGCTTGGCTTGACGTCGTTCTTTCCAGACTCACATGTGCTCCACCTCCATGCGTGCTGTTGTGTGGGCTGTCGCACGAGAACCCTTTCGTCGTCAAAGTCCTTCAAAGGAACCGAACGAGGCGGATTCGGAGAACGTCTACACAGCCCTCTGGAACTCCTGGGACCTAATGCTGAACACGCGAGGCATCGGATGGAGCTGGCCGCGAGGACTCATCGTTCCCAAGCCCGCCTTCGAAACGGATTCTCGAGTGGTCTTTGTGGTATTGTCGGCCGCCCAGTTGGCCTCGCACGCCTTCGGCTTCGATGCATGCCTTCAGATCATCCGCGTGTTGTCCCCAGAAACGTTTGGCTCATTCGGCGGGGGGTCTCTCTTTGACCATTCCCTCTCACTCCCGCTGGGACTCTTGCGATCCGTCCTCGTATCCTTCTTGGCGGTCTGGTTGACATACTTTGCAATCCAATGGAGCTACCATCTTCTAGCGATCGTGTGCATCGTCTTATTCCAGCAACGTCCATCACAGTGGCCGCCTCTTTTTGACTCCCCGTGGCTGTCCACCTCGCTGAGTGAACTGTGGGGGCGTCGGTGGCATCAGATGATGCGCGAACTGCTCGTGACGCTCGGTATTCTACCCTTTGGCTACTTGTTCGGCCGGCTTGGAGGCCTGTTTGGTGCCTTCTTGGTCTCTGGCGTCTTCCACATCATCGAGCTTCGATCAGTTGGACGAGGCGGAAACTCGGTCGCCGTTGCGGGGTTCTGGATGATGAACAGCGTCGGGGTGGTACTGGAGCGTGTGTGGAAAGCGTACACGGGAAGACGGGTGGGCGGGGCTTTGGGCTGGATGTGGACGTTCGGCTGGCTGGCGCTCTGGGGGGTCCCATTGGTGAATGAGTGGGCCAAGGCGGGGCGATTTGCGGCCCTGAGCTTGCCGGGTGACCTAGAGCCATCGCTTGCGTTGGTGAGGTTTGTTCGGCGATGTCTGGTTGGATCGTGATGAAGATTAGGATTAACGACATGTAACGAGCATCTTGTGACGTCGGGCGGGTTATGCGGATGGTCCAGTGGCGAATGGGGATGTCTTTCTGTTCCCCCCATCTCGACGCTTGCGAAACCTCGCTCTGTTGCCCATGGCAAACCCGAGCTTTCTCCCGACCCTGCCCCAGTCCGACATCGTCCAAGCGGCCCAGGTACTTCGGAATGCGATCTACCCGACCGCCCTTGTCTGATCCTGTGTCGACAACGCTTCGCAGCTCATACAACAGGCCTACTCCCCCGCTAGTGCCGGCTCTTCGGACACCCAACGTCGCCTTCAGCAGGAACTCTTCGACGTTCAAAAGCGATACGAGGCTTGGGGCTTGGTCATCCCTTTCCTGAATCATGACGACGTAAACGTCCAATTCTTCGGCGCACATACCGTCCAGGTCAAAATCGCCAGAGATTGGTGGGTGACTGATCGCGCACGCCGGGGCGGTCGACTAACACACCGCTAGGGATACCTTTCCGGCGGACAACGCGACTTCCCTACGCGACCTGGTGCTCGAACTTACATCCCATTCGATCGCGTCCAGAAAGAGCAAAATCATCCTTCGCAAGTTATTTGTCGCGGTAGTACCGTTGGCATTTTGTCGTGGTGTGCTCGTCCGTCTAATCAACGGTTCTTCCAGATCACGTCGTTGGCGTTGAAAATCGCTCCCGGTTCTCCGTCATTATGGCCAGATTGGATAGTGACGACCGTCGAATTCTTGTCCGTTCGTGGAACTCCCACAGAAACCTTGCTCGACTTCCTAGCCATAGTTGCGGAGGAGGTTGAGACGGCCGACTTGATTGGTGCGAGCAAGTATGGATCTCTTGAGTGCATTCTCTAGCACGTCCTGGGCTCACGCCGGAGCCAGAATGCAGATGCAGCAAACTCTTCTCGATGCCGCTCCCCTCGTCGTACGAGCTGTGGTAACGATAATCACCCAACCTCGAGATCGAATACGTGTTCGTGAACTCGATTCTGCGCTTAAATGTCTGCAAGCGTGGATGTCTGTTCTTCGTGGAAAGTGAGTGTTGCGTCATAGGCAGCTTTGTTGGCTGATTAGGGAGGCCTGTGACAGTGATATCACACCACTTATCCCGATGTTGATCTTACTACTGACCCCTCCGACGCCGGATGCTGATATTGACCACGAAATATTCTCCCCAGCGTCGGATGCGCTACAGGAGATCATGACGCGTTCCTCGTTGGCTGGCGGTGCGGGTGTTATGTCGCTCACGCTTCCTCTGCTCGTTTGGATTGACACATGGGGTCCCCGGATACTTCAATCCAGCAGATCATGTGCGTCGTCCGTCCTTTGATACTATGTCAGGCATGTAAAACATCACTTTGTAGCCGGAGAAGCCTCGGAGCTCTCTCATTCGCTGTGCAAGCTCATTGTAACCCTTGGCGACCACTCGAACACATACTTTGCTGCCAATATCACCTCACAACAACCTGTCGCCGGCTCTCCACACACACGATCGCAACTCATACTGAGTTTCCTTCGACTGTTACTTGGTTACACCAGCTTACCTGGTTATTTTGGTGTGGACGAAGAGGAGAGTGAGATGACGCTCGGGTTTTGGTATCTCTTCCAGGAATCGCTCTGGAGTGTCGAATACGACGAGGGCGACGACGAGAAGGGTGGGGTGCCGCCTGCGGACGTGGAAGAACGAGATAGACTGGCGTTGGTGAATGCGGTATATGTCGAGCTTGTGAAAGTATTGAGGACCAAGGTTGCCTGGCCGCCTCAGAGTATATTGAGCGGGTGGCCAAAAGGTGGGCTGTTTCGAGATTGGAATGGAACACACGGCCCTCTCTGACGTTGCACCGATTACGGGACAGACCAGGCGGACAAGTTTCAAGTGTGAGTGACGTTTCGTGTCCCACAAGGAATGTTGCTCATGGGCTCAGTTATCGGCGGGATGTGGGCGATACTCTTATCAATGCGTATGTGTGCAGTACTGGTATGGTCGACAAAGCTGACAGTTCCCAGATATTATATTCTGCGGAATGACATGATGGGGTACTACCTGAATGACGTTCGAGAACGTCTCGCAAATCAACCTGAATCCGGTGGATGGGAGGTGAGGTGTACGCCGGTATCTCATTTAATCTAACCTCGTGCATCATGTTCCCAGGAAATAGAAGCGACGTTACACTGTATCATGTCTATTCAGGAAGCGGTCCCTCTCGAAGACAATCAGTTCATTTCCCAAATATTTGGGCCAGACGTGCTCGCACGCCTACCAACTACTGGCCAGGACAGGATACGACGCACTACCCTCAGTCTCATCGGTGAGCCACATTTTTAACTACTGTCTTAAAGGAGTGACGGAATGTGGGTCATTGCTTGTAAAGGTACATACGCGTCATGGTTCACTACCCAGTCTATCACGAGTACACCTACATCATCTCCCCCTCTTCTCATGAACGCTATTTCATACGTCGTTGCCGCTTTGCCCGAGCCATTGTTCTGCCTGCCGGCTGCAAATGCGCTACGAGACCTCTGTGATGCCAACCGGGCCGCCCTGGCACCGCATATAGGGGCATTCGCAGAGTTGCATGCAGGGTTGACTGGCATTCCCGTGAGCCGAAATCATTTCCCCGCGTCTTTGCATCTTCTCAGCGTTCGTTTGCCAGGACACGGAGAAGAGCAAGGTTTTACAATCGATAGCGAGTGTCATTCAGGCATTACCGCCAGAAGAGGAGATCCCGCCCGTGCTTGCCATCGTAAGTCCTGTCGTTGAGAAGCTCGAACAGGCTTTACGGTCCTCATCGCGGGTATGTATTCATGATACACCATTTGCAACATCTGTTCACAGGTTCTCGCTAGCTTCCCGAAGAAGCACGTGCTATGGCAATCGTGCAACTTCAGACACTGTCTGGAGTGGCCAAGGGACTTACCCGCACCGCAGATTCACTGCTCATTATCGACGAAACCCCTGAGGAGCGAGCAGAAGCGGAACGTTTACGGCAGGCCCGTGACGACTACAGGATGATCAAACTGCGAGAAAGTCTGTTTACAGCGGTGAGAAGTACGTTTGAATTGTGGTCGACAGACGCAAGCGTGTCCGATGTGAGTCTCATTTGGGATACAGATGGCGCTAGTTGAACAGCGTGCGACATCCAGGCGCTCAGCGAGTTCTTGCGGTCTATTACTTCTTTGCCCAGTGATATTACGCTGTTGTCCCTGCCGGCAGGCCCGCTACTGGAACTGATATGCATTGCATCCCAAAGGCAGCTCACGGCAGTGTGGCTTACGTTGGCGAACATGCTCATCGTTCAACTGGATCCGCCTATCATGTTTACGAACTCGACGCTGAAAACACTACCAAGTGTCGAGGGAATGACGGTGGTGTCGGGTGCGCTACCCGTTCTTCTACAGGCATCGCTTTCGATGCTCGGCCGACCTGGGGCCATGGAATCTGTGAGCAAAACCTGATACAAACAACAAGCTTTGATGCTGACATGGCTTGAGAACCCCGACATTGTACAGGCTTTCTTCGGTTGCGTAGACGCGGTGCGTTCCTTCTTGGTTAAACTTTACCCCCGTGCATTAAAAACGTGGACGGCGCGCGTGGATAGGTGGCAAAGCATTTTGTGGCGGTATTCTACAATCTGCCGCCTGGCGCTCTCGATGCATTGATGCAGTGTGCGGTGAGCTCGTTGTCGCTCCAGGAGCGTTATTCTCTGGTTGCGACGTGCACGTTTTTGGTACGTCGAGAGTTCTTCCTACTTGTCTCTGGTAGTTATGTAGGAAGGGGGCTGAGAGCGTCACCAGGAAACGCTAATTCGGCGCACTGCGGGAAGCGATGACCTCGGCGAAGCTGGCACGGTCCTCTTTCAAATACACGGTCGGGCGATTCTCCGCTCGGTTCTCACGGGGTTCGCGGGTGTGGCCCCGAGGTCAGCGACGCAGAACCTGATCGAGCTCTTGTCCATGGTCGCGTCCAAATACCCGTCGGAAACGAGGGAATGGATGAATGAAATCCTTTTTTCTGTATGTCTCCTTTCTTGCCGTGCCAGGCGAGGCGCTAGCGGTCCGTGGGGAGCTCACTCTGTGTACGATCTCCCAGGAGGACTTTGTGCAGTCAAAGGCCACGCCAGAGGCGAAGCGGGTATTTCTCAAAGCTGTGATTGGGTAAGATTCTTTCTTTTCTTGTTGGCGGATCCGAACCAGTAGTTTATGACTGACCTGCAGGTCGAGATCACCAAAAAGGACGAGGGAAGCTGCGCAGCAATTCACGCTCGTCGCGAGGGGACTGGATGGCACGAGTTTTGGATACGCATCCGTCAGCATGTGACGGGCCGTGTTGACGTAGTTGTGTGGGTTTCATAGACTCGGTTCGCGTGGCGCGTGTACAGCTCCTACTTGGAAGAACTTGCAGACGATAGATTTACGATTGCCAAGTGCCATTCTAATTTCTGGTCACGAGGTTACGCAGAATATGCGCGGGGAAGCAAAGTGGTTGGCTTCTCCTCTGCCTGCTCAGCCTTGAGCTTTTCGCTCCTTCGCTAGATCAAACACAGCAGCATGCCTCGACTCCACTGAAGACGCCTATGAGGATGTCGATGAACATCGAGCGGGTCTCACAGACGATCGGGCAGCAGCGGCTTTAGTGCAACAAGGCGTGCTTGGCGCAACTGTGTCAAGTGGAGGCTTCAGCGATGGCCGACGTCTGCGAACGGGAGAGGCTAGAGAGAGACAGTGCAAGGACCAGACCCTTTGGAAGGAGTGCGAGAAGAACGAAGCAAAGTTCGCTCCTGCCCCCAACGTACCAGCAATCGTTATCCCTTCACAAGTCGCGATAACAAAGTTCCAACAACACAAGTTCTGCAAACTGGTTCTTCACCGACGACGGCGGTATTGATGCCCCCCTCCAACATGTTCAATGACGACACTCTTTCTTTCCTTCGATCCGCAGACGGAACATCCATCGTCCGCTCGATGTCATCCAAGACGAGAAATTATCCATGGAGCGGGTTTAAACAGGCAACTCTGGGCCCTTGTATCCTTCCTTTCATGTGCGACGTGTCGACATGCACGTAACCTAAGAAAGTGATTGAGCGCCACAAATGGCGCGACTCTCAAGAGGCCCGGCTGTATTCAAGCGACATCGCTCCCATGCCGCAGCCGCCCCCTCGCCATTTGTGCGGTGTGCCTCCCACACGATGTCTTGCGACTCCGTACTCACAGACACGGTTGCGTGGTTGCTACACCATTTCAAAGTCGACAACATGGCATTCAACGACCATCTTTTCGCATGACATCACCCCAAAGGACTCCGGTCACTCACCAAGCTGTGAGCCCCCAAGCGCCTTGCAGCATCACCAAACGTGATTTGCCTCGTCTCAAGAGTCACAAGCAATGACGCCGAGAAACCGGCAGAGTGCACCACCGCCGGCAGCGATTGGGGCAATCGTTCCGCTGCTCATCCAGGGAACCTCGTTCTGTGGAGCAGCACATCGAGTCGACATCCGTACAATTTGTTGAGTTTGTGAACGTGGGGCACGGCGCGGGCGGTGTCCTTTTGACTTCGCCAGCATGGCGCTGCGTTCGCCCCAGGCGGCCCGTTCGGTAGCATGACGAAGGAGTAATGGAGGTGTCGGATATGCTATCTATTCCAGCCATAGAGTCTGCATGAATCGAGGATCTTGAGCTTGCACAGATCCTCTGGTGGTGTAAGTAGCCTGAGACAGTACTTGGCAGTCTATGGCACGATGGTCTCGCACCGTGCCCTAAATCTGGTTTAGCTGACGGCTTGTCGCTCTATGAGGTGCGTTTTTCTCTCACCGCGGCGCATGCGAAGTCCCTGGTGCGATCCTGCTACCCACTGGCAGTGAGGCACTGATGGCTCAGCGTTCAGGGATAACATCGCCCGGAAACGCCGGGTCGGCACACTACGGGAAGTGATGACGGAAGGGACAGCAAGTCCAAGGGCGTAGTCGGCCGATTCTTCAGGATGCTAGAAGCAGGTTCATACCAGGTGCGGCTCTTTTTAGCATCCTCGGTGATCCGGTGCCCCATTAGTGTGTGGTTATGATGGAGGAGGGCGAGTAGAAGCGACATGACTGGTGAGCGATTTGTGCTCACAGGATGACACCGTATCGGACGTGCACCGGCCAGTTCCTGGCGCACAGCAGTTTGCAGCAAGTGCACATACTCGGACGTGCCGGTGACATACATTTAGTGCATGATCGGCAACAGAGCGGCCGACGGGTGCAGCCGAGGCTCGGCAGGCCAAGCGGAGATACAAATTCGTAAATATATAGTCCTGATTGGCTGCAATCACGGGTTACCCAATGCCATAAAACCGGCCTGTCGCACGGAATCAGCCGGAAGCCGACCTTTTTCTCTTGAAGCTCGCCCGTGTCGTCGACGCTTTTCCCGACGATGCTCGCCATCACCCCGCGAACTCGTTATGTTCTGCGCTCAGCGCGCCGCCTCGCCGCTGGTATGGCCACTGTCGCCCCACGAATCGGTGACACAAAGGTTGCCATGTCGCTCCTCGAAAAGGACGCATATATCAATTACCAGCGAATCGAGGACAACCTCGCTGTTGTGCGCGAGCGGTCTGTTGGCCTTCTTCGTTCTGTGTGCTAGGTCCCCTGACTGTCTTGGGTGAGGTTAGGTTGCGCCGCCCATTGACGTTGTCGGAGAAGATTGTGTACGGCCATTTGGATGATCCTCACAACCAAGATCTCGTTCGAGGCGTCAGCTATCTCAAACTCCGCCCAGACGTATGTCGGCTCCCCTTCGTTTACGTTCGTTGCTCAAGATGCTTCTTATCATAGCGAGTGGCTTGCCAGGACGCAACAGCTCAGGTACGCTGCTACTGACGATGTTACGGTCCGGCATGTGCTTATGTAATCTAGATGGCCCTACTGCAATTCATGTCGGCTGGGCTGGACACGGCAGCTGTCCCCACGACTGTCCACTGTGACCACCTGATCGAAGCACAGATTGGTGGTGTCAAGGATCTGGCGCGTGCCATCGACATCAACAAGGAGGTATACGATTTCTTGGCCACTGCTACTGCCAAGGTGCGTGTATCCCCATGTGTACCCGCGGCATGTTTTAAATCAGAGTTTCCTAGTACGGTCTTGGCTTCTGGAAGCCCGGTTCTGGCATCATTCATCAAATCATCCTGGAAAATTATGCGTTCCCTGGTGGTCTCATGATTGGTACCGACTCGCACACCCCCAATGCAGGTGGCTTGGGAATGGTGGCTTGTGGTGTTGGTGGTGCTGATGCTGTCGATGTAATGGCTGATATTCCTTGGGAGCTCAAATGTCCCAAGGTTATTGGCGTCAACCTGACTGGCAAGATCGGTGGCTGGACGACCCCCAAAGGTTGGATTGTTTTTCTGGTTTTTCACTCCTGTTCACGAATCTCGCTGCAGATGTCATCCTCAAAGTTGCTGGTATTCTCACTGTCAAGGGTGGAACTGGCGCCATTGTCGAGTATCGTGGTTCTGGTGTCGAATCACTCTCCTGCACGGGTATGGCCACTATCTGTAACATGGGTGCCGAAATTGGTGCTACTACATCACTGTTCCCCTTCAATCACCGCATGGTCGATTACCTGAATGCAACCAAACGTTCAGAAATCGCACAATATGCTCAGCGGTTCTCGCACAACCTGAAGGCAGATGAAGGTGCGGAGTATGACCAGGTGATCGAAATTGTACGTATTTGTTTCAAGTGCATTGAAAATAGTGAATGCTGACGGCTGTTGGACAGAACCTGTCGGAACTTGAGCCACATATCAATGGACCTTTCACTCCAGACCTGGCCACGCCCATCTCCAAGTTTGCGGAGGAGGTGAAGAAGAACAACTGGCCTCAGGAGCTCAAGGTTGCTCTGATCGGTTCCTGCACTAATTCGTCATACGAAGACATGTCCCGCTCTGCTTCCATTGCTAAGGAGGCGTCAGCGCATGGACTTCAGGTCAAGAGCAAGTTCACCATCACACCTGGTTCAGAGCAGGTCCGAGCTACGATTGAGCGTGACGGGCAGATTGGCGCATTCGAGAGCGCGGGTGGGCTTGTGCTTGCGAACGCCTGTGGACCTTGCATTGGTCAATGGGACAGACAGGATGTGAAGAAGGGAGAGGTCAACTCGAGTGCGTCGCCCCCTTCGTCAGTTTGAGTATAGCCCTGACATTGTGCAGTCATCACTTCGTATAACCGTAACTTCACTGGTCGCAACGATGCTAACCCCGCTACACATGCTTTTGTCGCTTCTCCTGACATTGTGACTGCAATGGCCTTCGCTGGTGACCTCACCTTTAACCCCGTCACGGACACGCTCGCTGGTGCGGATGGCAAGCCTTTCAGGTTTTCGGACCCATCTGGGAATGAGCTTCCTCCTCGAGGATACGACCCTGGTCAGGACACCTTCCAGCCACCCCCTCAGGACCGCGCTGCTGTCGCCGTTGCTGTTAGCCCCACGAGTGACCGCCTCCAGCTCCTTCAACCATTCCAGCCATGGAATGGCAAGACCCCCACTGATCTCCCCGTCTTGATCAAGGTCAAGGGCAAGTGCAGTAAGTGAACTGTTTACATGACTGGTATTGGAATACTTCATTGCTGGTTTGACAGCAACGGACCACATTAGTGCCGGTGGACCCTGGCTCAAGTACCGTGGACATCTTCAGAACATCTCTCGTGGGTTTCATCAATTGGTTCTCTCGAATCCCGTTCACTTTGGTGTTAGAGAACTGTTTGATCGGCGCCATCAACGCTGAGAATGGCGAGGCAAACAAGATTAAGAACGTGATCACGGGTGAATACGACGGCGTTCCCCAGACGGCAGCTTACTACCGCGATCACGGAATCAAGTGGGTCGTTGTTGGCGACCACAACTATGGTGAAGGTTCCTCGCGTGAACACGCTGCCCTCGAGCCCCGTTACCTTGGTGGTCTTGCGATCATTGTCCGCTCGTTTGCTCGCATTCACGAGACGAACTTGAAAAAGCAGGGCATGCTCGCGCTGACGTTTGCGAACCCCGAGGACTATGACAAGGTCCAACCGCACGACCGGGTGGACATTCTTGGTCTCGAGTCGTTTGCTCCCGGCAAGAACTTGACGCTGGTTGCCAAGCATATTGATGGTACTCGTGATGTTAGTGCTCGGGTTGGTGTGGAATGAGTTGATGCTGACGACTCGTTTATTATAGGAGATCCCCCTTGCGCACTCGTTCAACGAGGGCCAGATTGAATGGTTCAAGGCCGGTTCTGCGCTCAACCTGGTTGGTTCTTGGTTGTCTCCTTGTCTTGTGCCGCTGACGAGGCTTGATTCAGATGGCCGCCAAGGCCAGGCAGTAGACGGATAGACGCGACTCGGTCATCAGATCGTACGCCTCACGCTCTCTTAACATTCATCGATCGGCGGGTCCTGGGTTCGTCGCCTCCTGCCGCAATCCATTTCTTTGATCATATGTGCCCATGATTGTCTATACAGCCATGTAATATCACTCTCGACATCAGTTTTTGCAATAAAAATAGTATTACAGTGGATGTAAGCCGGTGGTGTGACGTCGTGAGGCAAGCTTATCACGAGTCGTCTGGAGCACCTCTGGTGAAAACCGAGTGTCGAATAGGGTGGAATTGGAACGACCGGATATTCGGCCTGGTCGCTTGGAAGTTGGAACACTGGCATAGCCTCAAGTAAGTGGCGGACGGAACGTGTATTGCGGGATTGCACCGCAGATATGGGTCGAATAAAAACCTCCTTGAGGCAAGTTGGCGGAGACTCGTATCACGGGCACGGTGTGGGCAGGTCATCTCGGACCATGCAGTCACCGCTTTTTTCTCTCGGATCAAGCACAGTTTACCACGAGCGATCGAGGGGGATTGTGGTAGTTGTGGACGAGCGAAAAAGTCGGTTTGGATCGGTCCTTTTTTTCCGTCGCGCGTAGAGCTATGCCTTCCATGTCCGCTAGCTCGAGAGAGATGGCGGTCAAACGGTGGCTTGCATGACGCTTTTCTAGTGGGGTGATGAAGACGAGATTCGCGACAGGGTAGTATTTGCTCCTTGCTCTTGCGGGTACGGGCACGAGGTCTCGAGAAGAGGCAGACGTAAGAGCCAAGGTCAAGAGTGTGGAGATAACTCTAGGTGGAGTACATAAGCGAACCATAAACGGAGATCAGATTTATGACCCCGACGCCGTTCGTTTCTCGAGTCTTTCCGTTTCCGTTAACGATCTCGTGCCAGCCAGCTCTCCCAGCACTCGCAAGCCCCATCGCCGCTCGCTCTTCCCAGTTCAGCGATGGACTACTCGTCGGCGCCCAGCCGTTCCCCCATGCGTTCGAACCCTCAGGCTGTAGCTCGGTTCGTCCATCAGGGCTCAATAGTCGGTACAGACGTAAATGGAACTTGCTCGTTTCCGTGTTCGGGAGAATCCATCGAAAACTGAGGCGAGCTGCGCTTTCTCAACTCTTCCTCGTTCCATATTCTTGTCGACACATCCCCCAACGATGCTCTCCGTTCCCCCACGGTCTCGTCATGTCCTGCGCGCAGTGCGCCACTTTGCTGCTGGCATGGCCACCGTCGTCCCACGTATCGGTGATACAAAGGTTGCCATGTCGCTCCTTGAAAAGGGCGCATACATAAATTATCAACGAATCGAGGACAACCTCGCCGTTGTTCGCGAACGGTCTGTCTACTCGCACTATCATCCATGCTTTTCCCTCTGATCGTTCTCTCATCCCGTCAGGTTACGTCGTCCGCTAACATTGTCGGAAAAGATCGTATATGGCCATCTAGACGACCCTCACAACCAAGATCTCGTTCGAGGTACAAGTTACCTCAAACTCCGTCCCGACGTATGTCCACTCCTTTTCATTCCGCTCCATTGTTGATTGTGGCTATGATGATTTGTGATTATAGCGGGTGGCTTGCCAGGATGCGACAGCCCAGGTACGCCGTGTCTGCCCGTTGCGGTCCGATGCACGCTCACGCATGCTACAGATGACCCTCCTGCAATGCATTTCGGCAGGATTGGACAAAGCTGCTGTCCCCACCACCGTCCACTGTGACAACTTCATAGTCGCCCAGGCTGGCAGCACACAGGACCTGGCGCGTGCCGTCGAGGTCAACAAGGAAATATATGATTTCATGGCAACTGCGAGCGCAAGAGTGAGTTGATCCCTCCCTGCACGTGATGTCACGACGTGTCTCATGTGGGAATCGTCCAGTATGGTATTGGCTTCTGGAAGCCCGGTTCTGGCATCATTCATCAAATCTTGCTGGAAAATTATGCGTTCCCTGGTGGTCTCATGATTGGCACCGACTCGCACACACCCAACGCAGGTGGCCTGGGAATGGTTGCATGTGGTGTGGGTGGCGCCGATGCAGTCGATGTCGTGGCTGGCCTTCCTTGGGAACTCAAGTGCCCCAAGCTTATCGGCGTCAAGTTGACTGGCAAAATTGGTGGTTGGACGACTCCAAAGGGTTGGATCACTTCACTGGCCTTGCTTTTTCCTTGCTCATGGTGTCACATTGCAGATGTCATTCTCAAGGTTTCGGGCATCCTCACTGTCAAGGGTGCAACTGGTTCTATCGTCGAGTACTACGGCCCTGGCGTCGAATCGCTCTCCTGCACGGGTATGGCCACTATCTGTAACATGGGTGCCGAAATTGGCGCTACCACGTCATTGTTTCCCTTCAACCACCGCATGGCCGACTACCTCAATGCCACTAGGCGTTCAGAAATTGCACAATACGCTGCACGGTTCTCACACAACCTAAAAGCTGATGAAGGAGCAGAGTACGACCAGGTGATCGATATCGTACGTGTCTCTTTGGAACGTGCCGTGCAGATGTTGATGGTCGTGTAAAAGAACTTGTCGGAACTCGAGCCTCACATCAATGGACCCTTCACTCCCGATCTGGCCACGCCCATCTCCAAGTTTGCGGAGGAAGTAAGGAACAA
>JBBPLS010000041.1:116564-131986 GCA_038089895.1 Boletellus ananas | reverse complement strand
CTTGCCGGTCTCTTCTTGATCCACTACGCCAACCGCGCCCTCATCTCCCCCCTCCGCTCCCCTCCTCGTTCGAAAACCCACATCAGCATCACTATCGGTGGAGGTACTTTTAACATCCTCAACGGCACTCTGCTGGGCACCTACCTCCGCTCCAGTATCGCGTCCACCTTCCTCGCCGACACCTTCACCCGACCCGTTTTTTGGGCATGCGCCGTCATCTGGGGCCTCGGTTTCGCTGGAAACATCCTCCACGACGAGATCCTCTTCGACATTCGTCGCGATGCCAGGGTAAAGGGTAAGGCCAGGGCTGATGACGGTAGCAACGATCCTAAAAAGAAGACGAAAGCGTACTACGGGATCCCTCACGGGTATCTGTACACGTACATCTCGTATCCAAACTACCTGTGCGAATGGTTCGAGTGGTTCGGGTTTGCCCTCGCCGCTGCGCCCATCCCTTCCGTAACGTCACTCGGCGCGCTCGTGTCCTCGGTCCAACCGCCATGGATTTTCGTTCTCGCAGAGATCTCCCTCATGCTACCGAGAGCTTACAGAGGCCACCGGTGGTATCTCGAGAAATTCCCGGATTACCCCAAGGAGAGAAAAGTGGTCGTTCCCTTTGTCTTTTAGAACGCAGGTTTATTTTTTGGCATATATGCACATCCAGTGATACAGATACAAAAATGTCGCGTGGTACGGCAGGCACAGGCGTAGCCGCAATTTCGCCCGCATGTGTTCCCTTGTTGGACCGTTTGCCATCTGGCTTTCTACCTTGCGTATGATTTTTTTTTTGAAGTGAGACCCTTGTTGCACGTTGGCCACTAGTGTCCCCCCTTCGTTCCAGTGACTGGCCTGCTGTCACCCACGCAGTGACACAGCTCCTTTTATTTGTGATGGCTGTCTTGCCGAACGCTCGTAGCCATTGTCAAATTGACGTTCAAATGGTAATGTAGTTCTGCCCAGTCGGAATCTTTACCTGGCTAACGAACATACCGCGCTTCACTCAGATACTCTTTATAAACACAAAAACTCAACTCGTCGAGGCCTGCTCGTACACCCGAACTTGTTTTTCAATTTCACTTCTTTCCTTTGCCTTTTTCTTGTATGAAAAACACAGAAATGCAAAATTTTGCGAAGGGAGACTCAACATGTGACGGTCAAGTATGTGTTCAAGCACATCAAAGATGACAGCCCAAATCCAGCACGTTGCGGACTGCAGCTCCTCAGGAGATGAGACAACGTACTGCATTTCCTGTCCTAGAGCGTTCCGGTAGTTTATGTCCCCTACCGAAGGGGCATGACGGACATTCACCGACCGGGGGTATTTCGGAGGTATGATGATCAGTGCAGGTGTGTACCGTAATCATCGTATTCGTCCCGATAGGCAAATTCACCGACTAACTCGGCATTGGCTCTGACCGATAAGCGTCAATTCGACAATTCCTCAAGATCCCATATTATGACGAGCCATTAGTTGAGTCAGAAGTCGGAACACGGTCGGTCCGCGCCACGGAACCTATGGAACCGGATGGGGCGTATGTCCTGGTTCCTGGATACTGTACCAACATCGGCTACCATATCAGAACTGGCAGGGGAGCGAGACCATTACCTACCACGTAATCTACTGGCCTCTGTCCGGGGAAAAAGATGGTGTCACTTGCGTTCGTGTCTTCCAAGGCTGCAGGGTACGACGCGAGTCCATCCTTTCTTTTGACAGGCAGTTCGGGGATTTGTGATCATTTGCTTGCTAGCAATGGTTTGGCAGCGTGCCAGCTAGTCTCCAGGTAATCAACCCACCACGGATCGAAGGGCGGGCGGACTAAACCCAGACCTCACCAGTTTCATTTCTGAAATGTTGGAGATAATTTCTGCACTATACCATACCACTTTGTTAATTGACAACCGTCAACGTTTCACCGCTGGAGGTTCTAACTTAGGCAGATACCCACACGAACCGAGGGCAAAGGCTGAACGAGCTTCAAGATGATTGGTATACACGGCCAATGGTGTCTCGTATCCTGAGCACGACCAAGTCATATTGAAACGAACACTGCGAGAAGAACATCAATAAGCCGCCTGGAGTTGAACGTTGGCTCGTGTCTACTTATAGTGTTAGCTGCCCAGGTGTGCTATGCGATTGTGTCTGATATTCACGGCACTCCCTCCATCGGCTTGACAGATGTCCGCGATGGTTTCCAAGGGTCGAGTTGTGTCGTCGACTTGAAAATAAAAAATGACCTCCCTGCTCGCAACCGCAATCTCACTAATGAAGTCGCATGAATATAGCCACCATCAATTATTTGGATCATGATGATGTACAGTAACGGGTGTGATTGTGGCGAGTCACGAACCACGAGCCAGGTAGGTGTCCACAGCTAAAAAGGCCAGTTCATCAGCACCGTCAACGCTCGAGTTGATACTGGGCGGTTAAAGGATGGCTTGTGAGCGTCTCTGCAGGAGCAGATGTGGAACAGTGTATTTCAAACCCCGCTTATCTCCGCTTGAATAATGGACCAATTCAGGGACTGGGCTGCAAAGTCGGCAAATTGCTTTGGCGCTGTCTATTCTTCCTCCTCCCTCCCGTCCCCGTTTTCCCACCTCACGACTCAGGATGATGTCCTCTGATGACCCGGCGTCGACGCCGGTCCAGACGGCCCAGGCGATGATCACGAAAGCCCAGCGTCAGTACCAACAAACCCTCGACCGGTGGACACCTCACGTCCTTCGGCGGTGGATGGCAACGCTCGGCCTCCTCGCTCTGTTCATGCTTCGGATCGTCTTGTCCCACGGGGTGAGTGTCTATGTGGCCTCTCCTGCACTCTGGTATCTTACTCGCCGTCCAGTGGTACATAGGTTCGTAACGAGTTTCTTAGTGAGAGGGATGTCCAATAACCCATCCATGTGGGCGGTAAAAACAGTATGCTGTACGTGCTTTCGTGTGTGTGTTGTTTCAGTCCAATGACCATGACCAGATGGCCTTGCTATCTATCTCCTGAATTTGCTTCTGGCGTTCCTGCAGCCCAAGTTCGACCCTTCACTTCAGGATGATCTGCTCGCGGATGAGATTGAGGAAGGTGCCACTGACGACGGTCCCGCCCTTCCCTCCCAGCGAGACGACGAATTCAGGCCTTTTGTGAGGCGGTTGCCTGAATGGCAATTTTGGCGCGTGTCCACTTATTGTGCAGTGTACCCGTGGGACTGAAACAGTGACTTCAGGCTCTGCGCCACTCGAGCTGTGATCATCTCACTCCTGTGTACGACTTCTGATATGTTTGACGTCCCCGTCTATTGGCCAATTCTGGTGGTGTATTTCTGTGTATTGTTTGCACTGACAATGCGCCGACAAATACAGTAAGTCTACGTACGCACGGCTGCATCTTTGCTCACGCCAGACCTTGGCAGACATATGATCAAGTACAAATACATACCCTTTGACATTGGTCGCAAGGCGCGGTATGGTGGGAGCAAATAGTCACCCTCGCTGCTCCTTGTACTCGACCGCAATGAAAAGACATTACCCTGTTTTACCATCCGCCTCTGGACATGATGCTCTGATTGGGATGGTGGTAGATGTGGCTGGTACTCGTATGGATTTACAGCAATTATAATGTGCCTTTGATGTGTCTGATCTCCCACGTGATCTGTTCTTTGCGTCTTGCGGTGATGTCGACGACGGGGCTGCATCCGCCTGCGGTGTACGCGATGGCAAAGCATGTCTCTGGCTGCTTGCAAGCCCATCGACTGCGGTGCTCGACTAGCTCTGGTCTCCGGCCGCTCTTTGTTGGCGTGCAAGGTCCGCAAGGGAGCGGCAAGACCTATCTCACGTCTCGTCTCCGTTCGCTGCTCGCAGAGCCGCCCTACTCACTGTCGGTCACCGTGCTCTCGATCGACGACCTCTACTTGCCTCACACAGGACTGACAGCGCTCGCCGAGGTCCACTCACATAACAGACTGTTGCACGGCCGTGGACAGCCGGGGACACACGACATCGAGCTCGGCAGCCGGGTCCTCGAGGCGCTCAAGACGATCAACAACGTCGAGGGCAGTCCAGTGCAAGTAGCGTTACCAGTGTTTGACAAGAGCCTGTTCGACGGCGAGGGCGATCGTGCGCCGCAGTCGCACGTAGTGCGCAGTCCCGTGGACGTCTTCGTGCTCGAAGGATGGTGTGTCGGGTTCTACCCCGTGCGGAGGGCGGTGGTCGAGGAACGGTGGCGACGTCCCGTACCCGGTCTGGATCCCGGCGCGTTCGACATGCAAGCGTTGGTCTCGCTCGAGGACGTGCTTGCGGTGAACGACCTGTTGCGGCCATACGTCGCATGGTGGCGCGCGTTCGACGCCTTCATCCAGGTAAGTGGTGACATGTCCCCCCTGTTATTGCACGCCTGAATGTCGACGTCGATGATGGGGGGGTGCATTCACTTCAGATCAGAGGGCCAACTGCGTCGCCGTATGCTATCATCTATCGGTGGCGGCTCCAGCAAGAACAGGACATGAAGGCTAGGAACGGGGGACGCGGGATGACGGAGGCGCAAGTGAGGACGTGAGTGTTTCCCGCCGACCTGATTGCATCGCTCACGGGAGCCTCGATCAGGTTTGTGGATAGGTATATACCTGGCTACGTGTTCTTCGGAGACGGTGTCAAGAGTGGGACGGCGGATGAGGAAGGGGGGGAGCTTCCGCCGTGGCATGGTCAAGGTTTGGCGATCGAATTGGACCCAGACCGGACGTTCGTGGGCACGAGTCAGTTCTAAGAGGGGGCCTGCGTTGTGACTGGATGGACAGCACACTTGATCGGACAACTGATTCGTGAACATGCTTCTCGCGCGGGATGCCGTACCAGCCAAGCCCATGAGGTAGCGTTTGTCTGCCTCGTGATCTCGTTCGTCATTGCTACCGGTTTCTGACCAAAGTTTTCCCATACTCTAGTCTCCGACTACTATGTGCCCGCTTCTCTGGCGTGGCTACCAGGCCACATAGTTCTGAGGGGCGGGGTCCGCACCAGGACCGCATCAAAGGAGGATAGTAATTTGGTGTTTTATCGCTCATCTTTATTGTCGGTGTTTGATCGGATGACGTGTCCAACATCCTCTCTTGTACTCAATGGGAGTTTGAGCGTTCGCCATGACCACATCATGACGTCCTCTACCTAATTGATGTTCATTTGGCTGGCGCTCTTTCGCACACAAGCTCGGACTCTCTCGAACCTGGACAAACAAGACATGTCTGACATCGGGTTGACTCGATGGGTTCGTTACCCTCGGATCACCGCTCAAACACTCGCAAGCTCAGGGCGGACAAGAAGTCAGCTCCTTCCATTTGCAGCCTCTTCTTCTGGCTTTGGTTACGCCCTTGCGACGCTGGTGTCATATCTGCTATTACCAGTTGCGGGCGGGCGGTACGGAGGTCCACGAGCTGACGCGTAGCTCACGCGAGAGAACAGGACATTGCACGAATGTGCCGAGATCAACTGACCAAAGTCCCAGACGCATGTTGCATGCTGTTACTTGCACTTGCCCTCAGGCTGTATCCGTCGGGCCGTGGTTGACCACATTTTCCACAAGCCCACCCAAGTGCCCGTGTATTCCAAGATTGTAGACAAGGACTAACCGAGCCGTGCATGCCTTGTGCTGTGAAAAGAGCTCCCGGAACCTGGATGGGCAAATGGGACCACACAAGCTCGGATCCGACCACTGTCGAGAGTAAGCGGATCTTCGAGTATTGGTACTGTGTAGCGCAGCTCACCTGTGGACGAAGTACTGTGACCCAACGCAAGGTCCGTTTGTCCAACATGAGATCAACTCCTCGAGCGCATTGCGCGGGAGGTGTCGCCAATGGGCGGCCACGAACGATCCTGACACATTGGATGAGCCGGGCAGAAGGCGACAGTCGCGATGGGTTTGGTCTTGCCCGGACGTGTGCTCCGTCACCGTCCTCTCACTTGATACTTCCTCATTACTGGGGCATCTCCTCGGGGAAAGGACGATCGCATGAGCCATGGCTTGTTTATCATGTCTGGTGTAACACACGCAGGTGGCGCAAAAGAGCTTTGGTGTGGAAGCTGTCCTCATGCAGTGCACATAGTCAAGAACCGTGGTATATGGGATGAGGTGGTGTCCCCACCGAACCAACAGAGATAACACTGTGAAGAGGGCAGGAAACGGACGTCCACCCATCCCGTATCCCGTGCATGAGCATGGTACCATTCTGTGGCCAAAAGCGCGACACTTGGGTCGTGACTGGTATATAAGGATGGAAGGGGTTCCACACCGGCAGACGTGGTCACTGGCAGAGACACCCATCTCGCCCGACGTCTTCACCTCCGACGAACAAAAAAGAGACATTTCCTCACCATGGGAGAGGACCAGTGGTTCCAACCGACTCCCGAAAACCATCCTGTTGACGAAATTCACGACCGGGTACGGCAAATTCTACGATATTAGTGAGCTGCACCATGGTCACATTGTTCGTTTTGACGAGGATCTCTCTTCTTCCGGTCCTCCCGGATAACCGGTTCGAAGAGACGACGAACGCGGGGGGGCACCAAGATCGAGGGTGAAAACAAGTTTGAATGGGGTCACTCCGGTCGATAACTCTCGCCTACCGGCACGAAAGGCACATTGAGGTACACCTGGATGAGACCAACGAAAACATTGCGGAGATCTCCTGGGATTGTCCTTTTGAATCCAGAGCGAACAGGCTCCACATCAAGTACGCGAAGCCAGGTTACGTCGTCGCGTTCAACGGATTCAACTACGACTCCGGTCCGTTGGACTATGGCACCATCATCATTATTGACGAGTACTGAGCAGTGGTATGTGGATGTGTCATGCTGTGCGATACTGTTTGCTGACGAGTTCGTCAGACCCGCGTCTTGTCAACAAGGGTGGGTCGACGCAAGTCCCTCGGATGATTACGGCCCGCGCCCGTCCTGTTTGTACGATATGTCGCTCTTGTGTAGGACAAACTGCGGCGCAAAATTGTCGAGTTACGGTTGGGTTAGTTGGAATCCCTTGGAGCGACGGCCCTGACAAACCAAAGTCCGGGTCCAGGTTGACTATCGTCTGCGATTGGTTACCATCTTTTCGCTGCAACGTGCACTTTTCTAGTCTAAGAAAATCAGCCACGTATGCAAAGCAAAGCCATATCTGTGTGCGACCCCCTTGAAACGCCTATCCAATACAAAACTAACGAAAACGCATTGGCGGAGGCCGGGCGAATTGGTGTATCCTGGATCGATTTCACGTTGTCCTCAGGAGTAATGTTACCCTCGACGGACGCCTCATCAAGATCCAGACATCTATCATAGTGATTAAGCCAAGGCGAGGCACGTTCCGTGCGGGTTCATGTCAACATGCTCTCTTCGTAGATAAACGACGTCTTCTGTTAATGAGAACAACAAGGATAGCCGGGTAGGGAAGGGGGATGATGAACGCTCAGACATCGTCGCAAGGACCGCTCGCGCTTCAAGGGTGTCCGGTAGATGGTCCCGCATTGAGATTCACGTCATACTGGTTCGGAGAGACGCAAGTTCGGCAGGACTGGGAGCGGATGGTTGGTGACTCTGGGTAAACAAGTTCTAGGGACACCGAAACGGCCGCAGACACTGTCGAGTTGCAACGACGGCCCTTGCAACACCTGGCGAGACGTGTTTTAGTGGTTGCGACGTACTAAAACCATTAAAACGAGTCCGAGATGCCCATGTTGCATGTATCCATCACCTTGGATATTCATTGTTAGTTGCATAGTTGCACCGGTCTTGTTCATGGGCGGTGGTGCTCCGAACCAACAAGGCAATAGTTTCCCGCACCCAACCATTGCGTACAACGCTGACAAGTCCTGGTGTGCTCCTGCAGACATTCGAACATGCACTACGACCAGGTTTGAGCCCCGCGTGGTGTGACCACTTGTTTCCAAACTAAAAGTACTAACGTCCCTTGATTGTGGCCGAACAACACTCAGACTCAACTGTGGGCGGTTCGTGTCAGCTCTCACCAATTGGCAACAAACGATCACATGCACACGAGATCGAGGTCGTACGAGAGCACACTAAGATCCAACGACGACATCGTGCCAGGTTTGCACGTAGGCGGTGCATTCAAACGTCGTGTTTGGCACGACTCATGCGAACGAGGCAGTCAGCCCAACGGCACAACGAGAATGGCGCAAGGCAGTCAATGGGGCCACAGCAGACGGGTTCAGGTCCACCTACACCGGCCTGCGTGCGATCGGTACCCCACATCACATTGTCCTGATACACTCGATGATGGGAACACGCCGTTGACCAGACCTAGACGCTGCAATGGCTAGGCTCGGAAGCACGACGAGGAAAGGAAGGAACCCCGTTTTCGAGGCATCGTGGCCGGACCGGACCTAGAACCAGAAGCTCTTGTACGGAAATCCGTTCCGAGGGCGTTCCGCATTACGAGCGCACCAGACAGGAGAAGACGACGATGACGACTTGGGTTTTATCAAACCTGTGCAGCGTCTCAGCCTCAGCTGGATTCCTCGACATCCGCCCTTATCAGTGGAACAACATCTGCTCAGGGAGGATGGTTACCTGAGCCGTGACTCGGGACAGAGTTCCCCACGCTGATCCCCCTCGTCTGGTACCCGATCAGATAACGTGCCTATCTTTCCCGCATCGCACCGCCTTTTTGTCCTCTAAGGTTGACTTGTGGATTCCAACGTTTGAACTCGGAAATACCCACCTATAATGCCATTTTCCGTCCCGCGCGCGGCCCTCTTATCTCCCCTACCTGTATGACTTCTCCCACACGACCCCCACCCCATCATCACCCTGTTCCGTATCAATTTACCCGCGACCGTCAACCCTGGCTTATTTGACCTTTTGCGTGCCGCCCTGGCAGACGAATCGCCAACCAGTCTGCAAGAGGACGTGCGGGATCCGGACGCGTTCAGGGCCTTGCTTGTTCGCCGCGGGCATGGTGATCGCCATCGTCGGGAGTGGGTGTGGGTTCGCGCATAACCCACTTGCCAAAGCCAGACAGTGAGCAGGGGGCGTAATACCCCACTGGACAATAAACGAGGATGACAAAGCTAGACGGTGCACTAGCGGCAAACGCGGTCGAGGGACAGTACCTTGCGCAGGCCGGACTCTAACACATATAAAGCGATCGCCCTTGATTCGGGTGTACGGACCCCGGGCTGGAGGTGGTCTGTTTGCTGTTCCTAATATCCGACAGGGTGTAGGGCCTCGGAATCCCAGTGCGCCGTCTGTGTATCACTGATCGCAACTTGCGCCCCACTCTCTCCCTCCCTCCTCCATTACAGGTAAAGAACCCGTTCTGTCTGGGGTGTTTCCTCCCTCTCGTCTAGAAACGGCGTCCCCTCGTGATGATGAACGAATCGTTGCCAAGCATGAAACAAGTGGCGAAGCTACCCGCCCATCACGCCCTCCACAACACCCGCGGCCTCGGCCTCGCCCCAGAACAGGAAGGAGTTGGGAGAGAAGAGAAAGGGTAGAGGGCGGGAATGAAACACACACCTCCATCATCTTCCCCTTCCACCCGATCCGTGGACTATTGCGTTTTCCGTTTCTTGAGTTCCCAGATCTGCAGCGCTGGGGTTCGCCCGTCCCCCACTTCCATCCGCCGATCCCACTGAGGCGGTGCGTTATTCAACACCGAAAGTGCATCTTCCGTGCGGTGTCTCTACATGTCGTCGTCGTATGGTTTGACCTGTTGCGCACCCGGCAGCCCCTAGTCGGTGTGTGGGTGGTTTGAACGCAGTGAGCGTGTTGGGATCGATCTGGTTTGTTGCCCGTGGCCGACAAGGTTCATCGCGTGTCGTTTCTGAGCCCCTTTCTGGTTCTGGACCTCGACGCCCCGAGGCCCGGAGCAGATCGGCCCGGGGAGTGGAATCCGTCAACACACGGGGCGTCTCGAGAACCTGGGGGGTGAGCGAGGGAGGGCAAGGGAGGGATGGGCACGGAGGAGGGGTCGACGTCACGACCGTCTCGCGCCCGGCTATCCAACGTCGCCGACTATGACCCGGGTGCGTCACCGGTGCACCGGCCGATTACCCTTTGGGCTCCCTCTCCGAGCCCACCCCTTGTTGGGCGTCGCGCTCGCCGGGCATAGTTGGGCCCGCCACCGGACCGGGTCGCCTATACCGATCACGATGGCACGCCCAGTGGAGTTGCTCTCCCGCAGCAGCCCGCCCGGGGCCCGCCCACTGCGGCGATGGCTATACTAGCAGCTATTTTCTCCTGAAGCTTACGAGCGCCATCCGACATGGGCGTGCGGACTGTCGGCACATACCGATCTGCAGCAGGTCATCTTATCTGGGCCATGGCCACACGTGTCCCACACTTGTGAGACGGATCCAAAAAAAACTCGGATAATCGAGCCCTCCCTGGGAGGCCAGATGACGCACAGCGCAGACGCAGACGCAGACCAAAGGGGCAGGGATCCGGTGGGCACCCGCCCATGATATGAAGGCATGCACACAGAAAAGCATTACCAAGTGCGCCGAATAATACAAAATGTGAATGATGTTCCTACGCCCACAAACACAGCAGAGGGTGCCCTCGAAAAAAGACGATTCAATGCCCCCTCGAAAAGAAATAGACGGCGTCCAGCGCACACACGCACACACATGTATATAGCGCGTCATTCCTTGGCGCCACGGCGTACTGCCTGTTTGAAATGGGCTCCAATGCCCTCTTGGCCACCTCGACAGGTTTGGCAAGCGGGATATACATATACCGTCTGTGCGTGTGAGCGCGTGTGGGTCCAGAACGCACGCCGCGCGAGTGGGCGAGCCCGTCGACAGCGACGGATCTCATCGAACAGCAGTGGAGCGACGTGTGGTGTGGTGTGGTGTGGTGTGGTGGAGAAACCGAATACGCATCTCGTGGGGGAGAACAAGGTCGTCTAGACCATCCAATAACTCCAGAAAGAGAAAGCATGACCACCGTTGCCACACTCGAATGACCGCGCCCGCATACACACACCCACTCCCAGCACTGCCAGTATACGCTCGGGTAGATCGAAAGAACGCGCCCTCAGGAGGCGATAAGGAAAAGAGGGGCCTGCTCGGTCCGAGCGCCAGGGCCCAGCCGGACGCTCGTCTCAAGCGGCAGGCGATCAGGACGGCCCCACGAGCGCCCACAAAAACGCGCGCCAAAAGGCAATAAGGAAAGAACTGCCGTGGGTCCGTCTCTTCCTCTTCTCGGACCGTGCGCCGACACGGCGATGGTTCCAGTGTGCTGGGCCACGCATGTAGCGTCACGCGTCGGGAAGAAATACGCGTCGCGGTGCGGCTCAGCGGCGACAGGAAGCTGCCCTGGAACCGATCGTGTACATCACCGTATAGTTGAGAGAACGAGAGACGATCCCCCGAGGATGCCGTATCGTTGGTGGGGGAGAGGAGGATCCGCGGAACGCTTCTTTGAGTAGAGGGTCAAGGACGACCAACAAGCAGGGGGGGGGGTTCGCCTTGTGCTCGTGCGTCGCCTCGCGGCGCAGCCGCATCTTCCGCTGTCCAGGATCGGAAACCGTTTTGCGCGAGCACGTTCGCCTGACCATGAAACAGCCCCAGAACGCTTCGACATGGAGTGGGGGAACCAGAACGAGACCGGGAGGCTGTTCCTACCGAGCTGTGGTCAACGACATCGACACCCATCTGAGACCGGGGTACAGTCTAGAGGCCCTCGCTCACCAACGACGCGGCCATCGACCAACGTATCCCGTTTGGCGTCCGCCCCTCGCCCGCCGGTGGCAAGGTGATGCTGAAAAAGTGGATGCCGCGATCATGGTCTCACGGGCATGGCGGGCGTGGCGACTGTTGGAAGCGAGAACCTGTGTGCGCGACATCATCATGTCGTCGGGCGGCCGCAGCGGGTCCAGGAGCATGGCCACAAGACGCCAAACGACACGCGACCGTGATCGTCGGTGTCGACGGTCGCGAGGAAGAGCGGGAGCGGTATCCACACGCCAACATCGCCATGAATCACTGGCAACCTGTGTTCTGTACGAAAACAAGCAGGTCCTGTACGTCGACATGCCCAAACGCAACCGACACGCAACAAGGACAGAAACAAACGACCGTCTTTTCTGGGCAACTTGGGCGCGACATCGCCTGCGAGGGAAAAAAAAAGGACCGTGCCATCGTGTTCCAAGTCTGTGATCCGAGAGGGCTCGGTACGGCCTAGTACAGAACGGACACGGGGGAAAAGGCTAACGAAGGCTTCGTTGGAATGGACCCCGGCCCGTTCGTGCCAATGCTTTCCCACAACGAGCCGGGCGCGTTCGCGGTGGACCGTATGACGTGCGTCAAGGGCCGCAAAGCACCGCTGGAGAAGGACGCGCACGAGAATGGCAACTCTGCAATGGAGGCCCCGGGATCACGATGATATGAAACGGTAGAGGGAGATGGATTGCTTCTCGAGCTATCGGAAGGCGACTTGCCATGAGGGCGGCATGAGGCCGTCGCGTGCTGCTTGGCCGTCAATCTGAGCGGGAAGAGAGGGGTGGTTGGGCATTCGCTCCCCCTTCGACTTGCTGTAAAGCACGCTCGGGATGAGGTAGCAGCTGTAGCCACACACCGGCCGCATCCTGTGGTCGTCTTGTGGAACGGTCTTGCCCTTGGTGGTTTCAGCGCGGCCCACACGGGTCATGTGTGATGACACTTTGCGGCCCGGGTGAGACGAGCCAGGGCCGCCGTGCCTCGACAAGACGCCCAGTGTCGGTGCGCAGGCGGGATGCGGTGGCCCGCCGCCAATCAGAACAGCGAATGCCACCGCGTTTTTCAGTTTCATTTGCCAGGGTTGGACACAAAAAAAAAGGCAGGACGACCCGAACGGGCAGGCTTCCAACAGAAACGTCTGATGAACCTTGCTAAATGCGGCACTCGGTTTGAGATCCCCAAACGCGGACGCCTCCACACGCGCGCACACAACCGCTTTGCGCACAGCGGCCGACAATGATCATCAGCTGCTCACCTCCACGTTCGGTGCCGGGCTGTGCTTTGCATTACCCAGCCATCATCCCTTTCCCGTCCGTTGACGTGAGCACTCACCGCGTCGTCGTCGGGGGCATTCTCGTATTCAGCAAAACCTCTTCTTTATAATGTACATATGCCTACGAAAAGTTTTTTGTATGCAGCTATTGACACAACATGAGTATGCAGCGATTGCCCAATGCGAGATGAAGCAGAAAAGTAGAGTCCATCGCCAACAGTACTCCATGTCGCCCACCCAACGGCATGAACGGGCGCAGGGTATAGATAGGTCCTTAAATATTCGGTGAGCGACCTGGAACAATGGTGAACGTGGCGAGTATACAATAGTCGTCGTCTTCAAGACGACCGTTCTAGTCGAATAGTGTGAGTTACTGTACGTGCCCACTACCACACGGCGGGCGAAGCGAACGCAAACATCTTGGATTTTGAATGAATGATCGGAATGGCCTCGGCTTTCGCCAGACCTGGCGACGACGACGCAGACACGATCTTGGCCGTGTAGTCCTCGATCCCGGGTGGGGTCGGTGGGGACGCGGAAGAGGCGGGCGACGCCGACGGCGAGTACGATGGAGAGGGCGTATCGGGCGTCGTGGGGGGTGTGATGTACGCCATCGATGGGTTCGGAGGAGCGGGGATCACTGGCTTTGGCGGAGACGGATACCGCTGCCCGTACGAGGGGGAGGGAGACAGACTCGACGACGCTGCAAAGGGGTTCGCGGTGGGCGGCGGCGTCGACTTCTTCGTAGAGGGAAGGATATAAGTGGGGTACGGACCGGCACCTACGAAATCCTTGCGAATCATGTCTTCGAACGCGCACAGGGTGCCGGGGTCGACGTTGAGCTCCCACTCGAGATACTGGCACATCTCTCTCTCCATCTGATTGATCTCCCGGAGCTGGAACATGCCTTGGGCGACGATGGACCACGACTTGTTCGAGTACGTGTCGTCGCAGATGACCTTGGACGCAAGCATGAACGCGGATATGAACAAGCGGTGTCCCGATGATCCCCGAGCGGTCGGAAAACGAGCCTTGAGTCGCTGCAAGAGGACGAGGGCGGCAAATGTGACGGAAGGATGGAGCTTGGTCCGATGCAACGCATACGCGATAAAGTGGGGCAGCTTGACCGTCGAGTTCGACGAAGACGGGGGGTACTCGGGGCACGCAAACAGGTGCGTGATGAACCTGGCGCATAACTTGGACGTCTGCTCGTGGCCGTAAAAAAGATCCTGACGACCGGACGAAGGCTGGGTAGATGGCGGTTTGGTGGAGGGAGCCTGGACGACAATTCAGGAAATGCTGGCAGACCAGGCGGGGGTCACTCACGGGCTGGGGGTATGGCACACGGGAATGAGCAGACCTGAATGGCGAGGGATGACCAGCAGTGACTGGACCGTGCACAGTGGCCATATGAGAAGAGGTGGCGCAGGAGAAGGCAATGGGACGGTAGATTCGAAAGGTACTGGCGGAGAGAAACGCGTGAGTATATAAACGAGGGTCAGAATAAAAGGCAAAATTAATAGAAATAAAATATTATGTAATCTGTAGCGTGCCGAGCAACATGGCAGGAATTTTTTTTGGGCCTGACATCGTGCCGGCGCGGCAGATCAATTTTTATTATTGGCACCGCCCGAATATCTGGCAGCTCCGTGGAGTGACAATGGAAACTCACCGTGGGAACGAGCCGAGTACGTCTCCCCCGTGCTGGCCTGGGCGTGCACTTCGCTTGCTGCCTCGAGGACGGCGAAAGCTTCCCTTGACAAATCGACCAAACGTGTGATCGAACACCGCTGGACGAGTCGGATCGAGGAGCGTTGGCCACTGCTTTGTGTCCGCAGAACGAGGGGAGCGGTGGGCCCTCCTCCCTTTATACCAGCGCAGACGGACTTGACGACGACAATCGCCGGTATGGCAGTTTCGCCCGATGCAGCGCAGGAAGCCCATCTCGGCCCGTCGCACCAAAATGCGCTGCAGGTCCTTTTTCGAGCCGGCTCAGCTCATCGCCTTACTCAGCATACTTCCTCCCGTTTCCCTGCGACGCTCTCCTGCTCTGCTTGCGACATGACCGGATCGACGCTCGCGAGTAGCCCTGAGCCCTGGAATGCTCTTGGATCATTTTTTAAGCCTCCTCCGGACAACACGCCCTTGGCTCGTCCGATGTGCCGACAGTGCGAGCTACGCCCGATTTCGCGAACAGCATGGCCGGAACTCGCCCGGACCGCCCTTGCTTGTTCATGGTCTGAGCAAGACGCGATGACCCGATGTCATTTCCGTTCACCCACTCGAGTGCGTCTATTTCGGATAGCCGTCCCAGACTGTCAGGCGACGACACACTACATAGACCGGCAGTGCTTGCTCTCCCGTCTGCCAGCCTCGACCCGTCCGACGACGCTCGTCCTCTTTCATGCCATCCCTTGCCCGTTCCGACCTGCCGCCGCTTCGC
>JBBPLS010000041.1:0-116554 GCA_038089895.1 Boletellus ananas | reverse complement strand
TTCACCCCACATGTGCGGAGAATCAGATTCATCGTGCTCATTTCACCTTCCTTCCTGCCTCGCATATCATGGCAGTCCTGATGCCTCGAGGCTCTCCTGCAATCCGAATCTAATTTTGCGCCCAATGTGCCACGCATGGCGTTTGTGTGTCCTCGATAATCACATCCACACCATCGCCTTTTCGACAGACACCCCTTTCCAATGTGATCGCCATCCATCGAGGGATACCCATGTCCTCGCCATCGATTCGTGCAGATCAACGCAGACGTTGCGGAAGGGGTCCCTCTGATTCCTGATCCCGCTGTCTTCCGCGGCACAACCCTTTCGAGCTGGTTTGACCCAGTGCCGCGACGCGACGGCGGCCAGAGCCTGATTGCCCCGTTCGATCGACTGCGTTCCAAAAACGTCATGAGCGGATCGTGAGCTGGGTCAACACACAGACGGGCACATGGGAACACGTTTGCCCGCTTAGGGTCACGGGATGATGGGACTGTAACACCGATGCATCCGACGCCGTAAGTAAGTCGGGACGAGCGGCTCAGCCCTGGGCGACGCTGCATACGACAAAGAACCCCCGCATGCCTGGCCGGGCAACTGTCTACCGTCTCGTCTTGGTTCTTGCGATCTCGCGACATGTCGGCCTTGCGAGGCAAAGGAGCCGTACGCCCTTTCCTGATCGTATCACGCAAACCAAACCCTTCCTGCCTTCCCCTTGCCAAACCCAGTACTAGTTCCGTCAGATGCTGGGTCGATTGTGCAGGATGGGCCGGTGGAGATGGCCGGACGGTTGTTTCATTCCTCCCAACTCCGATCTGACACGAAAGGGCCAATCAGTCGACGCGCGTTCGTTCAGTATCCCGTACAACATATGACGCCATCTGCCCGTTCATGTGGATATCGATACCAGTCCGCAGCCGTCCATGGAGCCCGTGTTTGATAAAGGCTGGTCGGCCTCGATAGATAGATAGACGCGAGTGACGCCGCATCTGGGATACCAACAGGTGCGCGATGAATCGATGACGTCCGTCGAGCCCCTCCAATCTTCGCGAGCCACGCCGAAGCTCTTGTCTCCTCGGAGAACTGCAGGAAAGGAGATCTGGGTCTTATCGGGAAAAGTCGCGGTGGGTGCTTCTTAAACCAGCCCTCTGAGGGACCCTCGTGAGCTCGGTGCGACACGCTGCACTGCACGTAAGGCGTCGTGTAGGACGAATTCAGCGCGCGCAGGGACCGAACCTGACAGGATCCAGTCTGCAGCGCGGACTTTGGACCTTTGGGTCACGATGGACAGTTTTTTTACATAATTTTCCCCAGTGGCAAGACAAGGGCGCGATTCGATCGCACGACGGGGCAGTTCTGGTCCCGCTGTCGACGATTCTAAGCTAGACAGGGCCGTAAAGACGGGACCACGGTGGCAGCGCTAACAGGACGGGAGTGTCTCGAAATGGCCACAGCCTATCGCTCGATAACGACGTGACACTGATCCCGCATCCCGTTGCCGAGCGTGTTGAAAAGCACAAAGCTTCTACGATCGTGACTACATGCCGCTTATCTAGATGTACGAGCACTGCGATCCACGCCCGTCGCCGACCCGAGTGCCTCTTTCGAGTGTGGGCTGAGCGTCGCGTCTGCAGCAGATCCGTCGCTCTTGACGCGGACTTGACTTGACGGCGTAGCAACTGCGCGTCACTCGATGGACGTCCTGGGTCCACCAGCGCAGCACGTTCGGTGGGGTCTCGGTTGAACCATGGGCGCTCGGCTGGTTCGGATTTTAGACTCTGGGCCCACCCAACGGGCGAGCGAGCCGCATACAGCACACACAACGGCTCAAAATTTCTTCTAGGGCCCCTCTGTCGGCGTAGTAGCGCGACCACCCGAACCCAGCCCTGGGAACCGACCCCTCGTGGGCCCCCCGCCGCGACCAAGCCTATTCGAACTGGCGGTTTCCGTGCTCGATGGGGGCGACGACTTGCTAAGCACTTTTGCGCCGCCGCCGCCCAACTGGGTGACGGGCCAAGCGCGTGATCTGTGCCATGTGCCTGACTGTGGCGCGCTGGCACAGGGTCGGTCTGTTTCATCCGCACACGTGACAGGACACTGGCGTCTCTTGCTGGCGAACCGACCTCTCCTTTTTTCTCCCTGACAGAATGTGGCACGCTGCGAGGAACAGCGCGACCGAGATATGCGCTCTTTGTTGAAAAGAGAAAAATGAAAGGGCTTCCAGCTGCGCTTCCCTCTGCCGATGGCGGCGAGCCCACACAGGAACGCCGTGCCTGCCTTGCCTTGCCCGCACTCGATAATTAAAGTCGCCAACCCGTTTCCTTTCCAGCGCGCGGTTGTTTCACGTCTAGTCACTATATCCGTCTGGGACGATCGCCGGGGGTGACTGGGCGCTCCACCTGTCTGGGTTTCGGTTGCAAAAGACTGACGCTATGATTGCATGATGATGGTGATGTGGGGCACAGCTTGGTCAAGCGGGGGCTTCGGCGTCCTTTTTTTTTTTTCGCAGCGCAAGCACCTCTAGTAATCGCACCACACTCGTTATCGGCTCGTTACGCCACACAAGCGCTGAGCTCTGCCTTCTTTTTTCGCCTTTACTGGACCAGCCAGCGCTGCCTGGACGCGACACGTTTTATCTGCGACCGTCGAGAAGTGGAACGAGGGCCAGCTCCGCTTCGCACGGAACATCAGCCATACGTTCAACTTGGTCGCCTTCCGGTGCAAAAGCATCGGAAAAAGACAGTGAAAACGATGATGTTGATGCGCCGTGTCGGGATCCAGAACGGTCTTGGAAAGGAGACCGTGTGCGTTACCACCGTCTGTTGGTCCCTGCTCACGTCCATCGACCCGTCATCTATCACCTTGCGTTCATTCCCCATTACGACGTCCACGGATCACGGATAGGAATGCATTGCTTTCCCTTTTTTTTTTCCTCCGAACGGGCCGCCCGAGGGAGAAGGCAGGGAGGAGGCTAGGATGTATCACTCACGTGAAGTGGATGGCTCCGTGGAACGCACTGGCAAGGTCCCCGTGAACATGATTGATGAGCGACCATGGCTCACATCCGTTTCCCTTGCGCTGATGGTTTTCGTTGCTTCTCACCTTTGAAGCTCGGTGGGTATGTCCCTGCCCACGGTCCGATATCCAGTTCATCTTGGCGAGGCAGTAACGCGGAGAAGAACTGGCGTTTCTTCTCCTTGCTCCCACCGTCCCACTCTATTTTGGCTCCGCGGACACCACTTTTTTTTTTTTTTTTTTTTTCGCAATCCACGTTGCCGTAGATCTCACCAAGTGCGGACCGTAGTGCTCACCCGTGGCGTCATGTTACGATGCGTTTCGTTCTCTCGAGACGTTTTCCTCCGCGCCGTTCAAGCGCCGATGACTGCCTGGCTGTATACCGCCGGTCCATCACGGGGTTGATGCGGGGACCCAATGTGATGGGCGAGTCAACGCGCAAGACCAGTCACTCGCACCGATCTCGATGCATACCAGGGTTCTTCAATTCCCCTGTCCCAGGCTCCAACTATGGTCTAGGCCCCAGTGGACGGCCACTGATTCATATTCAGATTTGTATTGTACGCTTATTTTTATTGCGCCAGTGCACGTGTTTCGTTTGGTGCCATGCTGGAGAGCTCCTTACAGTATCTGACTTGCGTATACCAACTGGAACTAGCCACGTCCTGCACGTGGTCCGCGCACGGCGCGCATCCATCCATTAAATTCACAGAGGGAGAAACATTGGTAAACAAATAGAGGCAAATAACGTGGCACGCCTCGAGGCAACAAGGTTTTGATGGCGGCAGCAAACGACATGCCACTAATTCCTTATTTGGTCTTGTCACGGGACGATGAGAAGGGGAGCAAAAAAAAAAAAGGGTGGCATTGTGGCGCGGTGGCAGAGACGGTCGCTCTGACTCCATAATAATTGCGTGCGTGCGGAGCAGCTGTCAATTATTTTCTTCTTTCTCAATTAGGTTGCATTTTTATTTATTTATTTCGGCAACATGTTGACGGCCGCCGCGCTAGTATGCAGGTCGAACGCATGAATTCGGGGGGACACGTTCTGGGGTTGCGAGCGCGGTTCCGCGCTGACAGAGTTTTGGTAATTGATGGCACTCCCAACAGCCTTGAGCTTGACGGCCTTTGCCACCAGGGGGTGTATACCACATCGTCCGGGCGCGTCTGATCCGGGTGGAGAGGCAGTGTTCGGAGCGATGCAACCTAGACCCCGTGCCCATAGTATGGTGCATGGTGAAATAGAGGCGAACGAGGAGGGCGCGACGCGGCGTACTAGTAAGCAGGATTGAATATTGAATGGCCATGCACGCCAGCCATGCACTCCATCCGGCCAAGACTGGACGAGAAGACCGCGCGGATATCGTCCGCACAGGGTCCATCCATCGTATTCAATCGTGCGATATGCATGTCCTATCACGAGATATGGGTGCCAGACGGGGCCAGTGTACGGCGGGTGGAGTAATGGAGCCCCAATCAAGCGCGTCTAGTCTTATCGACAAGGTTAGGTTGTGGCGATCCGCTGATTAGGCATCGAGCGTGGTCCGCGAACCCGTCCAGTGGACCTGATTGGGATGTGACCCTCGTGGCTTTCAGGGAGGGGAGACTATGGAGTCAATGGACGGAATGGAAGACGTGTGCTTGCTGCGTGTTGACACGCCAGGGCGTACTACATACATACATACATCGCCTTGCGAGCATAATGGTAGTTCGTTCAGGAGTCGCAGGCAAGGTAGGTCGATGTCCGCTCCGGCTGGCGAGGCGGTGGACGCGCTCAGATCGAGCGGCTCGAGCAGGTAGGTGCGCCAACGCTCGCTTGGGTCAGCGGTGTGGGCCTCGTCTGCCAGATCTGTGGCCGAGTTCAGGGAGTAGCTCTTGCTCCCACTCACACGACGGATCATGGCCTGATGCCAGTCGGCTGCGTCAACATTCCCAACTGTTCTCTGACCGTCTTCAGGGAGTCGCACCAGTTCGTGGTGCACGGCCAGCCCGAAACGTCCGAGCCAGCGCGCGTGCAGCATCTCGGGCTGGTCCTCGTAACCCGTCGTCTTTCCGCAGTCGCACGGCAGTAGGAAGTTCGCTTGAGCCAGGATGGTAAAAGAAAAGCCTATCTCCGATCATGCCCATCCATCTCCCTTTTGCACCACGGCGGACGAGGTCTCGGGGGGTGTGCGACCATATACGAGGTGGATGTTCGACCCGTGCTGTTCGTGTCCTTCTCCTCATTTCCCGCCGTGATTCGATCGCAAGGATGGATTGGAATAGGCTGCTTCTCTGTCACCGTTCCTCCGCAGCACAGGTTCAGACGGAGCTTTGTTTCCTGAAGCAGCATCCTGGCTCGACGCGCACGGAAGCAGACGTGCTTCTCCTGTCGAGTGCAGCTTCGATGCAGTCAGTCCTGTGGTGATATGACGACACGCCAGATTTTGGGCAGCGCTGAGCTATCTCTTGCAGTGTTCACAGTACTCCCTGTCCGCATCCTCTGTGGGGCGGGGCTGTTTCCAGAGTGGCCTGCTGTGAGAGCCCTTGACGCCCTTGTCTCGTCTTCGCGGGCTGTGCACCGTGAGCTGGCGTAGCACCTGGGAGTCTAGGGTTCGTCAGCATGGTCGTTGCCAAATCGGGTGGCAGTGCCTCCCATCGCGAATGCGCTGGCTTGGAGCATGGTTCCGGCCTTGAACTCACGCACGAGAAGGACGTCACTCCGGGACGAACCAAGACTCTCACCCCGGACGGAACATCTCCACGGAGACGCAGCTGCGAGCAAGAGATCATTAAGGCCCCGTCGTGTGAGCAAAGTTATCTCACCGTCCAGGATTAGGACAACTTGCTCTCACTTGCAGCACGCTCGCGTTCGAAATAGAAGGGTCAAGGACCAACACGCATTCTAGAACGGCTGCACGCGATCATCGCGTCCCAACGCCGCAGCATGTCTAGACGTGTCCCCTCCCCACTCTCGTAGTCTTGTCGGCGTTTTCGGAAATCGAGTGTGAGCCTGGTGTGGATTTCACAATCTGGGGTCGCGTCAGGCATTTGATCTGGGAGGCCCATCTCCGGAGACCTCGTGTTGTCTAGGCAGTGTTCATCCCATCATATGCATCCATTCGTTCACCACATTCAGTGCGTTGTGGTCTGCTCCATTGACCGAGCACACGTCCAACTTTGCTGATTTAGATTGAGGAAGTCACCCTGCGTCATAACACGTTCGACGTGAGCACTACCTTTCTAGAGCACCCAGCTAGGGAGGGGCGCGATTGAGTGCAGCCTCAACAATAGGTGGAGACGGATTACTCCTTGGAGGTGCGCACTGCATTCATTCGCCTTTCCTCGACTTCTAAACGCTGGCGCGCCACCACCACAGGCTTCGTCACTGTGGTGTTCGGCTTGTACGTGACGGCTCCCTGTTGCAAAGAGGTTTGTCTTAATGTCCGTGTTAGCGGCCGTACCTTCGAGGGCATATTCTATCAGTGTCTCATTAACAGTCGTCACCATTGTCATGCAACGTTTCGCGAAGAAGCTCAAGTGTGCGGATACAATCAGCTGCTTCCCCACCTCTATGAATTCCTGAACCGGCATTGGCAGCTCGATTCATGGTCCATTTCGTTCCAAACGCAAACTGGTTTGCCATGGGGCATACATATGACGACTAATGGGTGGTGTTGTGATCGAGGTATTCACTTGGTAACCTAGTTAAAGTGTTCGCTGAGGAGCTAGTTGGCACGGCGTATGGTTGCTTAGCCATGTACCTAAGGTTCCTTCCCCTAGGCCTCCTGCAACAATGATTGATTGATCATCAACTAGTTGGGGTACGTTTTTTCTTCCTCATGAAGTGGTTGGAATGCATGCTTAACACAGGCTGCGCCACACGCAGGGGCTACTCGGGTTTCGTCGCCCTGTCCATTTTCAAACAAAGCAATTTGACCGACCTGCGTAACTCGAGGCACGGTCATCATGACCGGCGGGCGGGTGGGTCTTGTCAAATGATCCATTCCACCTATGACGGTGCCCATCATGTGGTGGTGGCTCAGCCTGACTTGCTGGGCGATGCTCCGCCAGTTCGATGCAGGTGAATTAAAGCATCCCGCACTACTTGGGATTTTGCTCATCCGTGTGTTCCTAGTTTCCCCCTGTCTGATCAGTGGCATACGGACCGGTCCATCCGGTCTGACTATTGCGGATGACGTGGCATCACAAGGGTTGTGAAACACGCGGGTTAGACGTGTGTCACATGCCACAGTTTTGATCAATGAATCCGAGAACCTGTGCAGCGACCGGTCGTTTGGTTGTGCGGTGCAACTCGATGGAGATAAATTCCCATCGGGCAAAGTGCTTTTTTACCAAGGTGCGAGCAAGTGCCCGGCGCTGCTTATCTGCAGCGTTTCACATGCTAGTCGCGAATGCGTACTGTAACACGATGGCATGGCGTACAGGGGGGCCGAGAAATCACGAGCGCACTCTTTTCTGACTTTGACCATCACTGGGTTCCGCACTCGATTCCTCCCGTGCTCTCTTCGGACTCCCGTTTCTGCTGCTTGCAGGGGTGGTTAGCAAACTTTCAATGTCTTCCTCGTCGCTTTCTGGACTACGAGAGGGGGCAGGGTTAGCTCCAATCCTTGTTCGCCTCGCAAAGACGAACGTACACAAATGTTGAAAGCGGCGCTGGCTCGCGGCCACGTCGCTCTGCGTCCTCGTTGGCCTCTCGCCACTGCTTCTCGCCGTCGATCTTGCGCCGCTCACGTATCCACGCCATCCGTAGCTTGCGGTCCTGCTTCGCCATCACGCCCGTCCCGTCCCAGATCTCGCGCTTGCGCTTCATCTCTCCGAGGACGAACCGCTCAAGATATTCGCGCGTGACGACCAGGTGGCGCGACTCGCCGACCACCGTCTCCAGGTGGCTCTGCGCGCGGTCAATGGTGTGCTCATGTTCGACGACGCGCGTGTCAAAGGTAGGGAGCTCGTCAGTGAGCGTCCTGGTCTGGCGGAGCGTGTCGACGAGCGTGTAGTGTGTCGTGGCGTCGTGGATGTTGACACGGGGATTCTCGTCGTAATAGTCGTCGCCGCCACCAAGTTCTTGTTCTCCCCATCCTTGCTCTTGTTCTTCTTCGTCTTCTGTGCGCCGACCAGGACCGGGGGCATGGCGGGGCGAAGCAGCATTGCGCGCTCCGGAAAAGGAAACGGGGGGACGACGGATGCGCTGCGCCTTTGATTTAGGGGGCGCCCGAGAGTGAGACACGGACGTGTGTTCGGGGTATGTATTGGGCTGGCTGGCCACAGGTTCATCTTAACCGGCGCAGCGCACAGAGATTATAAGAAAAGAGAGGCGGTAAGCAGTATGACTACGCGGTCGCGAGACGACGACGGGATCTGTTTCACTTACCATCGGGATAAAGAAGCTGTTCGAGGGCGTCCGAGGAACTAAAGGGGGATGGCGGGGTAGGCTCCGCGACTGCCTTGGCTTTACCTAGCGGGGGCGCGAACGAGGAAAAAGCGTTTGCGATGACGAGCGATGAAGATGGATGGCGTGTCACGTACCTTTGGGGTCCGTGCGGCGGTTCCCGGACGTCTTTAGCGCCTGTGGGCGCGCGTGCGAGTTCTTGCTGGATGTCTTCCTTGTCAGGCTGTCTTTTGGAGATGCCGACGAGGCAGACGGGTTGTCGCCCTCCCTGAGGATCCCCGGTTGGTGAGCCCATGGACTCTCGCGCACACGCACATGCGGACGCGGGAGGGGTACACATACTCGGGCATTGGTACGCCATTGGGATGCTTCTCCAGGAGTCTGCGGACGATTGCCTCTGTCTTGCCAACAGCCCGGACGACTTCTCGCTACGACAATATGATCGTTAGCGTCTTCAATGACAGACGGATTCCTGGCGATCGGAGTGAGACCGCACACACCTTGGCAAGAGCCTGAAGCTGGCCGCGAGTAAGCGCGTGAAGCATCGTGCTATTCATTTTGACCGTCATTTCGTGGGTGGGATTAGGGGAAGAATGATCAGCGTTGAGCTGGGAGTGTGTTCGAGAAGAGGGGGGGGAGAAGAAACTTGTTTGTGGCGGCCGGGTCCAAGCGTCCAGTCAGTCTTTAACCTTGATGTGTTGTGGGTCCATGGGAGCTCGACGCGCGTGGTTCCCATGCTGGGATAGGTGGACTATAAGTCAAACTTGGTACAAAGCAAGCCACAGCAACAATGGAAACCCACCGAGACATGATATCTGCCGAGTCTGCCATTGTTGACCCTGCTTGGTATCTCAACGGACGAGTCTTTCGAAAAGCCTCGACGAGGTGATACTAAGGTCGGATCGGCGCGCTTCCTTGGACCTTACTATTAGGACCTACTCGAGAAGCCCCCATGTACTGTAATGCACGAATCTCGTGTCTCACGTGCACAGGTTGCGGCTGTCAGATATTCTGAATTTGAAGTTGCTTTGACGTCTTCCCAAAAGCTGCCTCGACGACTTGTGGAGCCTGTTGTAGGTCCAGAACTTGGGCTTGCACTGCATGTGTGAATACCTCGTTGGTGAGTGCTGATTTAACTACAGAGCATTAGCCTAGAACTGCAAGAGCGTACGATTCCCGGTCCACCTAGGCTCGCGGGGTACTATCGCAAGGCAGGGTCAGGGGCAGACTTGCATCAGGAGGTACCAGTGAGCACGCCGTACCACTAGACGCCCTACCAACCAGAGGAAAGGGGTAGCGTCCAAGGCAATCGTTGGGCATCCAGGCGTCCGCTATGGCGTTTTGCACTCCGTTGACAGATCTTCGACCCGGAAGCCGGGCCCTCGGGTCTGCAGTCGGTGATTCCGGTTCAGAAAGAAAAGACAGGTTCCAACACAATGAAAATCTCTTCAGTAGCACTAAGCCCGAGATGACAGGGAAAAGACTCAACTTTGTTACATCCATCTCGTTATGGTTATCCCGTGCTATGTGCCAGTGCCAACCTAACAGGCCACGTCAAATCATGCAAGAGGTCTCACGTTGCGGCGCTGTCCACAAAGTAATAGAAGTGTCACAAGAGTACACCAGGGGGGAGGTCAGGGGCCTGATGAAGGTTGAAAAGGCGGACAGATGTCCATTCCTGACTATATTGGAAACCAAGGGCGAGAGAGAAAATGACTCCAGGGACGATATGCAGCCTCAAGACTTCAAAGAGTCGAAAACTTGGATAGACGAGTATGCTGGACACGACAGGTATATCGATCAAATCCGGATGAGGGAGGCTCAGAACTTCAATGGCGCAGAGTTAACATGACCTGTCCTGATGCAGAAACCAACGCTGTCACCGGGAAAGATGGCGCGGAGAGAGACAGGTGATTCGAAGCCGGAAACCGATTCACGAGTCACGGCGTCAAACCGTCACGTGATGTATGTGTGAACGAATGCCACCACAAAGGCTGTCTGAGGCTATCCTTTCAGCGTGAGGGCAACGGTACTATTATCTCCAAAGGCCGGCCGTGTTTATCCAGCTCCAAGTCGAACAAGCAGTCCGAGTTGGAACATGGTCTCGCAAAAAATCACTATTATTTAATTTAGCACGCACTTAGCATATTAGTCATCCTACTCCCGCACACCGCCAACATTGATTCGCTCCTTCTTGTCAATCACCGTCGTCTCCCTACCGTTCACTTTCCACCCAACATGCCCTTTGGCCTTACAATCGGAACTGAACGCGCTAATTTTCTTCAAGTACGCATAGGATACTCCCTTTAGATACATCTTCCAGCTCACCTGGCGCTTTTTTTTTCGCAGAATGCGATACAGGACGAGCTCACGAAGCGGGGCTTCAGCCCTGATGCTGGTCAGTCCTCTCGGGCCGCTCCCATGTATCCACATACTTATATGAGGGGTTGTGCAGACCCAGTCATGGCGGAGTACATCACCATCATGATCATAAACAACAAAACTCCTGGTGAGCCAAAGTTCCTACCACCGTCATGAGCGCATTTGCACTGACACTCTCCCTACTATAGCTCAAATAACATCTGAGCTCGAGGACTGTATGTGCTATACACTTTTATGACCTCTCCGCTTCTTCTCACCTCACCTTGCCTGTCATAGTGATCGGGTCTGACTTTGGTTCGTGCAACCTTCCTCGGAACTCACTTTCTATACAATTTGCGTCCTTGCTGACGGCCATCTCATTCTCAATAGATCCCAGTTTCACTGATTGGTTGTTTATCGAAGCAGCCAAAGGTGCTCCCGAGTCAGACATACCACTGACATCACAATCCACTTCCCCTTCCCAAATGTCAGCAACCGCATCGAAACCCCAAACCACATCTGAAATTCCTGTACACTCCCCTTCAATCCCAGCTGACCACCGTCGACCATTGAACCCTCGCGCCGCTACGGTTGGTGGTGCCCCACTCTATCAACAAGCGATCTCCTCGACGCTTGGTCATGGTCAGAAACGATCAGCATCCATACGGTCTCCCTCGCCTACCGGACACGGTCCGTCAAAAACTCGTCGCGTGGATGTTCCGACTGGTCCTCGCGCGATGCAGGGCGGGAGCTCGAGAGGTGACGCGGGCGCGGGCGGAAGGAGCCTGTTAGACCGTGTGGGCGCACGGAATGGGGCGCATCCACCATATGCACGTGGCGATGAAATTCAGGCTCGCATTGACGCTGTTACGAATGGTGGCATACCCCCTGGCGGGGCAGTTCCCGACCCGGGTATGATGATGGGGTTCCAAAACGGTGTCGGGATGGACATGACTGCAGCCAGTGTGAACGCGAACACTTTGATGTTGCAGGAGATGATGATGAACCAAATGGCGCTCATGGCTCAAATGGCTACCTCGATGGGAATGCTCAATCCTGCCACTGGGCAGATCATGGGTGGTGGCTTTCCAGGGATGCAACAAGGAGACGTCGGCGTATACCAAGGAGGTGCATTTGGCCAAGGACAAGTACCGGCTCAGAGCGTGAATGGACGAGGAAGGGGTGGTGGACGGGCCACGAGGAGCCGTGGCGGCGGGCCAGGTCGAGGTGGTCATATTGGAACATCACCTGCCCCAGCATCCGAATCGCCCACTCCTACACAGACGCAAGTCCAACCTCAACCTGCACCCGATGGTAATGCATCCCAACCTGCGGAGCCTTCCGTGCCCATAGTTGCTCCGACACCTGTTCCTGCCTCCACGCAACAGCTGGCCCTTGCTCAGCAGCAACGGATACCCTATGTACTGCCGGAGCGCCCTCAATCTCCGACATTGTGCAAGTTCGGCACTAAATGCACGAACTCACAGTGCAGGTATTCACATCCTTCGCCAGTCGCAACAGCCGAGAGTGGTGTGGTACTGAGCACGGATGCCTGTGAGAAAGGCAAAGATTGTAAAGATAAGGATTGTATTAAATCACATGTTAGTCCAGCCGTCAACGCGCCCGGTAAGCAACTGCTCTTTTACTCGGTTTTCATGCTAACTCGATCACATTAGGCGCCGAGCTTCAAAAACCACCTTCGGCGCTCCCGCACCCTCATACAGCGCCACCTTACACCGGCACACCTTCCAACTCTGTTCCATGCCGCTTCGGTGCCTCCTGCACTCGCCCTAATTGCACATACTCACACCCCCTCCGTCCGACCAACTCCCACTTTAGCCAACAATGCCGTTTTGGCTCTGCTTGCACCCGTGCTGGGTGTCCTTTCCAACATCCAGATGACCGCGTACTTCCCACGTCGTTCCACCGCGGCTTATCCACTAACGGGCCATTGGTAAATGTACCGACCCCCGAGACAGGGACCATGGGTGGAAGCGTACATCGGAGCATGACATTTAATACTCCGAATAAGGGTGCGGGCACTTCAGGCAACGTGAAGGAGAAACTGGAGAAACAGATGAAGGAATTGGAGGCTACGAAGAAGGCCGTCCAGGACGCAGAAGCGGCGGTGGCATCTGGGAAGAAGAACGAGACCAAGTCCGGTGTTCCCATCGCTACTTGATTGGTTCAAGATGATCTCTGTTTGGGTGGACCTCTCTTCTGCCATCCAGCGTTCGGGCTAGAAACGACGTGATATGTGGAAAGAAAAACAAAAATCAACGTCTCTGTTGTCTTGGCCTCCTTTTTTTTTTTCTATTCGTTGTTATCGTTTCTGTTTTCTCCTTTACTTCCCGACTAATGGTACATACAAACGGGTTTCATTTCCTGGCCCTACTCGGCGATCGAGGACACTTGACGTGTGTGTGTGGTACTTGACGCGCTTGCTGGCTCCATTGCTACATGTCGTTGCTTTTGGTATGCATTCTCCGTAGTTGTACTAGAAGGGGCGAGGAGTTGATGGCGAAGGATCGGGAATGCCATTTTGCATGGGGAACGCCGTCAAAAAAAGGCGGGTATTCGTTACCCAGGACACAATGTTTTGCGCGTGGATAGAGCTACATATGCGGCACACACGAAACGAGCGTACGGGGCCTCGATTTACGGGGGCGCTGGTTTCATCTTAGGGTATGAATGCACGACGAAGGTCAGCGAGTGGGTATCCTCTCGAACGCGTCTCAGGCTGCCGCCAACCAGGGCCATGGGATGAAGGGGTACTTACTTCGGGTGCAACCGGGCCCGTTAAAACTGTCCCCGACATTTGCAGTTTGGCCTGAATATGATGATCCAGGATTTTCATTTGTAAGTGGATGGAAAGTAGCCCACCTACATGTTGCAGTATCTCATGCCGTCGGGTGCGTTAGTACTCATACCGAATGATTCTGATTCTAGTGAAGTCACAACGGGCGATTCACCATTTGAGACGTCATTGCACTACTACGCACGGACACCGTGGAATTCAGAGAGGCATGAGGAGCAAAGAGCCAACTCTTGGCGCCTCGTCCGACGGAGTAGCATCTGTCGCATGATCGGACATCTGATATACGGGCCCAGAACAAAGAACTATTGTCATCCGGCGTGGCCGTAAAGCGTTCGAGCTAAGTTCCTGCCAGTCCTCGGGGCCGCAACATAAGCACCCTCTATCTCACGACGGTCGGATGTGACCAAACACCTCATCTGACGTGTTACCGCTATAAACACCGACCGACCAGTATGACATACTACGAGAGCTAGACGAGCACGGAAAAGAACAGGGAACCATGCCAGAAGTAGCAACTAATAGCGATTTGGTCGCCTCAGGTACCTCGTTGTCCCGGTATTCAATTAATGAGGCATATGCCAGTGCCAGCAGAGATAGGAGTTCGGAAACACGAATGTCTTCTGGTCCAGAGGCATGGTTTGATGAGAATAGCATCTTCCAGAAGGTTAATACAGATGGAACCCCGTTCTACGCCTCACAGCCCCCTCGAATGTGATTGCCTCCGACCTGCCAGTGGCCGTCCATCCAGCTCTATGCATCACACCCAACTGTTTACGCCCCACCCGCTTGTTCTCCCGCACCAACACCGCGTGGAGGGTCAACACAAAATTTCAGTGGCTGTCTCGAACTGGATCCGAATACACACCAAAGCTAAACACGCTCAAAAGCGCGTACTAATGATCATCGACTGATGATGCTCGGGTCCCCAACCGAATTTTCAAATAGGGCCCCGCGCTGTTCAGAGATCGTCTGCGAGCGCTCAGAGGACGATTATGTCGTCACGTACAGAGCTTCTAGGGAGGCAAACCCGTGCCGTTATCATGATACCCATAACATACGTGTATGCGAATGCTGGATTAAAGGAAAGGTCGACAACAGTAAAAAGGCATGCATACCACAATATCCAGATGCTATGAGAAAAATTGAAAAGTATCGCCCGGCCGTGTTCGTCGTCAGCAGTGAGATGACGTAGCCAGCTACGACGACCCATTTATAGGGGATAATAAAACTGGGGGAGAATCAGGAGATGTGCCAGAAAGGAACTGGCTTTTGACAGATATAATAAGGAAATATCCCAGACGAAGTAGATATGCACCTCGTCGTGACTGAGCGCTATGCCCAAGGTCCTAGGTAAGACGTCGAGGACTTGGGCTGTTGGATCGCACACTACGCCCATCGTTCGAGGATCGGGGCCTGTTGTTAGGTAACACGCGCGAAGGGGTGCGTGGGGACACTGGGGAGATGCGGTTTCGAGCTGGCGAAAAAAAGCCCTCACCAGAGGCTTGACCGCTGCTCTGACTGCCGCTTCTGGGCCGTGAGTGTGGCAGTCGGTGGACGCAGAATGCGTGACCAGTCCCCTCCGGTCCGGTCTCCTAAGTTGCTGACTAAGCTCACATAGCCCTTGCCTCCGCCCTCGATGCTTCGGTCCCGCTCCAGCCCCGTCACGGTCGGGTGCACACTGGCGACGAGCATACACTTTAAGCAGGATGTACCATACACTCTGAAATACTGGTTCTTACTAGCGGATCAACCGGGCGAGCAAACATATCGGTAGTGACTGGACAAAAAAAAACATTAAACACTGGTTGCTAATCGAAGTCTCCTTTGGACTGCAACAGGATTATGTCGTCGGTGGTGGCGGGGCCCACCGGTGCACCCCTGCTCTGCTCTACCATAGCGCGTATCTCATCAAGGGATGGACCAGGCACATGGGTGAAATGGACTGATACGTGTGAGTACTAGATTTCAACTCCACAAGTCATTAGTACTATTACTCGAGGCCGATCACTGGTTGCTCGTTCTGAGGATGCTCTTTCCTTTCCTTTCCTTTCCTTTCCTCTGGATTTCGGGACCTGATAAAGTTGTCATGAAACGGAGATGGTTCGGCTTGAACAGACGAGATTATTCTTCAAGGAAACTTGGTTGCGCTGCAATGGGGTTGGATGCCTCTATGCACGAGGATAGCCGTGGAATATCAATATTCCATCGGGTTTAGGTCGTGGTAGTCAAACGTCAATGCTTCCAGATCCTGTCCGTATCATCAAATCGGTCAAAACAAAGAACGCGACTCGTAATGGATTCTGCCGTGGCCAACTTGAAAGGCAGTTGCTAAGGGCTGTATCTGGAAACAAGCTGCGGAACGAAATGGCTCGTCGGAGCTTCGATTCTCGACTGCGATCTACCATAATGCTGAGCTCTTCATCCAGCATGATCCTTACGGCATCAGATCACTCATATTTAGTGGGTTTAGTTGTGCAGGTTGAGCACCAACGCCCCTTCCTTTCGTACTCACCATGTTGACCGAAACAGAGAAGAATACTGTCTCGTACATGGGGAGCGCCGTCGTGGTCAACGACAGCAGAGTCCAAGAAATTTCGCAGCCAGAAACACGACGAGCTGCCGAACGGCGGCTCGTCCGCAAGCTTGACGCTCGTCTACTGCCTACTATCGTCATCATCTATCTCATGAACTATATTGATGTGCGTTCCATGCATATTTCACAGCTATCTACGTGTTGTGTACCCGTGGTAGCACAGCGTGCCGCGATTACCTCTGCTCGGATTCAGGGCTTACAATCCGATTTGGGCTTGTCGGGTATGTCCTCATTCATTCCTGGGAACTAGCGAGTAACGACCAGGATAGATATTCAATATGATACAGTTCTTGCGATCCTCAATGTATCATATTGTCCGGGGCAGATTCTGTCAAACTTGGTGAGCAGTTCGGATCTCTATTGGTGCGATGGTTGAATTCGCGTTCAGGCTATCAACTACGTCTCAAGGTTGGTCGCATTTTTTTGAATTAGATTAAATGGAGATATCAAATAATCGTTGCTCGTCCATCTCAGACCTAGCCTGTATATTAGTACTTCTGTCGTTCTGTGGGGACTGACGAGTGCTCTTACTGGCATTACCCACAATTTTTCTGGTATCATGGCCTGTCGCGTCTTCCTCGGGTTACCGGAGGTAGGGTGACGAAAATTTATAAGGCCGGCTGACACAAGCGATCCTTTAGGCGGCCTTTTACCCTGGTGCCATGTATCTTTTATCAAGTTGGTATACACGGAAGGTCCGCTGTCCCACTTGCGTTGTTCATTGCGACGGATCCATCTGTCTGTAGGAGCTTGCTCTCAGATCTGCCATCCTCTTCTCTGGACTACTGATCTCCAACGCTTTCGGCAGTGTGAGCCTTTTACGTGCTGTGCACTAGCTTATTACTTGATTTCTTTTTGGCCGCTAGTTGTGGGCCGCTGGTATTTTTGGAACCATGAACGGGACAAGGGGTATTGCGGCATGGCGTTGGTATGGCTGGTAGCTGCGGTGACCAGTGTATGAACTAACTACGCGCGTGCACTCACGTTACAGGCTATTCTATATCGAGGGCACTGTAACGATCTTCATAGGTTTCCTATCCGCGTATGTCCACTAATCCCCCGATCATGTTATTGTATTCAAGAGATCCTCTAGGTGGTTACTTCCCGATCGTGTACCTTTCCGTCCCCTCTCTGCAAGTATGATTTGGATATGAACTGATTTATTTTTCCTCCGGTAGCCGAACAATACTAGATGGTTAACTCCTGCGGAAAGACATTTGGCACAAATCCGGGTCGCCAAAGACGTTGGTGAAGCTGACAAGGATTCTCCAGAAGCCTCGTACGTCTACGAGTACTCCACAGAGTATCACATGTTAATTGTATCTCGAGGTTTTTTGAAGGGCTTAGGCTGGCACTCAGAGACCCAAAGGTCTTGATGTTCATGCTCATGTCTTGTTTTGGGGGTCTAGGTGCCAGTTTCGTCAGCTTCTTCCCGACGTAAGTCTCGTGGTTGGAGTCTAGTGCTCGAGGCCGACATGGTTGTATCCAGGTTGACCGCCACTCTTGGCTACTCAACGATGGACACGTTGCTAATGGCTGCGTAAGTGCCCCATGTCATACACTCTTTGGACTTATCCCATATCTCTGGTCAGCCCGCCGTGGATCCTTGCAACCATCGCGACAATGATCAACTCGTGGCATGCTGGTGAGCAACTTGCTCTTTCTCCGGAAGAGGCCGCGTGAGCGTTCACTGGCAATTGATGGTGGTGGACGCAGACGCTACCGGGGAACGATTTTTCCACCAGACTGCCTGGTGGTGGATGGCAATGATTGGTTACATCATTTCATTGTCGACGATGGAGACAGCCGGAAGATACCTGTCGATGTTCTTCATGACATCTGGATTTTGTGGTATGTACTCCCTTGCACTATCGTTGAATTTTAACCTTTGTGCACGTGCGTGTGTGCGTGCGTTAGGGGGAACGCTGGTGATGGTATGGGTGGCCAACACCACTCCTCGGCCGCCTGCAAAACGGTCCGCAGCCATCGGCCTCACGAGCGGGTCCGGAAACATAGGGGGTCTGTACGTGGGCACATGATTATACACTACGAAGGTTTCGTGTCATCTGAACGACGACTTCCAAACAGGATGGGATCTTATATTTGGAAATCAAAGTGGGGCCCGGAATATCATCCATCAATGATCATTGCACTCTGTGCATTTGTGTTTGCGAGTATCCTCAGTTTTGGTGCGTATCCGTTTTTTCGAACATTCCTGACACTCACTGGACAATTATCGTTGTCAGTTATCCGGATGATGCTCGTACGAGAAAACAAACGGATGGAGCGTGAAGAGCTGGATGTGATGCATGGACCTGAACGAGAGCGAATCAAGGAGGCAGCTAGGCTGGAGGGAATCACGCTCGAAGAGGCCACAAGACGTAGAATTGGGTTCCGTTACCTGTACTAGTTTACCAAGGGAGGGAGCCGACAGTCAGAGATTACCCATGTGTCGTACAACTGACGAGTCTTAAGTGCAAGTCTGCAACGGTTGATGATATAAATATGCCTTGTAGCTAGATAGGGTGACATCACACTCACTACCGGGCTCAGTGTACCACGAGCACGACAGGACTCATGGCAGAAATGGTCGCCGCCGACTGCGAGCTGCTGTTTGTAAGTTCAGGTCCGAGGTTACGTGCAGCGTTCCAGCCTGAGGTGACACCGGTGACACTGCAATCGAGTGACTGAGTTGGAGCTCGAGCGACATAGCGTGGCACCTGGAAGCGAATGATAGGCAGCTGGAGATTTGAGGCTCCCGACAGATTGAGGTGAAATCCGTACACCTACAAATACTTATCTGGCCGGCGGTTTATGCTTCTGTTCACCTGGCGCCGATCAGTGAACTACTACATGACACGGGGGTGGCGATGGCGTGTGGGTCCGAGACGGGGCGAGGTCATTAGGCGCAAGGTAGGCAGGGCCGTTTCAAGCGAAGTTCTCATGCCAGATGAGATGAGGAAAGGGAGACGGGGTGAGCGACTTTTGATGAAGGTCGATGTTTGTGGTTTCTCAGAGAGAGGCGTCTGTTGCTCACAGGACGTTTATAGGGACAGGAAATAGTAGGGTCTCCTGAGCAAACATCAAAATGACAATGACCTTGAATCCCAGTGGCATGGGAAACATGTCACACTGAAAACACTCAGACAAGTGAAATGTTGCGGATGGAAATCATGCCTGTATAAACCACCCCCCAGTGTTTGACTTGCCAGTGGGACACGCAAATACTGAAGGACCGGGAGCGAGATCGATTGGCGGAATCCGGGCCGGGCAATGTAGCCAATCAACACTTTGCGCCGAGGAGGCACGTGGGTATAAACTCTGAAAAATTGCTGTTGCATCTCCTTCCACCGATACGCTCAGCACATCGTGAAGGAGGGCTTTGAGCTCGTATATGACTTTCACTCAGAACACACGCGACGAGTCAGTCACTGCGTCCTTCCTCGCTCTCCCCACCATTGATATCCGTCCACGCAGCTACCTAAGTGACCTTGTCTTTTCTTTGCTCTCTCTTTGAAAAGCCTCGTAAAGGCCATACACGACATCATGGTTTCAGCGGCTTCCCGGATCCCAACCACAATACGCGTATTTCCCTCTCTCAATAACATTGCCCGTGCTCGTCATCCCTCTACTCGTCTCTTCTCCACGACTCAGCTCCGCTCTCGCATTGCACCCACCAATCCTCTGCGTGCGATCGCTGCGCCGGCTGTTGGTTCATACATACCAAAAGATGGGGAACACGTCCTCAACTCCCCATCAGAGTTGGCACGAAAACTATCTGCTAAAGTCCTCCCACGGCTCGACCGTCCAAAGGTTAACAAGGTCGTCGTCGTCGGCAGTGGCGGCCTTTCCATCGGCCAAGCTGGCGAGTTTGATTACTCGGGTTCACAGGCCATGAAAGCCCTCCGCGAGGAAGGCATCGAAGCCGTGTTGATCAATCCAAACATCGCCACCTGGCAGACTAGTCACCAGCTGGCCTCAGAGGTTTACTTCCTGCCCATCACCGCAGACTATGTTGCATACGTCTTGGAAAAGGAACGACCCGATGGTATTTTACTCACCTTTGGGGGCCAGAGTGCTTTGAATGTTGGCATCGCCCTTGACAAGATGGGTGTGCTTGACCGTCTTGGTGTCCGGGTTCTTGGAACACCCATCAAAACGCTCGAGGTTTCCGAAGATCGTGATCTCTTCGTACAAGCCCTGAAAGGTGTTTACTTTTCTTTTCTTGATCACGATACCATCTTCACGTGACATGTACCACAGAAATCGACATCCCGGTCGCTCAGTCGACCGCTGTTTCTAGTGTCGATGCAGCCCTCGAAGCTGCAGAAACGATAGGCTATCCCGTTATTCTCCGCTCTGCATTCACATTGGGTGGTCTGGGTTCTGGCTTCGCTAACAACCCAGTCGAGTTGCGGGATCTTTCTGCCAAGTCTCTTTCACTCTCACCGCAAGTCCTCATCGAACGCAGTATGAAAGGGTGGAAAGAACTCGAGTACGAAGTCGTTCGTGATGGAGCCGACAACACCATCATCTGTTGCAATATGGAAAATTTTGACCCCTTGGGAACTCACACGGGCGACTCTATCGTCGTTGCTCCTAGTCAAACTCTGAATGATGACGAGTATCACATGTTACGGAGTGCCGCAATCAAGGTGATCCGACACCTTGGCGTCGTTGGCGAGTGTAATATCCAGTATGCCCTCAATCCCGAGTCGAGAGAATATTGTGTAATCGAAGTCAATGCACGGTGGGTACAGTTGAATCGACCATTGCTAGGTGTTCATGTGCTTGCTTAGATTGAGTCGCTCGTCCGCGCTAGCATCGAAGGCGACTGGATATCCCCTCGCCTACACGGCCGCTAAAATCGCACTGGGACATACCCTTCCTGAATTGCCTAATGCGGTCACGAAGACGACCACTGCTTGTTTCGAACCATCTCTCGATTATATCGTGACCAAGATTCCTAAATGGGATCTTGCCAAGTTCAGTAACGAGGTCAACCGTGAAGTGGGTAGCGCTATGAAGAGTGTCGGTGAAGTCATGGCGATCGGGAGGACTTTCGAAGAAAGCTTGCAAAAGGCTGTTCGTATGGTTGATCCCAGGTGGCGAGGATTCGAAGTGGTTGGTGGGCTAAAAAAACTGGAAGACGCCGCCGAGTTGGAGCGAGCGCTCAAGCGTCCAACGGATATGCGACTTTTCGCGATCGCATATGCGATGTACAATGACAAGTATAACGTACAAGAGATCCATGACTTGACAAAGATTGACAAGGTATGCTTTGCACCGCACTGCTTATCCTCTCTTGCTAACTGTGTCCCTACTAGTGGTTCCTCCACAAGATTGACAATATCGTAAATACTTCCCGCGCGCTCTCCTCTCTTGGCACCCTGTCTGCCGTTCCCCCATCTCTCATGCTGATCGCAAAGCGTCAAGGATTCTCCGACTCACAAATCTCGTCACTCTTGAACACCACAGAAGGTGATATACGCAGATTCCGTAAATCTCAGAACCCGCCGATCACACCCTTCGTGAAACGGATCGACACATTGGCAGCAGAGTACCCTGCCCACACAAACTATCTCTACACGACGTACAACGCATCCGCGCACGATGTTACTTTTGACGATCACGGTACCATGGTGCTCGGAAGTGGTGTCTACCGAATCGGCAGCAGTGTTGAGTTCGACTGGTGTGCTGTCACTTGTGCGCGCAAACTGCGGGAGATGGGCGATACTGTTGGCGAAGACGGCAAGAGTGTCGGCGGGTCAACGATAATGGTCAACTACAATCCTGAGACAGTCAGCACGGACTTTGACGAAGCGGACAGGCTATACTTTGAGGAGTTGGGTTGGGAGCGGGTGATGGATATATATGAGCTGGAGGGTGCCAAGGGTGTGATCGTCAGTGTTGGAGGTCAGTTGTGCTGTCTTTTATCCATTCGAAGCTAACATCCTATTTAAACAGGTCAACTGCCTCAAAACATCGCGCTTCGGCTCAAGGAGAGTGGGGTCAATGTTCTTGGCACAGACCCCTCACAGATCGACAATGCTGAAGATCGTCATAAATTCTCGAGCGTCCTTGATTCTATTGGTGTTGATCAACCCGAGTGGGCCGAAGTCACGTCGTTGGAGGCTGCCAAGGAGTTTGCAAACCGTGTTAGGTTGGTGCACACGAGCTCATCTTTTGGAGTGGAACACTAATACATCGTATCAAGTTACCCGGTCCTCGTACGGCCTTCGTATGTCCTTTCTGGAGCTGCAATGAACATTGTACACGAGGAATCTGCGCTCTCGCATACCCTCACTGCAGCCTCCTCAGTTTCGCCCCTCCACCCCGTTGTCATCACAAAATTCATCTCCAATGCCCAAGAAATCGACATCGATGCCGTCGCTTATAAAGGCCAACTTCTGATACATGCAGTTAGTGAACACGTTGAGAACGCTGGTGTCCATTCTGGAGACGCCACCCTCGTGCTTCCTCCTCACACATTAAGCGGACGTGACCTCGACAGGCTCAAGGACATTGCCTCCCGAATTGCTCGAGCCTTTGAAATCTCTGGACCCTTTAATATGCAAGTGATCAAGAAACCTGTATCTCACACCGGTGAAGATGAACTCAAGGTCATTGAATGCAACCTACGTGCATCGCGTTCGTTCTCCTTTGTCTCCAAGGTGCTGGGACACAACTTTATCGAGACCGCGGCGGCTGCGATCACTGGCGTCAATGTGCCTGAGCCTATCGATTTGATGAAGGAGAAGCGAGACTACACAAGCATCAAGGTGGCCCAGTTTTCTTGGACACGATTGGGTGGTGCCGATCCTTTCCTTGGCGTCGGTGCGCTCTCTTTCTTTTTCGTTCTCGGAGCTCCTGACGAAGACGTGTTCACCTAGAAATGGCTAGCACGGGTGAAGTCGCATCGTTCGGTTCCGACGTCTACGAAGCATACTGGGCCTCGTTGCTTTCTACTACCGGCTTTAAGCCCCCCCGACCACGTTCTGGGGTCCTCATTGGTGGCTCGCCTAACACGCCCGAGCTTCGATTCATCGCTAAAACACTGCACTCGCTCGGTTTCAAGCTTTATGTCTCGTCGCCTGTGATCGAAGCCGCCTTGACCGCAATACCCCACGTGACCTGCAAACGTATCTTCTTCCCCACGTCGGACAAACGTCGTCTGCGTGAAGTATTTGACGAGTACGAGATCCAGTCCGTGATCAACCTCGCGCAAGGACGAGGCAAGGGACGGGAGGACGAGGACTATGTCGCTCGTCGAAATGCGGTCGATTTCGGGTTGCCGTTGTTGAACAATGCCAAGTGTGCTGCGTTGTGGGTGGAGGCGCTGAAGCGGAAGATGGGCAAGGACGGCAGGGGGTTGTTGAGCTATGAGGAAGGGAACGTGCCGAGTGAGGTGAAGAGCTGGAGGGAGTTCGTCGGGAGGAGGGCATGAGGCTTCAGATTGTGCGATTTTTGAAGATCCTTGAAATTTGTACTTGAACGAGCACGAACCTGACCATTTCACCGGAGTGCTGCGCGGCAGCCATGTAAAAGATGCGTGTCCGGTGGTTGCCAGGTGCAGGCTCGTGTCGCTACTGTATACCTTGTTCCCCTTGCTTTTCATCCTATCCGCTACACTGATTCAACAATCTGCAGCTCCGTTGTCTGCAAATCGCACCATCCTTAGGACACCGTCGGCGAATGTGACTTCGTTTGTGGCTGCAGGGCAGAAGGAGTCGAGTGCGGACACAGACCTGCCCAAGCTCCCCGAGGTGGAACTCGAGATCGTCAAGATCTGCGACGAGACCGGCATGCTCACCGCGTCAAGTTATCGGCGAGGCGGCCACGATCAAAGGTACCATGCAGGCGTTCCGGGGCCACCGACGTCGCCTGCTACTGACACGGTGTGATTCGTGATGGGAAACGGAAATTTCACGCTGATGCGCATCCTCCAGGAGCCAACTCGGACTTGGCATTCCTGTGCGCGCTCGTGAGGGGCAAACGGTCGAGGTGCTCCACCTCGCGGCCGGGATGCAATTCGCGCAGTCCCACAGGGTAATCGGGACGCCGTGGAAGGTGGAATATTCGGTCGTGCACTAGGTCATCACCTGGTTCTACAAGGAAATGTTCAAACGCCAACGATTGACTTTGAGTACGTGGCCGTGGCGTTGAACAAGGCGGCGCTGCAGACGATCGACGGGACGTCATTGGAGAAGTGAATCGCGTTTGTGCATACCGGACTCTGACGAGCTCCTTGTTCACGGTGACCGTGCTATGTCACTTTTCCTCTCGTGCAGGGGGTTCAGGCTTGTCGATTTTGACGCGGTCTCTGCCTACTAACCAATATACAGTAGATGTGTCCATAATGCATACACATTCAGCTAATTTGACTAGGTTTTGGTTGTATGCAGACGTTGCGTCTGCTGGTATGTTCTAGTACGCTCAGTCTTGTATCACAAGTATACCTTGGCATGGCTTCGTTGACCCCGTTTCGTTCATGCCTCGCTGTACGATGTGTAGGTGCACGTCTGATCTTACTACCTGATCTGCGATCATATCATTGTATCGTATACATACATGTCTTCAAGTTGGCTCAGCTTTGTTGACTACCTTGTTGCGTTCCGTTCGACACAGTTTTGCACACCAACAATTCAGAAAAGCTCGTCTTGTGATCATACGCACACTCAGCCTGCGCCGCAGTACACGGTCACCGGGCGCGTCGTTTCAGACGCGGTCCTCACCGTCCGGCCCACACAGTTCGGCTTCGTCCAGCTCCTCGGGCGCTTTCGACGCGCGCCCACTATTCTCTGCGCCCGCCACGTCCCGATCGACCGCGAACCGCGCCGCCGTCTCCAGATCGAGCCGTCCCTCGAGCGCATCCGCAACCAAACGCCCCACGTTTGGGAGAAACTGGAACGGGCGTGGACGTCGTCAGCACGGCCGGCCCGCAATGCCGCTCCATGACGTGGAAGGAAGGGGAAAAAGTGGTTGAACGAGGTCTTACCTTGAAGGCGTGTCCGCTCCCGGACGTCGCGAGGAATAAGGTCGGATCTCCCGGAAATGGTCCGATGACCCAATTACCGTCAGGCGCGTCGGTGTACCTGCCCAAAAAGAAGTAGGGTAAGAGCACGCATCCGATGATCAACGCCCGTAAGAAAAGCAGATAGACAACAAAACGGCGACATGATACGCGCACTCGAATGGCCCCGTATGGCAGGGAACGGGAGCAAAAGGTTACACTCGGTCTTGGTCCCGAAAGACGCTCCATCTGACCCTGCCCCTAGGCATGTATGATGGCATCGATGTGGGACTCGTCGTTCTCAAGGGACCACTCCCGTGCAAACAAGGTCAACCAATCATCCATCAGCCGGTTGAAAAACGATTTTTTGCCGAGACAGATCAGAGACAAGCCCAGATCAGAGGTGAGACCGTTGTGTAAGACCCGCGCCGACGGAAGGATCTCAAGGTCCCCCTTTTTTTCATCGCCGAGGCGGCGTCACCAAGAAGAGGGGGCACAGCGTGCATAAGCATCGAATTGGAATTCTGAACCAAGTTTTAGGTCACGCATCCCGCCTAGTTGGCCGCGTTCCCCAAAAGTCGTAGTCGCAGCGTGCCAGACCGCGCAGCGGAGCATGACCAGGGGCTTATCTCGTGACGTGAGCAGCCCATGAATACACGCTCCACCAAGAGACATCGATCGCTATCAATCAGAACGACAGATGCGTGACCCGAATTGTCCACAGAACGGGAGCGGATTAGAAGCCTACCCATCCACTACCACAAAAAGGCACGCGATAGAGCATCTTTTCGCGCGCGATTGCGCATCATATACGTTAAGCACCCAATGTCCGTTCGGGCACTACGGGCGCAACTTTGTGTGGGACTTTGAGATCCCACACTATCGCACGTCATGCGGCCATTGGGGGGAGAAGAAGGCTGGGCCAAGTTCAAGGAACGCAAGAATGGAAAAGAGAAAAGGACGACGTAAGAGGGAAGGCAACACTCACCAACAAATCCGCGTACCGGACCATGGCAGCTTTGCTAGTTCAGGATACGCCCTCCCGAGTGTCTCCCGTAGCGCCTGCAGTGCCGATCTGGGCACACGAAGACCATCACCTCCATTGGGATGGCTCGTGATCGTTCGGGGCGTCGATATCATTCGGGCCAGGCGAGGATTGTTATCACCGGCTATCTGCGGAATGGAGACCATGTGGGTGTGTCCAGCCGTGCTCATGCCGACTTTGATGACTCCATCCTCAGTGGGCTATCGGTGAATTAGTCAGTACAAGTACTGTACGTGCTGATAAGAGATGGTGACAGCAGAGGCGCTCGCCGAGCGACGACAAGAATACGTACAGCGTGGTGGGCGAGTCATCCCGTGGCCAAAACGCCACGCACACAGGAAAGGAGAGAATGGCTATCGAATGACGCGCCCTTGTCTGGTGCGTGGAACGCCACTCGACATGGCAACCAGTTTACGCAGCGGAGGACGCCACCGTCTGCGGGGATCAACCAGGCAGCCACGACGCCGCAGGGAAGGTGGTAAGCCCTGAGCGTCATCCCGCAAACGATCCAAAGGATGAAACAGAAAGATAACAAAGGGGTCGGAGAAACGGGAAACGCACCGGTAACGCATAGAAGCCACTCTCAAAGTTCAGGAACACGCAGGTTTCCTTGTATCGCTCTCTCTCCTCCGCGCTGAGCCGGATTGTCGCCAAGGTCTGGCTGGAAAAGCGGGTCACCATGGTCGCCCCTACGAGGAACCGACTTTGCTTACCCCGTTGCCAAACATTTCGAGTCGAGCTGCAACTCGGGAAACGTCGACGCGGTCCAAGATCCAATGGTGAGTATGACCCTGTCCCCTCGGAAGTATGCACCGTCTCTACACGTGACACCCGTCGTCCAACCGTCCTTGTCTTTGACAAGGCCAACGACTTCGCTGTCCTCAACCACCCGTCCGCCCATCGCCTTGACGTGCTGGAGAAGGATCTCTACCGCCCGTGCTGCCTCTGCCCAACCGCCCTCTGGATTGAAGTAGCCGGTGTGGTTCGTGAACGGGCCGATGCGGTGTATGTCCGAGTCGGAATCCGAGCGCATCGGAGTGTCAGTGGGATTGGTAGAACGACGTAGGGTGGATACAAGTTTGGCTCGGATCGCCTTGGCGTCCGGGAGGTCTTGGATGGGTGCGCCAACCTGGAGGTCATTTTCCCTCGACTTGTCGTCAAAGTGTTTGCCCCCGAAGTTGATCACGCCACACCTGGTCCACCGAATCCTGTAGTTGAGACATGCGCCGCATACGAACCTGAACGCACTCGTGATAGCAGCCTTGCCACATGGGCTGCCTCCACGCCTCTATCGCTTCCCTCGCCAGTCTAGTATAAAACATGTCGCTATAGCACGATCTGACGACTGTGTGTGCGGTGATGTGGGATTAGCGCCCTCGGTCGGTGTTCTGGACGCACCCTTGTTGATGTCCGTGCTGGCGGCATCTGCGGCAGGCAACTGCTTCGCGCGATCGAGGATCGTCACATGCGCGTAGCCACGCTGGAGAAGGTGCAAGGCCGTGGACAGACCAAAGGCGCCAGCACCGACGATGACGATGCGTGAGGCCGTCGTGGTAGTCATAGGCGGCGTTTGGTTCTCGGTGGTGGCGGAAGACATGTTTCGTGGGCGCGGATGGCGCCGGGCTCGGACCATCCAGGAGCATGATAGCCATACGGGGAGAAAGGCCTCGTCGCCCGTTCTAGGCAGATAAGAATGCACATGGGGGATCTGGTTGGTTAGTGATCCGTAGGAATCTTTTGTTGTCCTCCAGATTGCCCCCTTGATACGCTGCACGCCATCGGCGCACTAGGAAGGGGGTTGTGCTTCTATACCCTTGACACAGGGAACGAGGACGTAGATACCATCATTCCCATCGCCATTTAACGTCCTACAGGGGTGGACGATACCGCTCTGGCACGACATTTTGGAGCCTGGCGGAGAGGAATGATTACGCGAGGTAGCGGAGGAGATGAAGGTCCGATGCGCTGCTCTGAATGTTTGATTCGATCGGGTACTTTTGGGGCGGGCAATTATGACTCTAATATGGAGAATAGACATTCGCAATGAAATTGAGCTATGTACACATTGAGCAGTAGGAGTTTGTCCTCTTGGGATAAAGAGAAGAGGGGTCGAACGAGGGCTCACCTCGAAAGCATGTCCGCTCCCGGACGTCGCGAGCAACGAGGTCGGGTCTCCCGGAAATGGTCCGATGCGACCCAATTGCCGTCAGGCGCGTCGGTGTACCTTTCGAGAGAAACGATGGGACAAGTGCGCGTTCCGAGGGATAAATCATATCAGGCTCCTACAGCAAAAACAACAACACACTAGTGCACCCGTGACGACGACGGTCACCACTAACCCGGTCTCCGTCCTGGAGGCCCGCCTCACCCAGGCGTACATGATGGCACCAACGCAGGTAACTGAACACGATGCCCGGGGCCTGTCGTTCTCAGGGGGAACAAAACGTGAGATAACACTCCCGCGAAAATAGGGCCAACCAATCAAACTGGTTGAAACCCGATCATGTTCCCGTGGGGGGCAGAACTGAAACGCTCCAGACGGAGTTGGGGCCGTTGGACAAGACCCGCGCTGACGGAAGGATCTCGCAGCCTTTTTTTGTGGCTTCGCCGAGACGCCACGCAAGGAACCAGAAAAAAAGGGGGGAATGTGCAGAGATGGCATTAAAATTATAAACGACATGTCGCACGTCCCGCCTAGCTGGACGCATCGTGACAGAGCATGATACGGATTAAGCGAGGTTTATTTCGTGACATGAGCAGCCGATATGACATGACGTGATAACCCACCGAGAGACGTGCTTGGTCGTACATCAAACAGCAACTATCGAATAGATGAGCATGCATGACCCGGACCGTGTACCGAATGGAAGAAGCCTGCCCATTCGCACATGGTGGAGCATAGTTCATCTCGCGCGCGCGATTCCGCATCACATTCTGCATCATGACTACATGAAGCACCCAAGTGTCCGTACGAGCGCAACTTTGTGTGAGACTTCGAGATCCCACACCATTGGTCGTCTTGCGGACATTGAGGGGGGATAGACGAGCACGCGCAAGAAAGAAAGTTCAACGCAAGAATGGAAATCGGAACAGGGGGAAGGCAACACTCGCCAGCACATCCGCGTACCGGACCATGGCCTCTTTGCCAGTTCAGGATACACCCTCCCGAGGTGTCTCCTGTAACGCCCGCGAGTACCAATCGGGGCTCATGAAGACCCTTCGGATGGCTCGTGATCGTTCGGGGCGTCGATATCATTCGAGTCAGACGACGATTGTTATCGTCGGCTGTCTGCGGAGTGGAGGTCATGTGCCGAGTTTGATCACTCGGGCTATCGGTAAATTAGTCAGTACATCATAAAGTACGTGCTGATAGGAGATGGTGACAGCAGAGGCTTGATAAGCGACAAGAATACGTACAGCACGATCAGTAAACCATCCTGTGGCCAACATCAGGGATTCTAGGATGGCTCCAGTGTTGAATGATGCTCTTGACTGGTGCGTAAAGTGGAAGCAGTAAACTCGGCTAGTTTACGCAGCGGCAGCCACGCCCCGCGGTTGACTAATTGGTGCTACCAAGTGACGGTGTGGAGAGAAAATACTCGTCCACCTACGTCAACGATTGGACCAATGTCCTTTTTTGGGTATACACGAGGCCGAAATAACCGGCGGGACCGACGAGGACACGATCATAAGCCAGGTCGCCGATCGCAGAGGGCGCGGTGCAAGCGCCCAAGAGATATGGCAGAGTACAGAGCTTGGTCGCCGTGTGTGCTCTCATGGATCGCACACTGATTTTTGGTGCTGCGGGAAAGCAAAGTGCATCCTGCAAGCGATCGAATGGAAAGACAACAAAGGGCCTGGAAAAACGTGAAACGCGGCGAGAACGTGTAGAGGCCACACTCAAAGTTGCACGTTCCCTCGTATCGCCCTCTCTCTTCCACGCCGAGCCGGATTATCGCCACGGACTGGCTGGAGAAGCAGGTCACTGCGTTCGTTCCCCCGATGAACCAACTCTGCTTACCCCGTCACCAAGCATCTGCAACGTTGATGCGGTCGAGGATCCAATGTCCCTGTCCCCCTCAAAGCATGCACCGTCGCACTTGCTGTCTCTGATGAGATTAACGGTCTCCATCGCTTCCCTCGCCAGTCTGGCATAAAACGTGTCTCTCTAGCATGATCTGACGACTGTGTGGCCGTGATGAGCTCTCGGACACACCCTTGTTGGTGTCCGTGCTGGCGGCATCCACGAACCAGCACCCACGAGCGGTCAGGAGCGCGCCTCGGTTTAGGCGGAGCTTGAAAGCCAACGGCGCGGCACTCCTATCCCTATCCGCGGCATGACGTCACCACATACCACCCACTCGTCTCGTCCAGAGGGGTCCCCTCCCTGCCAGCCATGTCCCGCCGTCCGTCGCATTTCCCGTCGCCGCGCACACGCTGACCCGCCCACAGACGACTACTACAGCACCGCCAATTTTGTCTCCGACAGCGACGCCACCCCGCGCGCAGATGACGACGAGCTCTTCCCCGGCGACTACGGCGGGCGCGGGACCGGCCTCGCAGGGGGACACCACACCCGACCTGCCCCCCACTCCATCCTCGACCCCTACCCCTGTCCGCGCCGACCCGGAGGCGCCGGCGACGACGCCTACGCGGGCTACGACCCCGGCATGGCGGGCTGCACCAGCGAGCGCTCCCCGTGCACCATCCCGGGCGTCCCCCGCATGGGACCCGAGTGCATCCAGCCCGCACGCACGCCCCTCGGTCCGTGCCCCGTGCCCCTCGCCGCGGTGTGCATCAGCCGGGGCTACGAGCGCGACGGGGACGAGTATGAGACCGAACCTCGGTCGCCGTCCCCAGCGCCGCCCGCGGATGCGACGGGCTCAGGAGCAGAACCAGGCGCGGGACACGACCCCGACCCGGGCCCAGCCGCAGGTCAGAGCGCAGCCGACGACGCACAGGCAGTCCCAGCACCAGACATAGTCCACGCACATGCGCACCCAGACAGAGATCATGCACACGCCAAACCGCCCATCAGCAGTCGCATCGTCGGTCCGTCCCGCTCCCAAGCATCTCTTTTTTACTTGTGCTGACCGTCTTGTAGGCCGCGTTGAACAGCTGGCTGGCAAGGTGTTGCGCGACCCAGAGATGGAGGCGCGCGGCAAACGTCACATGGTGCGCATCCTCGCGCCCCATCACGCGTTTGTTGACGGGTTTGGGGAACAGAACGGGCATCTGTGACGGCGCAAGTCCATGTATGAGCGGCGATGCCCCCTTGTTTCCGTAGGACGGGTGTGCATGACAAAGTTGTGTATGGCACGGCGCTGTCGGATGTACTATTTTATATTTTCCCCCGGGGCCTGCGTGGGAACTCTCCTCGGCCCGGCAATCGAGCCTCGAGGCGCCATTGTGCTCGATCGAGCCTGATGTGAAGTGTCAAGCAGCTGTGCTCTCCTGGCCAGGCTGTGCGCCTTGTTGATTGCCATCACCGCCCTTCCTGCGGGCGTTATGAAGTGCCACCTGCGACGAGATGGAACTGCCAGAACGTGGCGCACGAAAAAAACAACGAAGATCGCACATGGAAACCGACGGCGTCGTCATCGCATGCACCCGTACGTGATGTCATCAACTTGTGCCAGCGTCCTTCTCTTCCCCTTCCTTTGATGATCCGAGCATCGGGCTCGAGGTCGCTGGTCGCAATCAGTCTGAATCTGTGGTACAGCGTCATCGTGAATTACCACATTCCTGAATACTCTACCAACTCTCCGAGAAAAAATAGGAAACACATACACGCTTACAATCACGCACTATATACCCTCACACGCCCGCACTAACACACGTGCCATCCGTCCATCCCGAATCGCCTCGACAATCATCGTCACCTTGTCCCCAAACGTCGTGTCCACATCCCCGCCCAACCCCGCCGTCGCATCCTCACACACCTTGTCCTCCCGCATCCCATACACCGCCCCGCGCACATTGTCTGCACCATGCATCGGAATCCCCAGCTCCTGCCGCACAAACGTGTACACCACCCGCGTCCGTGGCGCTAACCAGACCGACGCCGGCGCTCGGCCGCGCGACACCAAGTCAAAGATGGGCGTGTGCGTGGTGGGCGACGACGTCGACGCCATACTGCCCCATCGCACCTCCGACAACGGCACCCCCAAGTACGCGCAGCGCAGCTCCGTCAACAGGGAAGCAAGCCTGTTCGCCAGCGTCGTTCGGAACGCAGTCACCTTGCTCAGGTCGAGCGTCAAGAGATCGAGCGCCGTCAGTGCTTCCAAGAGCGGCGACACCGCTTCGCTAGCCACCTTGGCCATCCGTGGAACCACGTCCATGCTGGTCGTCCGGTCGAGAGCCTCGTACACCTGAGGCAGCACCTTGCTTACAATCTTGTCCACGACTTCCTCCGCTCCAGAAGGGAAAAACTCTTGGCGCACGACATCGCGAACGACCTGGGCAGACAGCTGTCTCATCTCAATGTACAGCGCCCGCAGATCGAGGGCTTGGCACGCAACAAACAACTGCGTCGCAGCCAGTATTTGGGCGACTTCGAGTGCCGCCAACGTATACCGAGCAGAGATGAGCGCGACAGAACTAGCAAAAAGGGGGTCAGTCGTGGCGACGACACCCTACTCGAAAACCACCCACTTGACGCTCTGGTTATGCATCTCGGCACTCACATTACTCACACCGACATTCATGCCGCCGAGGGCACCCAACTCGGCCGCGTACGATGCAGCCGCAATGTCGAGGCCCTTGCACCCAAAGTCAAGCGCACCCTCACCACCCGCCAGGTTCCCGGGCAGGCCACGGTTCATGGCAGAGTTGATCATCTCGGTGAGCTGCACAAACATGAGCCGCCCAATGTGGGAGAGCGACAGCCGAAGATGGTCCATCGCGTTGGTGACCGAGAGCGCCTGGAAATTGCCGGCATGATGGACCTTGCCTGGGAGACGTCCGTCAAGCCGAACGTCAGGACACGATAGACACACACCTTCTCTACATGCCTCGGTCGGGGGCTCCACGAGCGGGTTGTCGGTGGTCGAGTTGACCTCGATGCGGATGGTTTCCTCGACCCTCTTGATGTCCTCAAACTGGGGACCCAACCACTGGGGAGAGGTCCGGAAGGAGTAGCGATCCTGCCTGAGGACGCCCTGATCCTCCTCAATCTTGACCTCGACCTCATCGTTCTGGGCAAACTTGGAACCGGCAAGGAGCGACCAGATGAGGTGGCCTGCCTCGACTTGACCGGGGTGGGGGCGTGCACGGCCGACAAAGGGATCAAAGGAGCCGCGGGCGCCCAACATGGCTTCCACGGACAGTGCGGTCAAAACCTGCGAAGGTGAGGTGAGATGTCGATTCGGGTATGGGAGCGACTCACGGCTCCCAGGACGGCGACATCCCTGACGCTATTCAGAGCGAGAGCAGCGACGCCAGCGCTGAAGGCAGTGCCGTTGAGGATACCAAGGTGTTCCTTGGCCGCGAGAGGAAGGGGAGTGGTGTTTGAGAGGGCGAGAGCTTTGGTGGCGGAGTAGGAAGGCAAGACGGAATACGGTGCTGATTGCGAAACGAAGCCGCGTTCTGCAAAGTCGTCTTCGGGGACCGAGGAAGCAGGGGTGCTGGGGGAAACAGGAGACACGTGGCCAGATTGGGTTGCGGGGGTACCGGCGCCAGATGGAAACGATGAGAACGAGGCGGTGGCAGGGAAGGACGGCGTGGGACTGATCACGTGGGTGGGACCAAGCATCCACACGCGGATGGCAGGATTCCCAATCAACATGGCGGCGATGTACGAGAGCGAGGAGAGATCTAAAGGGGGAAATCGACAAGCGGGACGGACACAGACGGGTAACTACCCACCACCACTGGCCGAGATGCTGCCCCGGAGAGGGACGAGCGGGACAAGGCCCTTTTCGATCACCTCGACCATCTTTTCGACCAGTTCCCACCGCACGCCAGACTGGCCGCGGAGAAGCGAGTTGGTGCGGACCAGCATGGCCGCGCGGGTCCAAGCCGGGGGCATCGTCGTCGAGGAAACGGGGTCCGAGAGGGGCAGGGGTGCTGCAGGGGGTGAGAGACGGGCAGAAGAAGGGACAACGGACAGACCAGGATGAGAGGCACGAGGAGAGGCCGAGGATGGTATGAGAACGCCGGCGTGCTGGTGTTGCAGGAGAGCAGCACCGAGGGCGATGGGGTCGTCGGTGCGGGTGTCGGCGCTGCCGCCATAGCCCGTGGACACGCCATAAACGGAAAGGCCGGCCTCGACCTTGGACGTAATGACGTGACGGGAGGCGTCGTGGGCCACACGGAGAGGGCCGTTCGCGGAGAGACGCAAGGAGGGCGCAGAGGGAAGAGCCGAGCAAGCGGGGGACGCAGGGAGGTGGCGGGCGACGGCGGCGATCTGTGCGAGGGAGAGGTCGCTGCCCGTGAGGACGACGGGGGCGCCGGAGCTGGAGGGGGGATCAGCGGGGGGGAGGAGGGGGAGGGGGGGACTGACAGGTGGCCGTCGAGCTCGCGGACGTGGGCGATGTACTGGGCGAGGAGGGAGGGCATCGTGGCTGGGGAGCGAGCCCGGACGCGGTCTTTTATGCCTGCGCGCCAAAGATCCGACCGCTGAATTGGCAGTCGACCATGCACTCGCCATGCAAAAAATTAAAAACATAATATTCTGACGCTGCATGCACGAGCCTAGATCGAGATCACCCCACTGCCATTTTTGGAATGACCGGTAAAGCTCCGCTCGATCTCAGATTCACAGCAAAAACACAGCGCATCGCCTGGGCGTACCGCAATCGCACGACTCGGACGCGCATTCGCGGAAGCCTTGAAACACCCAAGTTGATGGCACTGGCTCGCCCGTCCTTGGCAACCTTGCCATCAACATTGAGCCAAAGCAGCCAAGTCCGAGTCGTCGGCAATCGTTTACAAATCGATATCGTACTCAAAAGCGCCCCTGTTAAAGCTCATAATCAAGATTGACACCCGAGTCTGCCCGGCGGGCCCAACCACACCAGAGCGAGTCCAAGGCTTCATGGCTTCACGGATCAGTACAGTGCTACAAGTAGGCTTGATTTAGGGTTCACATCACTCGCTATCTAACCTGAACGCGCCGTTTATCGGGCCTATACACATGTGCCTGCTCATGCCCAGCATCACTCCTGCTGCCTAGCCCACCTCGCTCGCCTTGTCCCTCGCCCATTTGCACTCATGGACAACAGCGAAGCACAGCCACCACATGACGACAGTGACGACCCGACACATCGACAAGAAGACGAGCGGTAATCATGACAATGCAATTATTGCGCCGACATCGCGGTCACGCCGTCAGCGCAGCGGTTGCAACACCGTGACCGCCACGTCGACTACAACCCGGTGTTGCTATGAGCCCAGTAAATATTGCCAGTGGTGTCACCGTGCTAACGCATGCGCCTCTGATAAACCCTAGATCAAGTCTACATGTCATTCAAAGGCCGACTTGCCCGCTGCCGACCAGTGCCGAGGTCTGGGTTTAAAGTTTTTATAGTCGCATTGCGGTCGTGTCGAAGCGGAGTCTGAGTTGTGTGACTCTTCGTGACCAAGTCACAACGAACGCTCCCCTCGACCAGGGTGTACTGCAGTGCTGCTCGCACTGGCCTCGTGTCTCGTCTTGACAGCGTCGTGCGTCCACACCGCTCATCGACGTACCGGCAATGTCATACTCCAAACGATACACCTGCCCATGGCGGCATCGACAACGGGCCGTATTCTCATCCACAGCCTCCAATATCGCCGTCTGTTTCTTCACCCCCGCGCTGTCTACGACCTCGTCCTGTTCCCTCGGCTGTCGTTCCCAAGACGTCGTATGCGGTTGCTCCCTCTGGACGTGGTCCGTCCGTCCACTCCCCTTGGACCGCCCTCCACACGTCCCCGGAAAACCGTCTTCTGATAGCGCCTCTGTGCGAGATGATATCAACACCGGGGAATGTCTGCGGTGCAGTACGTCGGCCTTCACCTTGCTCGGCGGGCTTGCCTTTCCCGGTCTTTGAAACAAGCAGTATCCATCAATGCCAGCCATCAGCCCGTCAGCACCAACGATAAGAAAGGCCTCTTGCCCACCGGTACATAGAGCACGCCCTGGCAAGTCGGGTGTCGATCCGCTCGTCCTGTGTCGCGTCAGCCAGCGTAGAAAACAAAAACGGCCGACACATGGATCGACATCGTTCACAAGTTCGAGTTTGCGCGCAAGACGAACGTGTTCGTTTCATAGCACCCCATCAGGGAATAGCCTCGCAGACTGCACCGTGATCGTGAGCGAGCTTGTCGTCAATCAGACGACACGGATCAGACCCCCTTGGTTTCGTGATGCGAACATCTGCAGGGCGCGCTCTGTGCTCCAGAGCCTTGTCCGCAGCGTCCTGTGTGTTTGGATGCCTGCCACGACGGGTGATCCCCAGTCCCAAGGGGCATGGGTTACGACAGAGTCTACTGTAGTGCGCTAGATACCTGTCACTCATGGGGATAGCGATCGATGCGGGTAGCCCCTCGGAAGCGATGGAGAATGAACGAAGCGAACTCGGTGATACACACGACATAACCCGCACAGAATCGGGGGGCGAGGACAAGACGAGATAGGATGCACGTCACCGGGTAGCACCTGAGACACGCCACAGGCGTGCAGTGTGTGCGCGTCGGTTGCACATAGGACCGCTTCAGCCATTAATCGTGGGCCCGTCACTGGCATGGGCAAAGACAGGGTTGTTCCCCAATTTGGCGCGAGCCCCGACCGAGCGGCGGCCTGAATTCGGAGTTTGAATTCCCCGCCATCGTCATACTTCGTCCAATCGCAGCGTTCGAACGATGGTAATCCGAGGATTTCTACCCTGTCTTACATGCAGATCCTGACACGCTACAGGGGAGGGCCAAAAGGACGCGCATGTTTGCGGCAGTCAAGCGATTGTTGAGTCCAAACGACGCACGCTTGTACCCTTATTTCCCTGCTCCGTCAGACGATGGACAGACAACCGTTTCTTCACAGGAAGCAGAACCAGTTGAAGCGGGTGAAAAAGGAAGAGGAGGAGAAAGCAAAAGCAGTCCGTCGAGTGTACGTGGCCCATGTGTACCTGCTCTTCAACAATGTCATGTCGTCTCAGCCCTCAAATTGCATCCTCTCTCTTTCTCGCACATAATGCAGAGCTCGTCCCTCCATATCGTGTCCTCATCGACACCAATTTCATCAACTTTAGCCTCCAAAATAAGCTGGAACTTGTCAGTGGCATGATGGATTGCCTGTATGCTAAATGTACGCCCTCTTCATTCTAACAGCGTCATTGATTAATTTTCTCAAGGTATACCTTGTGTAACTGACTGTGTCATGGCCGAACTTGAAAAATTAGGCCATCGTTACCGTGTGGCTCTCCGGTGAGCCCGTCTGTTTTGTCGTGCCCCTTCCGTGCTGAATGCCTATACATATATTTCCAGCGTGGCCCGTGATCCTCGATTTGAGCGCCTGCGTTGCAGCCATACCGGCACGTACGCTGACGATTGTCTCGTGCAGCGCGTCACAGCCCACAAGTGCTATATCGTCGCCACGTGTGATCGTGAGCTCCGGAGACGAATTCGGAAGATTCCAGGTGTTCCGCTCATGTACATCGTTGCGAGGCGTTACGCTATCGAGCGACTTCCCGATCAAGGGGCACCAGTCTAATTCAGCGGAATACTTCCTCCGTTGGGGACACGATCATGTGTGGTTGTACAGACAATACTCATCCCCCCCCCCCTTTTTTTTTTTCCTGGCTCTCATCCGTACGCGAGACTTAGCCGGACCACTTGATCATGCCCGAGATTCGTAGCTTATAATACGGTTACACAAGATTTTCTGGGCCGTTCCTTATTCCAGGTGCGCAACAACAGTCTTGTCTGAGTCACATGTCTGCCTTCTTACGTCTCGCGCTTGCAAGTTTCGGAGGGAATGGAGATGGGATTGAACAAGATGACCCGTCATGAGTTCGGGTTCCTGATATGAAGCGGGGCCCCACACCTTGAGAAGTCGATGCGTCGAGTTGAATTTTGAGTCCAGTGGCTTTATCCCCGCTCGGAATTTTTCATTCCCGCATCCTAGCTCCGAACGTTCACGAACAATTGAACACTCTAGCCGAGAGCCTCTGCAATCTGCAATCATCGCGGGAAGCTGCCGCGAGGACATCTTACTTCTGTACAACTGCGCGCGATTCAACGGTGTTCATGCGTCACGTTCCGAGTTACAGTTTTGGGCGTCTCTGAAGAGTGAAGGACCGTAAAAAAAGAAACTGGACAGACTGTCATCATAGATCGCAAATGCTGTCACGGTACAAAGGTTGATCTGAGTTGGTACCCATCTTGTTTTGATCGATACTTAATGTGTACGCGCCATGATACCCAACCTCCGAGTCCTACGGCAATTGTACAACACAGCATCTATCATAAACACTTTGATGTGAAAACCTTGCGCGAGGAACGTTCGCTGTACTGAACTTGAACAATCTAATCACGTGATACGTAAGGACACCCCTGGTACTAGCGGCTTACTTGGCTGGAGGCACTGTCCTTTTTTTATCCGCCACGTTCCCGGCCAGCCCCAGGGAATTTACGCCTGAATAAACAGCATGTCAGCAAGTGCCTCACGGTCGGATGATGTATTCCCTGCTGGGTACGCGTACTCGTGGTCCCCCGGCGCTGCATTGTCCATAGAGGAATTCATTGCCAAGGTGAGCTTGAGACCGCTGCCACTGGCGCGTGCGTACACCTCACACGCATCCAAGTATAAGCCGTCCATGGTTCAGAACAACGGCACCAAGCCCGTAAGGATGCATCCGACCCTCGCGGTTGAGTGGGCACCGGGGGCTGACACGGGCCGTTCCAACAGTGGATATGGGCGAGATCGGAGCGGAAAGCCGGGTCGCTACCAGCAGAGAAAGAGGCGTCCGCTGTCGTGGAAGCTACGACTCTTTGTGAGTCCTTTTATCGCCCCTCCACCATGATACGCGAGTCCTCAACTCGTCCCCAAGTACAGCAAGTCACCGAGAAGGTAGAAGAAATCAAGGTATAGATGGGTGACTGCGACACTATCTGTCCATTTGATATTCGAGTAGAACGATGCGTCGATTCCTGTGCGCGGGAACAAGAAAGCAGGCACGCAAAGTAAAAAGGAAGTTCGAGAACAGGTCATTGATCCCCTCGACCGCTCGATTTTTCAGAGGCTCATACTCACGTAGGTACAAGCAGAAGCGACTGAAAAGTTGAAGGACATTTCTAAGAAGTACGGTTACACGACTGGGAAGTGGTGGGTAGCCATCCATTTCTGCTGCCACACTGCACCTTATCTGCATCCTAGGTTGGTTTTTACTCCTCCGGACAAGGTGGACATAATTTGGAGCAAGATAGCCAGTGAGGCTTTGTAGTTGGGATGCACCCATGGCTAATATTCTTCAAACAGCTTCCTTAGCCTCTGGCCCCCTGTCTTCCACTTCTGTCTATTGTGCAAAAGTGGCCACAACACCTGAAGATGCTGCCCCTGGATATCAGCATGTCATATGTGTATACATTCCAGATGTCTATGACAAGGAAGATGTTACTGCAGTATGTCTTGGTTAAAAGATCACATGGGAATTACACTGAGCTTCTGTTAGGTCATGAAAGTGCTTCTGGGACAGCATGGGCTCAATCTTAGTGGTGTCAAGGCTGATTTGTATACAATAATAGGTTTGCTTGCCATCTGTACCTGTGTTCTTTGTTGACATTAGCTGTAAGGCTTGGACAGTAAACACCCTAGTGGCATACCCTCTACTGTAAGTGATTGTTCCCTTCTTACAACCTGTCATTTGACATTGTGGCAGGTTTGGAAGAATACATCATTGCTGAAGGATTCTCAGATCAAGGTGATGTCTTAAATTGATGTTCTCATGCTAAGCTGACATTATTGCACAGGAGCTGAAGGATGCATATTATGCTTCTAAAGCTGCAACTACTACCACAGTAGATTCATCTAAGCCCTCCAAGCCAGCTGAAGGAAAGTCTAAGCCAATCATGAAGAAGAAGGCTGTAGAAGATCCTTTTGCATCTGATGATGAGACTGATCCTGTGAGTGGAAAAAGGAAAAAGCCAAAGGATCAGGGAGAAGGGAGTAGCAATCAGTTTCTAGTCAAGAGAAAGAAAGTTTTGTAGTTGATTGATGTTCCTTGAACTTGTACACTTTCAAAAGATGAATATATTTTACTACATTTAATGTACATATTTACATCAACTCATTATAGTTTTCTGTCAAGTTCGGGTCTACTCCGCTCCGCTCCGATCAGTCGGAGTTGCGCGGGAGAGCAAGGAAGAAGGTTGGGTCAGAGGCGAAGGGATGAGAGGGAGCGAGGATGTTGGCTTCAGCGATGCTGAGGGCATGCTGCGCCCTTATGCGTTCGAGTCCTCTTATTTAGAATGGGAACGGTCAGAGGACAGAGGGACGAGGTGGCAAGACGCCAGACCGTCAGAGGGACGAGGGGAACGGAAGTCGGAGTTGGAATCCGACAGAGGGAACTGATGAGCGAGAGGGAATAGTGTCTAAGTCGATCTTCGAACTGAGGGATAAGCCCTCAGCAGATCGTACATTAAATACAGGACACAGAGGCTGTGTACGACAAAGGGAGAGACAAATGGAGAAGGGGAGGTATTGTAGTCACAGGGATTGAGTTACAAGATGACAGAAGACGGACAGATACTCCATCTGAAAGACTGGAGCACATGGACAGGAACTCTAACGTGAACGGTCAACACCGATCAGGGACAAGGCATGGATCAGAGTCGGACCCGGAGTACAGGGAACGGAAGGGAGGAGAATGTACGAACAGGATCGGAGAAATCTAAGTAGGGTCGGACTAAGTAGTGTCAGAGCAGGTCAGACGGGTCGGAACTAGTCAGACTTGTCACGGTCATGACATTTTCTCAATTTATTGAAGATTGCACTATATACATATATATATGATCTAGCAGTGCAGTGCCAAACTGAACAGTTAATGCAAAATGAATTTACATATAGATTATTCCCCAGTCTGTACAATATTGGTATAGAACATTATTAAAGACAATAGACTCTAACCATGGAACATAATATCATACCTGTTGCATCCTAAACTTGGGATTGCAGCCTGTGTTTCTCTCAAGGAATTGGCTTGCATATTGTGGAGCCAGGCCATTCGAATGCTGCGAGTTTGCTAACGGCCTAACAAAGTCATCCATGAAGTGATGGGTTCGTTGCGCTTGCCACGAGTCTGAAATAGAGAGAGCTATTCGGATATACATCCAAAGAGACTCGTGAGCAGGGTAATCTTGCACGAGGGAGATGGCGTGGCCTAGCAGGTCATTTATGATGAACATCTCCACCAAGGACGAATCTCCGCTGCGGTAGGCCGCATGAGCGATGGTCAGAACGTGGTGGATTGCGCTGTAATCAGATACATGACGCTCAATCCACTCCTTGACTATGGCAATCTCGTGGCGGAGTAGTGCAACAAAATCACAGGGATCTGTGCCGACGAGGTAGTCCGCGAAGAGACTGCGAATGCATGTCAGTCGGTGCGTCCACGCGAAGTAGTTCCGCGGGTACAGTCCGCATGCACGAGATATCAGCTCGAGCTCTTGTTCGACCGCCTCTCGTGACGGGAATCGAAGACGACACGAAGCCTGACAGGCCCAAGAATCCGTACTCACTATCGCATCGGGGAGATGATGCGAATCATAGGCGGCAGAGAGAAGCCAGCGCCGGTGATACCACAACTCGGCGTGTTTGGCGCAATGCTGTGATGAAAGAAGAGATGCAATGAATCGCAGTTCTGCATGCGGGTCGATTAAATTTGCTTGAACGAGCCGTTTTCTGACGTTGATAGCCGTCTGATGCGACGGATTGGCAAGAATTAGGACGGAGGATGAGGCGGAGAGGGCGAGGGTAAAAAGATCGTCGAGGTCACCGTTTGGTTGAGCGTTCATCGTCTGCCGCGTTGGTATGGCGCGGCTGCGAACGGACTTGAAGATGCGGGCGGCATGGAGATAAACTTTATGGAGATTTTTTTGTGGGACTCCAAGGTTGCCCTCGACAAAAAGGAATGGGGAAAACGGCCCCGATCCGGTGTCGATCCCTCTGTTCTCCGGGTGCATCCAGATGGAACCATCGCCAGGGAGGATCTCAATAGTCTGACTGAGAACGTATGGTTGGTGGATATAGTTAGAATTGGACTACTCACGGGCACCTGCGCAGAAGCGAAACAAGAAGCTCATACAGTGCTTCTGAGCTTGTCGAGGCAGTAGGAGAACTCATGCGAAGTGCTGGTAAACGGCAGGCAGCCGTGGGAACTTCAGGATGTCAGGGTACCCACTGGACCACAGCGCTACTTTGCCAGCATGCCCTTCGCTTCGTAACTTTGCTCAACTGGAGGACGCTCTTCTGTCGTGCAAAGGGGGCACAGTTTTATTAGGATTGCCTGATGTTCTCGGCTTGTCGGGAGCATGCCAATGTACATTCCAGGTTTGCCAGCTTTCGCCACATCTACCCAGCAGATTTTGACTTAGCTTATTGTCCAACGTTCAACATTCAACACTCGGCAGACCGTGAAGCTCGACTCCGCCATGGTCCGGAGCCTTGTCCACATCTTCGTGATCGTCTACGTAACCAGTGCTATCGTTTACTCGTCATATTCTCTCATGATAACCGCAGCGCTAGAGATAAAAGAATTGGTCGCGCACATCTCTGCTAGCGCGAGGGACGGAGTGAAGTCGCGAAACGCGGGGCAGGCCTTGATTTTGTCGACCCTTCCGGAAAAGGCGCTGTATTGGCCAGCCACGCCCGCCGAGGGGCACGCAGGGAGCACAGTCGCTATGAAAGAATCGCTCTTCCTCTCAAAGGCCTTCTCACAAACCGTGCAACCGTGTAAAATCATTCCATTCTACTACAAGGGTTCGGCTGCCTTCGATGGCGACGATATCACCATAACCACGCTCGTAACTTTCAACCGATTCAGGGTGTTTGGGGAACTGGTCAAGCAGTACAGAGGTACGAAAGAAATGGTTTACGCAGGCCCGTCACCTTGAACGACTTGCGTAGGTCCCATATCTGCTGCGGTTCATATTACGCCTAGCGATTCGCGTGTCGTGCTTGACGCACTACATGACCTGTATACGTCGACACCCGGAATGTCTGATTCTGTCGACGTACATCTCGTCCTCTCTCCGTTCGCTCGCCAGTTAAACACTTGGCGCAATGCCGCCCGTCTATTCGCACGTACGGAGTTCGTCATGATGCTGGACGTTGATTTCGCCATTTGCACTGACTTTCGAAGTCATGTTCGGGCCAGTTTGGATAGCGAAGTTGGACGTGCCCTTCGAGATGGCCACGCGGCCCTCGTCGTCCCAGCGTTCGAGCATCTCGATCAGCAGGGTGGCGTCGACCCCGACACTTTCCCAGATAACAAGAAGGTACGAGTTTTGACCCTTTCCTTTACCCAACCGAATAAACCCTATTTCAGGACCTGCTGGGACTTATTCAGTCGGGAAAGATGGCCATGTTTCATAAATCTTGGGCCCCAGGACACAACAGCACCGATTACCCGCGTTTTTATACCGCTGCTCCTGGCGAGGTGTACAGAGTCAAGCAGTACCAGTCCGCATATGAACCATACGTCATCTTCAAGAAGGAAGGACCACCCTGGTACGCGCTGGGATTCCGTAATCTGTGTTGCCGGTGGCCCCCGTGCTCACTGCCACCCCGTAGGTGCGACGAGCGTTTCGTAGGCTATGGGGGGAACAAGGCAGCCTGTCTGTATGAGATGTATCTCTCCGGAATGTCATTTTTTGTCCTCGCAGATCATTTCTTGATACATCAAAGTCACTTGTACGAAGAAACTGCACGTAGATTGGAGGCATGTCATTGTTGCTCCATAGTGCATGGTACATTGTCTGACGGTCTTGCGTTCTGAAGCGAAAAAGTAATCGCAAGATTTACCAGGAATTCAAGGAAGAAATATGCCTCCGGTGAGTGTTTCTGGTGTTTCTTTTGAAACCCGTTCTCGCTTCCGATAGAGCTCCCTGATCACGCTCCGAAGATATCTCCGACACCATCGTGACGCGGGCACGTTGAACGCCACTATGGGGCGTAATGTGATAGAGGAATGCAAAAAACTTCAAGTTGTGTCAAGCTCAGCCGTATACGTACGTCGGTTTCTAACCAAGCCGGAAGTACTGTCATACTCTCCACAGATCATGGACGGAAAAGTGTAGGGCCATAGCATTTCGGCGTCCAAAATATTGTGCGTAGTAGCGTGTCCCTCGTGTATGGATGCGCGCCGTGACTAAGTCTTATTGCCGAAGGGTGCCATTCCTAGCTCGATAGTGTGCTAGACTAGGGAGAATACCTATTCCCAGAGACGACATGCCGGAACTTGGCCTTTAATGTGGCATTGGTCAGCCCTGAATAACCGGCGTCGGACTCGATAAGGTTCAGCAACGTTGGGCCATCTGATGGGTGCACAGGTCCGTGCATGTACTTATGATTCTCGACGAGCCTTGTTCCCAATCTCAACCGTGTGTCGGTTGTTACATGGCGACAGTCGCTATTCCGGTGGTGGACTCAGGCTCGACTGTTTCCGCCCCGCTCGTCGCGCGCACACTTTCTCTATATATGCACCGGTCTAGTCCGATTACCAGTCCGACAATGATTCAAGTCCCCCGACTTGTCAACTCGTTCGCGGGTTGCTCCATGGCGGACCGATCGCATCCCAGGCACTCGCAGCGGCATCAAACTGATCAGCGATATAACTATTCCGCTAAGACGCTCCATTTCTGGTAAGGTTGGACCCTGTGCTTCGTAAGGCCGGTCCAGTCTGACGAACGGTGCCGGTCCCCAGCGGCTTTGTCTCTCATGGACCAGCACCGTTCCCTCACCGCGGAATCAAACGGCGACAAACACACCAAGTCAGCGGGATAGACTCGCACACTTATATACATAGTGCTACAGCACTTTCTGCCAACGTCCTGTGCATGTCCGCGGCCCACGTACGAAGTCGTCTGACAGGCACATCTTGGACATGGATACGTGGATCCTCGTACAATGCATGGCAAGACTCCCTCGCTCCACCTATTTCTCGCATCCAGAAGCTTCTCTCGACGATTTCTTCTCCGGTGAGGCAAACACCATGGTGGACGGTAACCATCGGGATGACGGTGGCTCGTCGTCTGGCAGGCAGGGGTATGTGAGGCTGATTTGGGGGGACGAAAAGTATTGAACCATCAGTAGGGTAGCTCCACACGACCTTCGATTCTTGAGGTCGCTGAGCCAGAGTCTCGGGATCCACTCTCCCCCGGCGAATGGCAGGGCGACAGCGAATGAGCCTGGAGTTGGACTAGGATCCGGTCGTGATCGCGGACAAGTCTTGCCTCGTGGCCACAGCCATGTTGCCTCCGGCGTGGCGAGCAGCCGCTACGTGCCGAGGACGACAATGGCAGACGAGGGGCGTCTTGCGAGCGGTCTGTTGGGATCGCTCGGCGACCGTCACCCCGTTGCAAGTGCAAGAGAAATGCGTCCGTCCATGCCTCGCCCAACCTCGGTGCCGTTCTTACCTTTTCTGTCGGCGCCAGGAAGTGTATGTGCGCCTAGGGCTCCGTCAGCGTCTCCACAGGTGACGGCCAATGTGGATGCGAGCAGATCCATGTCCCCACAGCCACGGATCGCCACGAACGCGAGCACGTCTGGTGGTGATGCCACCTCGCGACACCAGTGTGGATGGGCGGTGGCCGGGGGAAAACCGTGTGGGAAGTGGATCGAGGGAGGAGACAAGGAAGTCTGGGTGCACGTCCGGAAGAGCCATGGCCTAAAGGGACGTTACGGCGGCTGGTGTCACTGCAGGTGGGCCGGGTGCCAGGAAAGGCTCAAGGTGAGCAGTCTGCAGCGACACCTTGCCAAGCACCTGGACATTCGGTGGCGCTGCTCGAACTGTGACATGATCTTTGCGCGGTGCGACTACGCGCGGAGACATGTCAGGCTGAGCAAGGAATGTCGTGGTGCCAGTTGCTACGCGATCGACCCCGGAGAGACGGGAGGGAGTCCGGAGCGAGAATAGCGGGTGGACATATAGGCCTATGTAATTTCGTGTGGCCCTCATACACGATGCTGTATCTGGTGGCCGTGGCACACACGTGGCGGGTCGGCCGGTGGCGGTGCAAAACCTCGTCCGCTCGACCTCCACACTCGCCTTCCCAGTTATTTGGGTCTCAGTGTTCGCCATGGCTGCGCGTCATGGAACACGAACACGTCGGGCTGCGTGGCTCGCTTTTGGGCTCGTCGCGCTGGCTGCCCTCTCTCGAGTGTCTGCGCAGCCGGAAGCGTCGCTGTCGCCCCAAAGTGTGAGGCAGACCGCCAACGCTTGGCTGTCCTTTTGACTGTCGTGTTCTGTCAGGTGCCACCCGATGCCACTCCTGGGCCCGGCAACCACGGTGCTCACGGGACTCTGGTGAGCCCACTTGTCTTGCCTTGTCATTCTAGCCGTCGTGCCCGAAGACACCGTGTCACTCACCACACGACACTTTGTAGACGCCTCAACGCGCACCGGCGGACGCGGAACATGCCACCGAAGGTTCGGTCCCTTGCTGAAGCTGCGCGCGCCGGGTTAACAATTCGAACAGCTGCGCGCGCCTTCAAGCTCGCAATGATAACTCTCTCCAACCTCACCGCACACCCCCCACCCTACGATCATGACCCATATGCACAGACCACCACGTCGCAGGCGTCGTCGTTCCTTTCATCCTATCTGCCCAGCGCTCAGGGTCAGGGGCCCTTTGGGAGTGCCGTTCGCATAGCAATCAAGCTTTATCAAAAATTCTCTCCCTTTCGACTCTTTTCCCAGATGGACGGTCTGCCTTTAGCTTTACGGAAAAAGGACGAGGAGATGCACGCCAAAGCAATCAAGGTGATCGATTTGCTCCAGTATTCGGCTGAACTCGGGCACACGGATGCACTGTACACGCTTGCTCGACTGTCCCTCGTACGTTTATTCCATCGCTGTATCCCTGTCGCTTTCTCTCTGAATCGCGGGAACGCCTATCATAGTTCCCACCAAACATCTACTTCGCGTCGGACCCCAAGCTTGCATATTCGTATTTCTCGGAACATGCGTCCTTGACTGGAAACGCATCCTCGCAAGCAATTCTTGCGTTCTTTTACGCCACAGGGTATGCGGACACGGTGCGGATAGACCAGGCAAAGGCCATGTTGCATTACACCTTTGCCGCACAAGGAGGACACAAGGGCGCGCAAATGGCCCTCGCGTACCGTTATTGGAGTGGTATTAGTACATTGGAAGACTGTTCACGAGCCGTGGAATGGTACGAGGCAGCTGCTGATACAGGCAAGCAGATTTGGGCCCCTATGGGTGTTGGTTCGCACAGCCCTGCTAACGCATTTTTCCACAGCCATGGAGATGTTCTTGTCGGGTCCTCCCGGCGGACTTACTCTACCTTACACCCACACGCGACTCTCCGATCTAGACGGAGGAGTGTATGGACCGGGTGCCAGCGTTGCATCGACGGGGCTTAATGTCATGAGGCCCGCCGTAAAGGCGGGTGTCGCTCAGGCCGCGGGTGAGACATGGGAAGACCTCCTCGAGTATTACATGGTACGTTCAGTCCTGCTGCGCTGCCGAATGTCTTGACTCACGTTTCCTCGTCCAGTTCAACGCCGACCGTGGCGAGATGGACTTTGCATACAAGCTTGGCAAGATCTTCTACCAAGGAAGCATCTACGCTGGTTCGGGCGGGATCAGCTCTGGTTCGGAAGGTGTGGGACGCATCGGTCAAGATTTCAGCCTCGCTCGATCCTACTTTCTCAAGATCGCTCGTCAGGTGTGGCCGCGCGACCCGCTCAGTCCGCTCCAGCATAACGTCGTCAACGACAGGGCCGAAGGTGTGACCCAGCCTGGGTGGGCAGCGAAGAGCGCTGCTTACTTGGGGCGGATGTACCTGCGCGGAGAGGGCGTGAAGCGGGACTACGAGACGGCGATGATGTGGTTCGAGCGCGGGGCTGAGCATAGCGATCGGGAGTGTCACAATGAACTTGGCATCATGTGGCGAGACGGCCTCGTCAAAGGACGTCAGGATGTCAGCAAGGCGATGGGATACTTTGCGCACGCAGCAGGGCAAGAGTTGGCCGAAGCGCTCGTCAACATTGGCAAACACCACTATGGTGCGTTGCCTCGCGTTCCACGTGCCCACTAGGGGGCATCTTCTTCGTTTTATTGTTAATAAATACCCACAGGCAGGGGCGAGATCAAGCTGGCAGCAACTTACTTTGAGACGGCCATCCGACACGGGTCTCCGTTCGAAGCCCACTTTTACTTGGCCAAGATACACACGATGAACATGCACACCGCTGGACTTCCTCAGGGGATCGTGGCCGGTTCTTGCGCCAACGCGGTCTCGTTTTACAAGCTCGTTGCCGAACGTGGTGTCTGGGACGAGGATCTTGTCGATGACGCCGAGTTCGCCTGGGGCAGCGGTACCGCGCGAGGCAAAGAAATGGCCATTCTCAAGTGGTGGCTTGCGGCCGAGGGCGGCTCGGAAGTGGCACAAAACAACCTTGCGTACGTGTTGGACCAAGGTTAGCCCGATCACATCATTTGGTCACATCACATAAGTTGATGTCGCGGCGAATGCGTGTTGCTCATAGACAGAAGCCTTTTGCGTCTGACGCGCTTTGCTCCCATCGAGGCGTCCAATGACACTGCGCGACTTGCGCTGACCCAGTGGACGCGCTCCGCTGCGCAGCGCAACATCGACTCGCTGGTCAAGGTCGGGGACTACTATTACCACGGCCTTGGCGTGCGAGACGAACCGGAATCGATACGCTGGGAAAAGGCGGCCAAGTATTACCAAAGCGCGGCAGACACGCAGCTCAGCGCGTTGGCGATGTGGAACCTGGGATGGATGTACGAGAACGGTGTTGGTGTGCCTCAGGTGAGTGAGGAAACAAGAAAAAAAGACTGCTCGTAGGAAACCTTATTGCTCGTCCTTCTCGCTTGCCAGGACTTCCATCTCGCGAAGCGCCACTACGATCAAGCGTTGGAGACGAACAGCGAGGCATACATTCCCGTGCTGTTGTCATTGATTAAACTGTATGCGAGAAGTATTTGGCACACGTTACAGGGCGGGCACAATGGTCTTTCGCTCTGGGGATATGATGAAGACAAATGTACGTGTCCCCCTGTTTCCATTGGACGTTTTACCAAGCAAAATGAGTGCGCTGACGGATCGGATCTGCGTTTATATTATCAGTGTCTATCCCGGAGCGGACTAACCTGAAGCGGGAAATCGATGCCGCACCTGCCGCACGAGCTGATTCCCAGACCGACGAAAGGGTATTGCAAACTGCGGAAGACCTGGAGGATGAGTTGCGGGACGACGGTTCGTGGTACATTGGGAAAGCCAGAGAAGAGTTTCATCGACGCCGGATGGGCGAAGCACGTCGGGAAGAAGAGGAGGATCTCGTCGAGGTTTGTTGCGAACGGGTCGTCGTGCTGACGTGGACTGATTCGTTTGCTCTCAGTGGGCAAGAGACAGGAGGAATGCCGAGCACGAGCGGGATGGCGATTTTGGGCCAGAAGACTACTTTGAAGCGGCGTTGCGGGGTGGACACCGGGGCGAAGAGGAGGCGGACGAGTTTACGGAGACGATGTTGCTCGTCGGGCTGTGCATCGCGGTGGCGATCCTGATCTACGTCCGGACCCGGATCGTGGAGCGGGCTCGGCGAGAACGAGAGCGACAGGAGAGGGAACAACCAGCCCAGGAGGCGGGAGAGCAGGGGCGGGAACATCTCGGTGTGTTTCCACCGCCTGGTGATCCCGCACGACAGGACTGGTTGATCTGGCGATGACGACGACTGTGTAATATCTATCAGCTTGTTTGGTTGTGTTTGGCGTTGGCCCGACTGCAAGCTCGCATGTTGAAAAATCGAGGCTGTGCTGCTTCAGAAAGCCCAAGTTCGAACGCGCCGCTCTGGACTAATCGCTCGGCTTTAGGTTGTCGTACACGCATAGCACCCGTCCTCCCCAGGGCACATCACTCCTCGCGCCTGGCACATATTCTGGGAGCACTGGAGGAAAAGGAACACTTTTTTTCTCCGACGACACACTCGACACGCGAATGAGCCCCGACCTCGACCTCGAAGCGCTCCAAGGGCCCATCGCCCGCGTCCTGACTGCGCCCGGCACGGACCTATCCACGATCAGCGCGAAGCGCGTGCGCAAGGCGCTCCTTGGGGACCCACAGTATGCGCACCTCGGGCTGACGCCCGAGGTGCTCCGCGCGCACCGCGAGGGCGTGGACCAGGTGATCGCGCGGATATTTGAGGAGGTGAGCAGCCGAGCGGAGGCGGGTGGCGCTGCGGGGGGGTCCAAGCGGAAACGCGAGACCCACGGGGACGAAGATGGTGGCAATGGTGATGACGAGGACGAGGTGGGCGGGTCTGGGGACGGCGACGAGGGTGAGGAGGCGGGTGGTGTGGGTGGACGCCAGGCGAGCGAGGATACAGAGGCGATCGCGGTAGCCAAGTCGCCGGCGAAGAAGAACAAGCACAAGAAGAGCAAGAAGAGCGTGGAGGAGACCGACGCGGCGCTGGCGCGCAAGCTGTCGTCGGAGATTAACAGCCGCTCACGGCGCGGTGTGTCGCTGGCTGCGGTTGCGCCGAGCCCGCGCAAGGCGAAGCGAAAGCCCAAGAAGAGTGCTGAGACGATCGATTCCGAGGAAGACGACAGGGACACCAAGTCGAAGAAGCGGGGTTCAGCCAAGGGTGGGTTCGCAAAAGAGTATACGCTCAGGTGACGTGGTGGATCGTTTCGTGCTCGATGGGCTGCATTCTGACTTTGCCTTGCAGCGTGCCGCTGTCTGCGGTGCTTGCGGTCGAGAAGCTGTCTCGCCCACAGGTTGTCAAGAAATTGTGGGAGTATATCCGTCAGCATGACCTTCAAAACCCCTCAAATAAGAAAGAGATCATCTGTGACGAAGCGCTCCGAGCTGTATTTGCTGTCGATAAGATTGATATGTTTCGCATGAACAAGGTACTAGGACAGTGCGTAGATCTCGTGTTGTCGACGGTCCTTCTACTCACTCTCTTTGCAGACATCTCCACGAGGAGTGACCGGGGTTGTGTGACCTTGCATCTGCTGTGTATCTTGGACTATCCGCTTGTTTCAGTGGGCAGGTATTCTTGTTCAAACGATAGTGTGTACCTACATCCCTCTGTATTATCCTGCGACATATATAGCAAAACTAAACCGAGGTAGTACCAGTATTGAACGCACAAGTCTCTTGCTGAGATGATGAGAGTGAAGGGACCCGAGCTGTGGCGCCCACTCGGGAAGCGAAAGTCCGCCCTCGTCATCAGTTCAAATTCTGAAGTTTCATCCACTCCTTATCATTCGCATTGAAGTCAACACCCTTCCTTTTCCACCATTGCCTCGCCTTGTCGCCCCCTCCGATAGCATCCTCCAGTGCTTCCTCGATGTCGCACACGCGGTATTGAATGGGGAGCCCGCTCTTATCCCACCATTCCAAGACCTCGTTGCGATTATGTCGTGTCGCTCCGCTGAGCGCCTCTCCGTCAAAGGCGACCTGCAATCCACTCCCGAGCCACCACTCCAAGACGTCGACCTTGCCGAGACAGCTCGCATGTTGCATCACGTGCCGGTCATATTGATAATCGAGCTGTGACGTCGCCCACCACTCGAGCACGCCGACGTGCCCCGCTGCGCTCGCCATGTCCATGACGCGCCCGATTTTCAGGGGCAGGCCGCGCTGGAGATGTTGCCGCCGCCACCAGTCGAGCACGGCGACGTGGTTCTTTGAGCTCGCCTGCTCGAGGGCCGCCTCGGTGTACTCGAGCGGGAGCCCCGACCCGGCCCACCAGTCGAGGGATGTGAGTTTGCCGTTGCGCGACGCGGCGTCGATGGCCTCGGCGATCGTGCCCTTTTTTGGGGGGAGCACCAACTCGGGGTGTTGTTCGAAGCCGTGCTTCCACCACGCGAGGACCGCGGTGCGACCATGCTTGGACGCAGTGATCGGGATCAGGTCGTCCCCGAAGACAGAGAGGAAGATGGGCCGGTGCTGGGTGAGTAAGAACTCCAGCACGCTGACGTAACTGAATCGTACGGCAGCGGCAGCCCCGAGTCGCGTGGGCGGGTGGAGCGCGGGGTCGGACGCGCGCACGAGTGGGACGGAGCCCGTGAGCATCGCGAGGTCCGTGGCGGACGCGGTGCTCCATTCGTGGGGTACGGGCAGCGATGTGGGCACCCCGAGGGCACGACAGAGAGGCCAGTTTCCCAGATGGTCCAGGATGTCGGCCAGAATCTCGATGGGGAGGTCTGGTGTGCGTTGGTCTTTCGCCGCCGCCACCGAGTGGGGTCCAGCGTCGTCGGTCGAATCGGACGATGTGGGACTTTCCACCGACGCGGTCGGAAAGTGGTACGTGTGGAAGTCGTGGCGCACCAAGCGCGATACGAGGTCCGGATCTGGGCCGGAGGTGGGCAAGTTGCGCACCTTGAGGAACAGGACCAGCTCCTCATGCGTGAGTCTGGCATAGGCGTTGGAGACGACGTTGGACGCTCTCTCATGCATGTGTCTGACGACACGACGCAAGTAAGTGTGAGACACGACGGAAAAGAAGAGTTCACGGACCGCCATAAGCAACCGGTTCGCACTCTTGTGCTATTAAAACCCTCCACGCTTGGAGCTCGCTACATACCGGCGTTTCAAGAGCCGCACCGCCACCGGCCATCCAAAATTTAAAGTCCGACGAGGCATCTCCTACTTTGCCTGCCAGCAAATGTGCATTGGCGGTACCCAAGAGACCCCGCACAGGGCGCGCATCAAGACAAGGGCGTGTTTGTGCTGAATATAGGCCCCACCCTACACGCCGAGGCAACGACGATCATGCTGGCGTCCTGTGCTGCTGTGAAGCAAGGCGCCTGGCTGGACAGGTTGGTAAGTTGCACATACCATCGGTTGTCGACGACGGGGCTGTTGCAGTCTACGCGCAAGAGCGCCCCGATGAGTCCCAGATGTCTCAGTGCGGCTACCGGGTTTGCAGATCCCAACCTTGCACATCCGACGCCTGACCCACCTAGCATCATCATCATTGCTCTCAGTGCACATATGCTGATGCGACCGCCCTGCACGTCATCCAGGTTGATAGATTGCACCAGCGGTGTTGGTTATCTCCGACGACGGCACCGTCCGACTCGCGACGCACCTCGGTGCCTTTGGTTGAGAGTATCGCTTGGCTTCCCTGTATCTCCTCTCCTTTGGATTATAATACGCGCAGGTTCGCACCAGCTTTGGCGTCTCACGTACGGCTGAGGCTGACGGGACAGGCCCAAAGAACTTGGCAATCGTCTCTGTATGCGTCCACGCAGACATCGTATCTGCTATTAATTACCTAACCATTGTCCGCGCATCCTGAATCAATAATACCTCCGGGTTCTTATCCGTGAGGTCAAGGATAAATAACCGAGAGCTATGTTCCAATGCTACAGCGACGTCGGACGGACCCATCAGCGACACAGTCATAGGGAGGGGTATTAGTGATAGAGGGAAACCAGGTGCCTTGCAGAGGGTCGTTCCGAAGGATTGGGCTTCCAACATTTCTCGACCACCTTCCAGAGTTGGCCACCCTCGCTAACTGATCTTGGTTTAGGCGGGCGTTTGCCACTCTGGACACATTTCACTACGTCTGTAACAGAAAGACCTTCGAACGGAATGCTCCCAGAGATCATCTTGTCATGGCAATATGAATATCGGCGTGGTCTCTGACGAATTCCAGCCTACCTCGTACAAGACGCACGCAAAGGAATATATGTCAGACTTGGCTGACGCTTTAACATCTTCTGGAGCCATGAGCTCTGGTGCCATCCAGTAGTAAGGACTGTGTGCTGGAAGACCAACACGGGTGGAGTCGAGGTATCGTCCCGAGTCTGAAGCATGAGATTGACCGAAATCGCCAAGACGTGCATGGCCAGAATCATCGACAAACACATTGTCCTAGAAGGTCTCAGCGATGAAGAGGCGAGGACTTAATATTTCTCACCCCCTTGAGATCCCCATGAATGATGGGTGGCTCGTGACAGTGAATATATTTCAAAGCTTCCGCGAGATCTCTGCTCAATTGATTGGCCAAGCTAGGCCAGTAGTGACGGTCGAACCTCTTCAAGTAAGTCTTGACATTGCCGTTTCTGAAGAAAAGCGAAACTAGACCCATGCTAAAGTCTTGCTCCACGACCCCCAGGAAGGGGACGATGTTTCTGTGTTGTAACGTTCCCCACAGGATGGCCTCGCTAGCAAACATCTACGTGTCCAGGCTTAGTATGCAGCGAAGAGAATCTACGAAAAAGGTGCCAGACCTCGAGGCACTGTCTCCGGGCATTACGGTCATTGCACAAGATCTTCTTGACAATGACATGTTTACCGTCCATGGTTGCCACCGTCATTGATCCGTTCGCGCCGGGAGCAGAATTAAGGGCGCGTTCATTGGATAGGGAGGAGGGGTGTATCTGCAGGGGACGAGGGAGATATGCGGATTTCCTTGCCATGCGGTATATACAGGCACATAGACGATGCATGGCATCACGGTCTTCCTGGCGTTTCATGAGAAGCTATAATCGATCAGTCCTCAACGTGTCACATCCAGAGGAGAGCCGAGTACCTGCCAAAGCAACTCGATGACTTGCTCGCATTCTCTGAAACCGCCGCCATATCCCGAGATAGCGGGTCTTCTAGACAGATCGTACAGTTCCTCCTTCTGGCGACAATACAGAACGTGCCAAAAGAGGTCGCTGTAATCCTCATCTATTACAAAACTTTTTGCAAAGAGAAATTGGTGCTGATGACACGGCTGCCGGGAGGGATGTAAGTTGAATTATACGAGGCAAGTAATGGTGGCCTTACGCCCGTCCAAAAGCTGCGGAGTTGCTCTTTAATCAAGGCCTGGCGAGCGAGTTGCTGCACGCTACGCCATTCCTTCCAAAGGGTGGCACCGTTCACCAACCCTTTTGGATCACTGAGTTTGTTGAGTCAATTGCTGCCCAGATGGAACGAACCGAGGGACCCACCTGCGTTTACAAGACGCCAAGTGCATATAAGTGTGAAAGAAAAGATTCTTATCGAGCATGAGCTTGTAACATATTCAGAGGATGACGAACCAGAATCCTCACCCTATGAACATGGAGATGCTTGAGAAACTTCAAGCACTGCTGTTTGGTCTCTGGATTGAAAGTCGAGTGTGATATGGCGTAGCGCAGCTTGCTGTCACTGTTCTCACGTCTTTGCTGTACTATGTTGTCAAAAGCGGGGGCAGGAGAGGGACCGGCTGCGAATGGGAGGGGATACATTGTACGAGTGTGATGACAGCGAGCCAACAGAGGCCGCTCTACTTAAAGTCCAGTAGGATCGCCATCGGGTAGAAGGAAACAACGGACTGACTAGCGAGGGAAACGCGACTGTCAGGAAGAACAACAGCCTGACTCTGCGCGTGGCAACGGTCGTTGTACTCCGTTGGCTACAGAAACGCCACATTTCTTGCCGCGCTGGAAAGGGTGGGCGTGAAGGAACGGCGAGGCCGCTGTAGTCCAGGTCAGGGTCGGGATCGTCACTGCTTTCAAGTCCGGACGGATGTCTGACCGCGGGGCTCGAATGGGACTCGAACGGGACTCCGACGGAGGTGTCGTGGGTGTGTTGCCCCGCGCAGATAACTACGGCGTCCCAGACAACTCGTCCGAACCTGGCGCGAGCACGCACGCGCGTTGAAGCATTTCCAGTAGAGGCGCAGGAAGTACAACATGACAGGCAGATCTCATTGGCCCTGGAACCGGTGGCAACGCAGTGGACAGTCTATGACCAGGAACTGTCTCAGATCATGTCCAGGGACGAGAAGGCCAAACTCGTCCGGAAGAAGCAGACCGAGAAGAGACTGAAGAAACGGGGTGGCTGGTCAAGAAATTCGGGATCAGTTCCATGGTTTAGGCAGAGTCAGCGGTCGCATTGAAGGCAAACGGAAGAGTAAGGTTGATGTCGGTAATCCAGACGTTTTGGCCTTGCAACCCCGAACGCCCTGGAGAAACGGATCCCCCCCAAAAGGTTTCGGTCTCCCGGAACCACCGGGGAGGGCGAAGAGGTGAAACACTAGTATCCCCGCACGGTCTGAGAATTCTAGGATGCCTGAGAACACCCTGGTGGTCCTGCTTGCCACACTAGACTCACTTGGAATGCAAATTATCGCTGGCTAACTCGCATACCTCCGAGACTCTTAGGAAGATTGGACGAAGCTGGATCGTTCTCGCAGATTCTGGCCATAGGTGTGTTTCTGGCGTATGGGCAATCGTCGGGGCTGTCGGAGATTAATACTGACCAGAATAACTGCATTTTAAGAGTCACTATTGGTGACCATCATGCTGAGGCAAGTGGAAGCAGGTGCTCGCCTTATTCAGGAGGAATGCGTGGACAAGATTTCTCTCCGGATGAATTTTCACGTTTGCTCTTGCTCTCCCGAGCGAACACGCCTACGACGTTCTCATTGTTGTCGGCGCCTGCACTCCAATTCACATGTTGCTTTTTTGTTCGTCCGACAACCTTCGCAGCTGTTCGAGCTCACACAGCCCGAATGCATACAAGAACGACTGAGAGTTCTGACGGACGGACATAAATGCTGCGCAAGCTGTGGACCTCCGTGATCAAATCGAGCTCTGGCACTTATCGCTTGAATTCATACTCCCGCAGTGTGCCGCAGGCCCGCATCGGGAAGGTAGAAGAGCTTCATTGTCCAATCGTACGTCCCTTCCTTGTCGGCTCTCGTTGAATCACGTCCACAATCGGGGGGATGCTCGCTGTGCCTCCGGTGTCAGCGGACCTGGTCTCGTTTGTGGCCATCGGACAGGGGAAGCCGAGTAAAGCGACAGACTCGAGAGAGCTCCCCGAGGTAGCGCTCAAAGATTTAGGAGATCTGCGACGGGACCGGAATGCTCTTCAACAGGTCTGGGTCCATCGCCGGCGATGTGGCTACGATCGAGGATGCCGTACAGACGCTCCGGGACCACTGCGCATTGTACCGTGGTGCGCAGCACCCGGAGAAGCAGCTCAAGTTGTGGTTTGCCGTGGGAGATGGCAAACTCACCCGGTGAGCGTCGTCGTTTTCTAGAACGCGACGATGGCGCTGAACGTGGCCGAAGAAGTATTGTCGGAGAAGTGGATCCCGTTTGTGCATATCGGGCTTTCAGTCCTCCAATCCAAATTGGAGAAGTCATGGCTCACCACATTCACGGCCGCTCCGCCTACATCCTCGCAGCGGTCGTCCCCACTCGCGGAAGGACTGCTTTCTGGACGATTTAACGCAAGTCTAGTGGAGAAACCAACCACAGCTCACGAGAGTGTACGATATAAAATATACCCCTAATCGATTGCCGCACATGACCTGTTTTTAACACAAATTTACAGCCTCATTGACACGTGATGTTCGGCCTCTTGTGGCTGGTGGCTGGTTCTGTTTGCATCTCGAGAGGCGATCCGCGGTGTCTTCCAGAACACCAAATGAGATCGCTTCGCCCCACGCGTAACGTTGAGCTCGAAAAAGTGGGCTAACGGGCCGTGGGGGTTCTCACTGAAGAACGCGGCACTTGTCTTTGCAGATTTTGTATGTACCTTGTATATCTAATGCACAGCCACACTATATTGCTAGTAGTATTATTTGTCCGTCCATCGAACCAAAACTTCATTCGGATTCTTATGGATGACTCGGCAGCATGAGGTTATACTACAAGAATAAATGACGACCGCAACGCTCAGAGAAAACGTTGCAACGGCGACATCGGACCAATCGATAAACACAGTCATAGGGAAGAACCAAAGCGGGAAACCAGGCGCCTCGCAGAGGGCCGCTCCTCAGGTTCAGACTTCCAACAGTCTGCGGTCACCTGCCAGAGCAGACCATCCTCGCTGATTGAACTCGGCCTAGGCGGGCGTTTGCCGCTCCCGACATGATTCGCTATATCTGTATCAGGGACACCTTTAAAAGGGATGTCGCCAGAGAGCATCTGTTGCAATGCAACAGTGTGAATATTAACATCATCTCTGAGGAATTCCACTATACCTCGTACAAGACACATGCAAAGGAATATATGTCAGACCTGTCCGTCGCTTTGACAATATCTTTATCGCCCAAGAGCTCTGGCGCCATCCAACGGAAAGGATTGCGTGTCGGGAGACCAACACGAGTGGAATCAAGAAATCTTCCCGAGTCTGAAGCATGGGATTGACCGAAATCTCCCAGAAGTGCGTGGCCGAGATCATCAACCAGCACATTGTCCTAGCGAAACTTAGAAATGAAGAAGTGATGAATGGATGTCTCCTACTGCCTTGAGATCCCCATGAATGATGGGCGGATCATGATAGTGAATATATTCCAGAGCTTCTGCAAGATCTTTGCCTAGTTGTTTGGCCAAGTCAGGCCAACGGTGCGAGTGAACTCCCTTCAAGTAAGCTTTGACACTGCCATTTGCCAAGAACGGTGAAACCAGATCTATACTGTCGCCCTGTACAACGACCCCCAGGAGGGGGACAATGTTTCTGTGTTGTAACGTTCCCCACAGGATGGCCTCGCTGGCGAACATCTAGGTGTTTAAGCTTAGTATGCAGCAAACAGAATCCACGAAAAGGATGCCATACCTCGAGGTCCTTTCTTTGCGTATCACGGTTATCACACTTGATTTTCTTGATCATGACACGTTGACCATCCATCATTGCTTCTAACATTGATCCATTTGCGCCAGAAGGGCGGACCCGTTCGTCAGACAAAGAAGAAGGCTGAATCTGCAAAGAACGTGGAAGGAATGCAGACTTCCTTGCCATGCGGTAGATGCCAGCATACAGACGACGCGTGACATTCCCCTCTCCCTGGTGTTCCTTAAGAAGCTACAGTGGATTAATCTTCGATGCGCCACGTTCGGGGCTGCAAAGTTGCGTACCTGCCATAGCAATTCTATGACTTGCTCAGACTCTTTGAAGGTATCATCACATTCCGAGATAGCAGGTATTCTAGACAGTTCGTACAGCTTCTTCTTCTTGCAACAGTACAAAACGTGACAAAGGAGATCACTGTCGTCATCGCTAATTGCAAAACGTTGATCAAGGAGTGATTTGTGCTGATTGCATTCTTCCTGACAGGGATGTAAGTCGAATGCTACGGGGCAAGTAATGAGTACCTCACGTCCACCCAAAAGCTAACCAGTGTTTTTTTCATCAAGGCATGGCGAGCAAGCTGCTGCACACTATTCCATTTCTTCCAAGGGGCGAGATCTTTCATCAACCCTGCTAGATTACTAAGTTTGTCGAATCGATTGCTGTTCAGATGGGAGAAAACTTGGCGACTCACCCCCTTTTACAAGTCACCAAATGTACACAGGTGTGGAAGAAAAGATGCTTGTCGGACGTGAGCTTGTAATGTACTCTGCAGAGTATGCTCAGGATTCTCACCTTGTAAACACGGAGATACTGGACGAGCTCCCTGCATTCTTGCTGTTTGGTCTGTGAGTCGGAAAACGAGCGAGATATGGCAGCCTGCAGCCTATCGTCGCTGGCCTTATATCTGTTATGTGTCATCTCGTCAAGAATGAGTGCCCGAGAACGCTCAGCTGCGGATGAAAGGGGGTGCATCATGCAAATATGATATCGCCGAGTAGCCGAAAGCTGCTTAAAAGTCCAGTAGGGCATTTAGTTGATCGCCACCGGGTAACGAGAACAACGAAGTGAACAACGAGAGATTCACAAGCAAGGTTGACAGGGAAAAACAAGAGCCTCATTCTGGAGCGACGACGATCATTGTATTTCGTTTGCTGTAGAATCGCCACATTCTTCACCGCCCCAAGAAAGGGTGGACGTGAGTGAACGGTGAGGTATTCTTGGCGACATGCATGAGGTTGCTGTGGTCGAAACATGACGCGTCCAAGCCATGGTCTTCAAGGAGTCCAAGCGTGTCAAACAGCAACTGCGCGCACGAGCCAAAGAGCGCTTCTACGGAGGTGTCACGAATGTTCCCCGGCAAGAACTAGACACATTGTATGTGTACAAAGCGCCTCTTCCGCAAGAGCATAAGCGCAAGCACAACCGTCAACCCAAGGAGCGACAGGCCCGATTTCACTACATCGTTCGAAGACGCACGGGATGCTTTCATCTCCAATCTACCCCACCTGAGAGGAAATATGATTGCCAGCACACCTTGACGAACCCCAAAGATTGGACTAGGCAGGTTGACCAGGCTACTTATATGTAACGAATATTGTCAAAGGACACAAGTATAGTTTCAATCGGCGAATAGATAACCACGCCGGCGCGGTCCCTTACCTCTACTGTGACATTCTACTTATCCCATCTGGATAGGCTTGCGCGCAAAGCCCTCTTGTGATCCGGGCAGTAAGAGTGAGTGTGTCCTGCCCTCTTGATGTGCATATTCTCTGTCTCAGAAATGCACCCATACCAGACTCACATCCAAAGAAATCGCCGCTCCCTGCAATGATAGTCGTGTCTTCGGCGATCAACGACATCAATAAATGCAATCAAATCAAATCAAATCAGTCTGTATCATCAATTGATTTACAATTTGCTCCGCAACTCGGGCACGACGTCCTTGCCCTTGCCATCGCGCAAAAAGTCCCTCAGGTTAGTGAGCGCACGGACCTCCATGCGGCGCTGCGAGTCTTGATTTTCGGTCCCCATGTGCGGCAGGAGGGCATTCTGTGGGAACGCGAGCAACCGCGGGTCTACCGAGGGCTCGTCAGGATAGACGTCCAGTCCGACCGCAGCTAACTGGATCCCCCAAAGGAAATTAAGGTCAAAACAAACCGACTCAGACGGCAAGCGAGACGACGTACGTGACCGTCCTCGAGTGCGCGAATCATTGCTTCCTCGTCCACAACCCTCCCTCTCGCGGTATTGACGATGATGCTTCCGCGTTTCAAGGTCCGAATTTCCTTATCACCTATAAGGTGGACCGTGTCCAGTCGCAGCGGGACGTGGATACTGAGCACGTCGGCCTCGCGACAAAGTGTCTCCAGGCTGTCGACGTACTCGCACCACCCGGGAATGTCTGCGACGCGGCGCCGGTTGTGATAGACGATGCGCATCCGAAAGGCATGCGCGAGGTGGGCAAGGTGAAGGCCAATGCCACCGAGACCGAGGATGCCGAGCGTGCGCGCGGAGAGGTCGTGCGTTTCCCCTGACAAGACCGGGTGTTTCCATGTCCCCGCATGCAAGGACCGTTCCGCTTTAGAAAAATGGCGGAGCGTGGAGAGGATCAGGTAGAGGGCGGTCGTGGCGGTAGCTTCGTCGACGGCGCCGGGGGTGTTCGACACATTGATACCTGTGCGCATCCGGGTGAGGGGGTGTGGAAAGTTGGAGTGGGGATGGAAGGGTGAGAATTGGCTACCTTGGATTTCACACTCTGATACGTCGATCTGGTCGTACCCGGCCCCATTGTGCGCTATCCACTTGACGGTTCCCGTCTGCGCGAGCGCGCGGATGACCTCCTTGTCGAATATGCCAATGCGCTCTGCTGAGGTATTGTGACGGTAGATTCCCACCGTACCATCGTACTTGCCACCTGGCTTCAAGCCCGCGAGAAAGTGGGCACGGTCAGGCGAGTCCATGTGCTAGGAAGCGAAGAAGACAGACGTAGGAGGACTGTTGAGTATAGAGTCGGGTATGGAGTGGTGGAGAGAGGGAGACGTACGACGACGTCTGCCAGACCGTCAAAGAGCTGTTTGACCTCATCGTGGGCCCAGACAATGTCTCCTACCAGACGATCAGTCACAATCAAGTTTTAGTGCATTATTATCGATGCCAATTCAAGTTCTAACCACAGAGCAGGATTCGGCGACGACCTGTCACCATCACGATGGAAAAAAATCAGAAAGAAGAGGGATGGGAATGTTATGTGAACATGTCACCTCATATCAGACACAATTAAACTTTCGGCATGCCGGCCCCGGCGGTATGCCGGGCCGGGTAAATGTACATAGACCACCGCCTCTCTGGCACGAGGTCCTTTCCAGACCCGGTCAGTAGAAAATCCCGCAGGTTCGTCAGCGCTCGCACTTCCATCTTCCTCTTCGTATCCTGCGACCGTGTCCAAAGGTGCGGCAGCAACGCAACTCCACCAGCCGTGAGTTCACCCGCGGTTCATCTGGAAACACCCCTAGGCCGACAGCCGCCAACTGACGAGTCAACCCATGCCATCAGCCATCGTATCACAAGCACGAACGCAAACACGCGACCGCGTACGTGACCGTCCTGCGCCCGCATCACCGTCGTTTCATCCAGCACCTTTCCCCGTGCAATATTGACGATCACGCTCCCGCGCTTCATCGCCCTAATCTGGCGCTCCCTGCCCGAGTCCCTCGTCTCCCCGCGCAGCGGCAAGTGAATGCTGAACACGTCCGACCGCGCACAGAGCGTCTCGGCGCTGTACTCGCACTATGTAGGGGCGTCTGGGACGCGGCGTCGGCTATGGTACGGCACCCGCATCGGAAACTCGTGCACGAGGTGCGCGAGCTGGAGGCTTCGTCGACGGCCCCGGGCGTATTGGAGACACGGAAACCTGGAGACAGCTGGATTAGAAGAGTGTTGAATTGGGATGACCAGGGATTGCCATGCGGCTCACCTTTCTCTTTACAGGCTTGCACATCGATGAGATTATACCCAGTACCGTTGTGCGCAATCCATTGCACACTGGATGGCAGTCCCGTGACGAGCTCGCGATCATAGATTCCGATACGCGCTGCAGAAATGTTGCGCCGATAGCTCCCGACAGTGTCCTCGCACGGCTGGAAGCGAGCAAAGAATTCAGCGCGGTTTGGTGCGTCGTCCACCTGCGTTGATGTCCGTGGACATTTGCCTTCGTCTTTGCGCGGTGGGGTACTAGGAGCGACATACGGTTACATGTGTAGTACCATCGAAAAGCGTGTGTACTGTACTTCGTTGTGAGTCCATCGAAGGATACCTACGTATCGGAGATCAGAAGTATAACAAGCATACCGGGTAGAACCGTGCCATATCATGATTTTTGGTGATGTCATTATGATAGGGAAGATGGTGCTAGCACGGTGATGCCCCCGTCAGAAATAAATCACTCAGGGCGGCTACTGGGATGACTGAGGTGTTTGCGGGCCGCAGACAGTTCAGATGTAACTTATAGTCAGACATAAGGAACGACAAAGCCAAGATAAAGTACGAGCGTGACAAGCAGAATAACGATACACAAGCAATCCATTATGCTAGACATAATCAAGACACGCGCAGCCTCCATTCACCTACTCGCTCGCCGCCGAAATTACCTCCATCTCCAGGACCTTCATCTCAAACGCATGCTTGAATGGAGCGAACAATTTTCCAGGGACTGCGAACACAATTTCCTCAAAGACCCCCTTAAACTCGGCGGGCCGCGTCTCCTCTTTGTCTGCTTCTGCCCCTTCTTGTGTCCCGCAGACCAGCAACTCCGCCCAAAGTTCAGCCACCATCTCAACAGAGTTTTCACGGGATCCACATCCAAATGCACCGAGGATAAGTGCACGGTCACCACGAGCCCGGAAGATGCGTAATGCTCGTGCCATGCGATCTTTCATCGTGTTCCGTATACCATCCTCGAAGACGTGCGCATCTGACGATGTGATGAGGTAATTTTGTCGGATGGCAGCAGCATTTACAGGAACGCTTGAGAGGACATTGATAAGGTAGGGTGCCATGGTCGAGCTAGAACGCGACGATGCTAAGTCAACATCAATGTCGTCGTCTTCGTCTCTGCGAAATGCGACAACGCCAGGACTATACACCATGGAATGATCGTGCAGACCAGCACCATCTGCGCTCAGAAACCTTCTGTGGGTCCGATAAAACTCCATTGCCTGTGCGGATCGTAAGCTAGCTACAAGCGACGTTGATCGTGCAAGAGTTTCCTCTTGCTCGTCACCTCCATGCAAGTACCCACCACCTGGTCGCTTAGCAGATGCAAAAGATAGAACACCCACAGCAGAGGTGGGGAATGCATTGGGATGTTGCCTCATAAGCCGCGGATTCTTGGTGATCAAGTGTCTTGCGGTAGTTAGAGTGGATTTGGGAGCGAACCGAATGATGCACGAGTCGGAAGTGGGTCCCGCTACCCCGTACCCCCGCCAGCCGGCAAGGTCGGGAGAACAATGCGGATAAAATGTAGTGGCTTGTTGACTAATGATGATTTGAGGGGCGATGTCGTAGAAAGACCGAACCACGACGGGAAGCGAGCAGCCTCGGGGGTCAAGCATGGTCACGGGCGCTTCGTACCGAAAGGGAGACCGAGCGACCGACGGAGGGGAACAGGTGGAAAGGGTCTGCGCGGAGTACCTGCCATCACCAAGGATAATCCGCTGGGTATCGCGGGCCATTTCTGCCCATTCTGAACGCCTCTCGCGTTGGGCTGCGAACGCGAGTTGCCTTCGTTTACGCCTATAGTGTTCTTGCTTGCGTTGCCGCTTTGAGCGAGCGGCGGACGCGAATGGCTGCTTGATCGCAGTCAAAGAATGTTTTGAAGAGTTGGAGGCCCTACCTCGAGGCACTCTCCGAGACGACGTTCTTGCCATTGTGCTGGTGGGGATGGTGGTGGTTACGGGCTGGGTTGTTGCGGGCGCTGCGGTGGCAGCGTATCTTTGTCAGTATTTGCGCCTGTTGGCATCTTGTTCCCACGCACCCCTTCGACATGCCCTTCTTCCAGGGCGCGTCCGGCATCGATGCCTCCCATGGCACGTTCAACGACGTGACGGGCGACCAGCATCTCACGGACAACAGCAACCACAGTACGACAAGCAACTCGAACAACACCACCACCGTCGACAAATCGTCCAAGGTCACCGATTCATCGGTCCATCACCAGATGGGTGAGACTGCCTTCGTCCATTGCCCGCTGTGACCAACCGTATCGTGCAGGAATGCCTCTCCCCCCGCCATTCCCTGAGGATCCCCAACAGTAGCGCCACTTCCCACGACGGGTTGGTATTCGTAAACCGTCTTCTAACACTCCTGAACGAATCTCCCAGTGATGGATGACGACCGATGATCTCTTGCTCATCGTGATGCAGTATTCAGATTCTCCTCCCCGCTGCACGCGATGTATTAATAACTGGAATCCATGCCAAATGCTTAGCGCTCGAGTGGGACTCACGCTCTCCGGAAGCGCAAACTCGGCTGAGACGAAATACTGAGATGAGGGCTGCTTGTCTATCACGAACACTTCGGGTATTTTCCATTCACGCATCTAACATGAGATACGCTCCCACTGTTATCCAAGGAGTGACAGGGTCGCTCCGCTGGCCACATGACAAGGCGTGGACGTCCCGGCCTACTGAGTAGCGGTGGTTACCATGGCCTTTCGTTTGTGTACACATTCACTTCCAAGTTCGGGCAGAGTTTTGCCGACCGTCCGCACTGAAGTCCCGGATGTTTCACAAACTGGCGCCAGCCGACCTCGATCGGCTGTCCGTCGGGAATCATATTCTTCTCCCCGAGACGCGGACCACAGTCGTTCCTTCCTGTTAAACATGACCCATAAATGATGACAATAGGGAAATCAAAGGCAGTGCCATCACGCCGCCTTCCTTCCACCCACGCCGCTCGAGGGCAAATCCAGATACGTGGTGTCATTGCCTGAAACTGGGCGGGCACGGTACGATGTTGTCCTTTACAACCCAGTGGCAGGTCCATGGGTCGTGTTGTAGGGCAATCCCTCTCGCTGCAGGGACCTGCGTGCCGCTTTACTATTCTCTGCCGTGGTTACTTCCCCAACGCTTTTGGTAGCGTGAACTTGTCACATGTTCCGTTCCTGGGTTTCTGTCCCTTGCTACTTCATGGTATGATTCTTGGAAACGTGATCGGGGATGGTTGTGTGCACCCGATCGCTGTAATACTTGCTTGTTAGATCTCCCTTCCGCTCACCGAACTTCTTAGTTGGTTGTTTATAGATTATGTGCGTCTCTCGTATGGCTCATCCTTGACTTGACACCTAGTAGCTGAACTTGTTCTTTTCAGGTACCAATACCAAGAAGTTAACTTCTGCAGAGTGTCATTTGGCCCACACCGACCACTAGGAGCGCAAGAACATGATGATGAAGCAATCCGAATCAGAATTATGAACAAGCCATCAACTTGCGTTTGGATCGAGGTAACGTACGCATCGTGTGTTCCCGGCATTCGTTCGGTGAGTCTAATCAGCCTTCCGTGAATCTTCAAATTAGCTATCATGACAATCAACAGTAGACGTTAACTTACTGCCTGGAAGTTTGATATTCCTCGCGGTATCTCGTACCTATGTACTGTCGTTGGCATCTGACCCTTCATTAAACTTTGACTGCGGTTGTGCCAGGATTACGCTAATATTGGTACTTATGAGCGGCCAATGTGATCTTTCGGCCACCCCGCTCAACGCTCCATCGCGGTCAGCCTCGTGAACGGGTTCAAAGATGCCCGGAGTGCGTGCGTTCTGTGCGCCCGCGTCTTGGTGCACTTAGTCTTGGTGTGCATTTGTATATTTTTGTTCTGGATGCATCCAAAGGCCACGGACATGAGTGACCTTTTTCAGCTTTACCGGAAGCCGTATCTGGGTTTTGCTAACGCGGGAGAACAAACGAATGAAACGTCGGGATATGTAGTACGCACCATGGGCCCTGGTCAGGAAGCGGCCAGGCGGGTGCGCGGGATTATGCATATGTCTGAAAAGGTTGTCACTGCTTCCTCAACGATTCATTTAGTACACATTTGTGGATCTCACCAGGGCCAAGGATCCCAGCTATGTGTGGGCGATTCTGAGACCGAGGATGTGGGCCGATTCGCTCCTGGCAGGCGGACGGCTAACCCCGCACAAGATATGCCTCTGCTTTGTCGGAGATACCCTCTGAAATTTTGTGTTGACCCACTTGACACCGGTTCGTTGTCTAGAACTTATGATTAACTGCTAGCCTCCCAGTCGACACATCTGAACTAGCTCGCGCAGTAACTAGCGTGTGAACTATCCGATTGCCTGTCGAAGCCACCCGGTGGCTTGGTGCGCCACTACGAGTACTTCGACTTGAATGACTGGCATCGACTGCCTGCGGATGCTCAAGTTCTCCGAATTAAATCTAAAGCGGTCATCTTGGTGCGTAACCGTGTGTTCAAGTGGTGCCAGTCCGAATTCTCACTTTCCATATCCATGAAAAGGTAGCGAGGAGTGGGAAGCGCAGCCCATGCTGTCCGGGCGGCGAGGTAATTTAATGCGGCGCCGCCGTCTCGACCACGGTATCACCGAGGATGGATCCGATGATCAAATGAGCCTGCCGGCATTCGGCATCATATCTTCGTGCGTCGTCCGTTTCGACCGCTGAAAAGGGACCAAGATTTCACGTTCTACGATGTCCTCATCGTTGGGGACCGAGGAAGACGGCAATACTGCACTGATCATTTCAGAAGACGAATCCCATCACACGGCGCAGTTCAGGAAACAGGTGGCTATTAACGGAGTTGACCTAGCTGGCGCTCATCAGTCCAGACTGACAACCATCCGGTTCCCTGGTCAGCGTTTCAGACAAACCTGGACTTATCAGAGATCTCCGTGTGGCGTGCGCGGCAGCATCAGTTACGAGAGTTTCGGCATCCGAGTGATACTTAGCGGGTCTTACACGCTGGAAGCCACCTGTGTCTCCCCCTTGTACCCACCATGTCGGTTGACCACGAGAAGAGGCACGGCTCGTACGAAGTGGATACCACCGTGGTTGATATCAAAAGTGACGGAGAAGTACTGCAAGTGGGTGCACGACGGGCTGCGGAACGGTGCCTTCTTCGTAAGCTGGATGCTCGATTGTTGCCCACCGTCGTCGTCATCTATCTGATGAACTACATTGACGTAGGTTGCACTGCAAGTGTCTGGTGTAACGTGTCATGCTGACGTGTTTGACGTTGTAGCGCGTCGCAATCACGTCTGCTCGGCTCCAGGGTTTACAAGCCGATTTAGGCCTGTCGGGTATGTTTTGACTCATTCACAAGCGCTGATAGTTAACCTGGATGGAAGACGTTCAGTATGACACAGTTATGGCGATCCTTTATGTATCATATTGTCCGGCGCAGATCCCGTCTAATATAGTAAGCGGTTGGGTGTCTCCAGAGTGCAGCAGCTGAAGCCATCCTCAGGTTATAAACTACATCTCCAGGTTATTCACATTCTTCTGTATCCGATGATATGGGCATATAATATAGCCCTTGTAACTCTGCCCTTTAGGCCTAGCCTGTACATCAGTACATGCGTCGTTCTGTGGGGATTGACAAGTGCCCTCACTGGCATTACGCATAATTTCGCTGGTATCGCGGCCTGTCGTATCTTCATCGGATTACCTGAGGTTGGTGACAACGTTCGCAAGAACCGAGTCAACTGACATGAGATACCACCCTCAGGCTGCCTTTTACCCTGGCACCATATACCTTTTGTCAAGCTGGTATACGCGGAAGGTCCGTGCCTTCTTATTCACGCAATTCATTGCGGCAGACACCGTCCGCACACAGGAGCTCGCTTTAAGATCTGCCATTCTCTTTGCTGGGTTGCTTATCTCTAATGCTTTTGGCAGTGTGAGTCTCTTATATCTTTGTTCTCATATATTTCTACCTGACTTTGTGACACCTAGTTGTGGGCCGCAGGTATTCTTGGAACTATGGATGGTACAAAGGGCATTGCAGCGTGGAGATGGTGTGACATATCATCACCTACAGTCGGGATGTTGCTTAACTAACCATGGTCCTCCGTGCAGGCTATTCTACATCGAGGGTGCTGTTACGATCTTCATCGGATTTCTCGCCATGTGCGTCGAGTTTTCGAATGTTTATTACTGTTTCACTCAGCAAATTTCCTAGGTGGTTGCTTCCAGATTATGTACGTCCCGATGTTTACCATATTCTCGACATGCTCCTGAGCTTGTTCGCTTTCGGTAGCCAACTAATACCAGATGGTTAACTCCTGCAGAAAGACATTTGGCACAAGTCCGACTGGCTGAAGATGCTGGCGAAGCCGATCGAGACTCTAAACAAGATTCGTGCGTCGACCATGTATCTCTTGAGGTTCCCGATATTGACTTCACCCGGAGATTTTTCGAAGGGTTGAAGTTAGCGCTGAAAGATCCGAAGGTCCTCATCTTTATGCTCATGAGCTGTTCTCAAATACTCGGACTCACCTTTACTAACTTCTTCCCAACGTAAGTACTCGTCGGACGGAAACTCAGTAGTCAATGCCAAACATCTTGACCCCCAGGTTGACCGCTACTCTTGGTTACTCCACGACGAACACTCTGGTGATGGCAGCGTATGTGACGTCGTGCCGTACTTGTCTGGGAACTCATTCGATGTATCCTGTCAGTCCACCATGGGTTTTTGCAACCATCATGACAGTCATTAATGCGCAGCATGCCGGTGAGCATATAATATCGTAATTGCGATAACAAACGTGAACGCACATGCAGACATTACCGGGGAACGTTTTTTCCACCACGCTGCCTGGGGCTGGGTTGTTATTGTCGGCTATATTATCTCATTGTCGACGATGAGCACGGCTGGGAGATATTTTTCAATGTTTCTCATGACAACTGGAAATTGCGGTATGTATTTCCCACCCCACTGTCTAATTTTGTTTTTTTGTCCAACTATTTTCGCGCGCTGGCGTCGCGTTAGGGTTTACAATTATGATGGTGTGGCTAGCCAATACCATTCCTCGACCACCTGCCAAACGGTCCGCGGCGATCGGCCTCGTGAATGGATTTGGAAACTTAGGGAATTTGTGCGTGGTTATGCCATCGCTACCCAATCCTGCTCGACTGACAAACGATCTCGGAACAGCATGGGGTCCTACATCTGGAGGTCGAAATGGGGCCCCGAGTACCATCCATCGATGATCATTGCGCTCTGCGCGCTCGTGTTATCCACTAGCCTAAGTTTCGGTGCGTATATTCGATCCCAACTACGGGCGCTTCTTATTACTAATTTATGACACCGGATGGACGTTTGGACTGTCAGTTATGCGCCTGGTGCTCGTGCGGGAGAACAAACGGATGGAACGTGAAGAACGTGGCGTGATGCATGGACCTGAACGAGAACGAGTCGAGGAGGCGGCCAAGCTGGAAGGGATCACATTTGACGAAGCTGTGAGGCATAGGATGGGATTCCGCTACCTGTACTAGTTTATCGTGGCGCTGAAGGGAGGCATCCCTAGAGAACTAGCAGGATGACATTCGGGCCGGTGAGAGGCAAGTAGCTGGAATATGAAGTATTGAAAACGGAAGGCGAATGACTCGAAACTATCAGCATTGTCTGTGTCCCCTCTCGGCACCGTATAAGCGGAACCTGCCCGGGGTGAGGTCCTTGTGTGAGAGGGGCCGACCTGGGCTGTCGGATCTGTATGTTGCCTTCGTCAGACGCCCCTCTCCGAGAGTTGATGCTGCGCGAGGCCTGTTGATCAGGACGGTATGCTCAGGGACAGGCAAAGGAGTGCATGGGGGGATGCGGTCTCGAGCCGGCGAAAGCTCTCGTCAGGGGGCTTGGCCGCCACCCCGACCACTGCCCATCCAGGGCCATGCAGGTGGAATACCAGCAGTAATAGTCCAAGGCGCAGGGATGGGTGAAAGCAGGTGGGGATAAAGAGGCTGCCAGGCAGGCAACCAGAGCCCTTTCGAGCACCCAACAGTGCTTTGGCGTCCCCATGCGGTACGGTGGGGAAACTAGTCGCCACCGAGTCCTGTCTCCCGCCATGCGGAGGTATTCAACGAGCGACACGGAATGTAGAAATTCTTGAACGCGGTCTGGAGACTGGAAAGAGTGCTGTACTCGGGCTAGATGTCGACGTAAGCATTTTGATTTGGTGAGGAGTCGTTCTGTATCTCAGTGGGAGAGTTGAACTTGCTAGCCACCATCTTGAAGTATGTGATCCTGTCGCCTCTTTGAATAGTCCAACTTGATCTGGCAGGAGCCCCACGCTACCGCTTAACAGCCGCACTCACTTCTGCTGTTCAGTGGACGGGTCTCTGTGTCTGCGGGCGGCTACTGATTCGGAGGTAACATTGGCGTGTGGTTGATTGCAGCTGCCAGTGGTAATCATTCTTTTTTCCCGGTAGACCACCAATACCAGGTGGCTAACTCTTGCAGAAAGGTACTGGTGAAGCAGATCAAGATTCCAATAAGTCTCGTACGCAGTCCATGTCTTTCCGTTCTCCCACATTAATTTCCTGTGGAGATTCTTCAAAGGGCTGGAGTTGACGCTCTGTGACCCCATTATTCTTGTTTGCTCTTTGACATCAGGGCTAAGATTCTCCAACTCTTCCCAACGTAAGTGTTGCATGAAATGGGGGTGATTATGCATGTTCGCGCTAAAAAAACTGCCACTTTCGGTTACTCGACAACAGACATATGGCCGCGTATGCAACATCCTGTTTCACATTCCTGGCACCTATTCACCATGGTACTTAGCCACCATGATGACGATGATCAATGCGCGGCATACTGGTATGCTCGAATAGGTCCATGCTCATAAATACATACGCACATGCTTGCAGATATTACTAGGGAGCGACTCTTCCGTGTGACGGCCTGCGTTTCCATAGCCGGTTATATTATCTCCTTGTCGACAATGGGCGCAGCCGGACGATACTTTTCAATGTGCCCATGGCAACTAGCATCTCTGGTATACCCCCCTGCCGTTCAAGTGTTGTCGACCTTGTCTAACTTTCCATTCTCCCCCTTCCCTCACTCCAGTGTTGTGTTAGGCCCCACTCTGACACTGGGCAATACTGTTCCTCATCGCCCGTGAAACGACCCGCAGCGATAGGGATCATGAGCGCATTCCCAAGCCTGGAAGCCTGTAGGCAGCCGTCTTCTAATCTTCGTTCATCTCACCGGCCACCTCTCGATAGCATGGGCTCTTGCGTTTGGAAATGGAACCGGGGCCCGGAGTACCACCAATTGACGGTTATTGCGCTCTGTGCGCTCGTGCTTTCGCGTGTCCCCTGTTTTGGTATATCTGATTTCAATTCGGGGTGCCTTTATGGATGAATGACAGACCCGCAAACTCCGACTTTCAGACACCCGCACGACGCGGATACGGAGAACCGGACGGCTAGAACGCGAAGAGCTAGGTACGTTGCACGGACTCGAACGCGAGTGGATCGCGGGGACGGCCAGGTTAGAAGCTACCACGCTCGACGAGACTTTAAAGCGTAGAATGAAGTTCCGTTATCTGTTCGCCATCTATCTCGGGGAGTCGCGTGTCTTACTTTTCATGACGATTCTTGATGTATGTTTGCGACTGTGCGTGTATAGCTACTGCATTGACACGACCGCACGAAAGGTCTGCAACCGCAACACTTCCAGGCTACGCATTGAGGCGCAATGTACAATTATAGGATGCTTGGGGGCCTGGGCAGTGGGTCCGTGTGCGAGAGATCGGAGGCCGACCTGGGCCATCGGACCTGTATGTTGAGTCCGTCGCCGACGGTCGGACGCCCCTCTCCAGCTAGATCAGGCCTCGGGGCCGCACGAAGCGGAGCCATCGTGACCTCGAGGTGAGGCACGATCCGCGGGTCAACCGGGCCCACAGCACTTTGGTACGGCGGCGAACTGCCTCCCCTCATACTCGGTGAACGACACGGACCATATTTCGAGTGACTGGTGACGCATCGAGGAATAAAAAATCATACGGCCCGACCGCTAGACCTGTCTATGTGAGTACCCACTCGCCAGACAACAAACCCGGGTTCCGAACGCATACGGGTGTGGTACAAAATTGAGCACAAACCTTTCCAGAAAAGGTACGGTCATTATCTAAGCTGGGTGAGCCGAAAAATCCGCCTCAGCTTTAGATCCAATGCACTCGCTCCTCCAACGACATTTCCTCGCAGTCTGAGTCTTTATCGCTCCCGTGCTCGGCGCAGTCGCCGTGCCCAAGATCGGAGAATAGATGTTTGACTCGGTGTACTCCCCGACACTAGTAAAACTGAGTCACCACCTGGTACGTGGTCGACTCGTCGCCGTCCTCAACCTCACGTTCCCAGCACACTGCATCCCAGTCGCACGGTGTCCTGTTCCATACGGCACGCAGACAGCGACGCGAAAAATCCGACTTGATGTAGCCCTCCTGGATCACGAGGCCAGTCGGTGCGAGCTTGCCGCCCCCGATCGCGAACGGCGACCTTGGCAGCAGTGGTCCCGGATCGTCTGAACGGCACCCGCGATCGTAGTCGCGTCGCCGGTGATATGCTTGCCTTGTTGCGGATCTCCCGAGTTTTCTGGGAACTAGCTCTAGTCGATCCCATTGCTCGGCTTGCCCTGACCGGTGGCTTTAAACGAAACCACGTTCTCCAGCGCTCCAGAGGCGTCGCAGGTCTCCCCCTGGGCCCGAACGCAATCGTGCGCGCGTACGAGAGTCAAATGGAAGAGGCCTATGAGGAAATGTACACTTTCGTGAAATTCTTCTCCCTTCGATGCGGGTCTACAGCACGGAACGGCAGGGTCCTGAATTCGAGCCTCGACCACCCGATACACGCGCCTTGCAGCACAGGAACCATTGGTTCAGCTACGGAGACCAAATATTCTCAGTCCTACTGACTCCTATAAGAACGTCCCAAACTACCTGATAAACCCGCAGAATTAACCAAGTACAGCGCAGGGAAAATCGGATCGTCTCAAAGTCGAATTAAACACGTCATTAGGGTCAGACGACCCATGGAACAAGGGGAAGGCGCTGTCTAACACATCAGGGCAGATCGGGGCGAGTAGAGCAGGGGGCGAGCATGACAAGCCAGGAACCGAGGCAGCCACATTAGGTTGTTCGTTTTGAACACTCTAGATAATGACATAGAACGCGCCATCTCGATATTCAGGACCGGAATACCTGCTGGTCGAGCGAATCGAAGTTGATCGCACTTGGGCGACGGAATGGCATATCAGAATGATGAAAATGAGTGGGAAGGAAAGGGAACCGAATAACGGCGGCGCACACTATGACTCGATCTGGGCCAAGACGCCTGGATCCTTTACGAATCGCTACGGGTGCCACGGATATGATCGGAGGGCAACCTCGTGCGAAGGTTCACAGTGGATAAGCCATAGCAGACGGATCTATCGGCCATGATCTCGTTTTGCTCGAGGGGATACGTGGAGGTAGTCAGTGTCGTTTCCAAGCTGCGGCGAAGTGTCGCCAACTTTTACTTACCGGTCGAGGCATCAGGCCAAGGCTCCCAGGCACAAATGGAGTATTCACCCTTTAAGGCCCCCAAGACCCTTGGCATCGCAAGGCTATCCATCGAACGTTAGTCGGTTTTGTTGATGAGGCCCTGTTCTTGTGTTCCGAGATAGCCTGTGAACGGAACGCGCCTGCAAGTACGGTCGCATCGACAGATTATCTTGTTTGGCTTGCCCTCCACTGGAAGTCTCTCCAGGGTATGCGAGTCGCGTCTGATTCCATAGATAACGGGTAGGATGGTCCACTCACGTCACTGCTGGCGCCACCTCCAGTTACCTTGTTCTGTTCCTTAATAACCAGGCACGGGCGCTCAACAGCACTTGTCATGCTTAATCATGACACCACTGCCTCGCCAATTTGGAGGGGTGTGTGTCGCGCACGGTTCAACGACGAGTCCGCGCATCAAAGGATCCACCTGGAGCGCTCGGGCGAAATACGCGTCTGGACGAACCGGTGCATCCTGCGGGTCAAAGATTTTCGTCGGACGAGCCGCAAATATACTTGAGCCCTGGGCCTGTCTTCCCGGCGGAAATGAAAGAGAGCCGAGAGAATCCTTGCCTCAAATCTGGCTAAATGTAGCAACCTTGTTGATGAGAGTCGTCTTGCAACCATCATCGATTCGTCCCAGTGCATCGTCAAGCGGGCCCTCCGACGGGTCATGCACATGTCCACCTTCCCACGTCACGGCCCGCCAGGTTTGGCGACTCTCCCACTGACTCGCTCTTGGAGCCGGGCATCGATGACTGTCGCGCATGACGAGTTGCGCTCAGTGGCCGTATTCGTTTCAATGGAGCATGAAACAACGCCCTTCTCCCGATGGATTCGAAGAAGCGATGTCGCAGCTTTACCGGACAAACGCCGGATCCGGAATGGTTCAAGGCGCCCCGGTAAGCTGCACTTATCCATGAAACAGTTCCGGAACTGAGCCTCGATCTTGATATCGCTTGAACGCGTATATCCCGCCTGTCACTCTGAAACTCTTCAGTCACGAGCATACGCCGATCAGATTTTCGAGACGGAATGAACATCACAATGTGAACTCGGTAAGGTGTAACGTGTTCCACCTCGCTGCGTCGGCCGTTGATCGCACGCCTGGTAAGACGTCCTCTGCCTCAAGGCTCCGACGTGACAGAGAACGTCATGGCCTCACGTAGGGAGTGGGATGTCAGGGATCTTATGCAAAGATCGCATAATTGCACTGCGGAGGTCCAGGGCATATGAAGTCCTCATGTGACGGGAACTTACGGCACGCAACCACTCCTTATATTCCATCAAGCCTTGAAGACATAGCTGGTCCTCAACATCCCCTCTTCTTAGAAGCGCTCATCATGCTGGGAGAATCAGAAAAGAAGAATGGGTCATACGAGGCCGACACTGCCGTGGCCAACACGAACGAAGACCAAGAGATCTCGCAGGCTGCAAGACAGGCTGCTGAACGGCGGCTCGTTCGAAAGCTCGATGCTCGCTTATTGCCCACCGTCGTCGTCATCTATCTCATGAATTACATTGATGTGCGTATCCTTCCGTCCTGTGTGTATACTACACTCATGCTTTATTGATTTATGGTACTGCAGCTTGTCGCAATCTCGGCGGCCCGCATCCAGGGTCTGCAGTCCGACCTGGGTCTGTCGAGTACGTTCTCGCTCCTATGGATCCCCAGACACTAATGGATCACGGATGTTGCAGACGTTCAATATGATACAGTAATAGCTATCCTTTATGCGTCCTTTTCTCCAGCACAAATTCCGTCGAATATGGTGAGTGGGTCAACCCATCTGTTGTTACATAAATTGAGACCACGCTCAGATCATTAACTATGTCTCGAGGTCGGTCACGATTCAGTCACATTAGACATTTGCGTAATATCCGTCCTTCGCACGGCCAGGCCCGGCGTTTACATCAGTGCATGTGTCATCCTATGGGGGTTGGTAAGTGCACTCACAGGTGTCACCCACAACTTCGCCGGTGTCATGGCGTGCCGCCTCTTTGTCGGGTTGGTGGAGGTGAGGCGGGAAATTTAACCAAAGTCGACTGATAGGAGTTCCCCCTTTAGGCCGCCTTTGCCCCTGGTTGCATATATCTTTTGTCAAGTTGGTATACGCGGAAGGTCAGTGCTGCTCCGCTCGAGTTCGGCTCCGGGATTTTCATCTCTATGTAGGAACTGGCTCTCAGAACTGCTATCTTCTTCTCCGGGCTTCTTATCTCCAATGCATTTGGTAACGTAAGCCTCTGGATATCGCTCCCCTGTACTCCGATCCCTCACTCTTTTGGTGCTCCTAGTTGTGGGCTGCGGGAATCTTTGCATCCATGAACGGGGCGAGAGGTATTGCGGCATGGAAATGGTCAATCATGGTTTCCCATACTGTCTGTATCGACTCATCACCCACCCCCGCGGCTATAGGCTATTCTACATCGAAGGCGCGATAACGGTCTTCATCGGTCTCTTGGCATTGTGCGTCCGATTTTTGGGATATGTACTTGCTCATTGCAACTCGGCTGAATGTATCCCCTAGGTGGTTGCTTCCCGATCATGTGCGTCTCAGCCCCCCCCTGAGGCATAACTTTGACACGGACCTTCTCCGGTAGCCGGTGAACACATGGTGGTTATCTCCCGCGGAGAGACACTTGGCACAAGTCCGACTTGCCGAAGATGCGGGTGAAGCAGACCAAGACTCTAGAGATGCGTCGTAAGCCGTCCATGTCGTTCTGATGGTTCCGATATTGATTACCATCTGGAGAATTTTCGAAGGGCTAAAACTGGCACTCAAAGAACCTATAGTCGTGATATTCATGTTCCTCAGTTGCACTCTACAGTTGGGGCTTAGTTTCATCAACTTCTTCCCAACGTAAGTAGCATGTAAATCGGAACTCTGATCGCCGTCACTTATGGCTTGTGTCAGATTGACTGCCACCTTCGGCTACTCGACGACGAACACATTGTTGATCGCTGCGTACGTCTGTTGTAATTTACATTCCTGGCATTTACTTACTGGCATTGGTCAGCCCACCGTGGGTTTTTTCAACAATCGTCACGATCGTCAATGCGCGACATGCTGGTAGGGGGTTCACAATTCGCTACAGCAGCATAGTTTCTCAAACCTGATCACCTATCCATGTAGACGTTACTGGGGAACGATTCTTCCATCTAACTGCCTGGGCATGGGTTGCCATGGTTGGCTACATCATCTCCCTGTCGACAATGAATACGGGCGGGAGATACTTTGCGATGTTCCTGTTCACGGGTGGCATTTCTGGTATATATCCCGATCCTGTCGTTCAGGTTTTGGCAATCTCGGCTAACTTTGTTTTCTTCGCGTCCGTGTTGTGTTAGGTTCCACTCTGACATTGGTATGGCTGTCCAACACCATTTCTCGCCCACCCGCGAAACGGTCTGCAGCGATAGGCGTTGTGAACGGTTTCGGAAGCCTTGGAAACCTGTGCGTGGTTGTGACTGCTTTGCTCGTGTCTCTTCATCGTCGGTCTTACGCACTGATTCTCTCCCTCAACAGTATGGGATCGTACATCTGGAAAGAGAATTGGAGTCCTGGGTATCATCCGTCGATGATTATTGCACTGTGTGCACTTGCGTTGGCTAGCGTCCTCAGTTTTGGTGCGTATGTGGTTCCTTTGTTGATTTGGTTTCTGATCCGAGACGCCCCGAAACGCGCGCACGAACGGCATCGCCTCGTAATTCTGGTTGTTCAGTCATCCGAACTATGCTCGTGCGGGCGAACAAACGGATGGAACGCGAAGAGCTGGACGCGATGGACGAATCTGAACGGGAGCGGATCGAGGTGGCAGCCAAGTTGGAAGGGATCACGTTTGACGATGCTGTGAGGCGTAGGATGAAGTTCCGGTATCTGTACTAGTATGTCAGTTGATGGCAGCACGAGATAGGTCATGTAGCCTTGTGCCTTATAACGGGGGAAGCAAGAACGCGACAGAAGCATGAAGAGCAAATGCTTGTGAAGTCAAAGACAAGGTAAGTTTCATGGCTACGCGGAACAAGATCACGGCAGGGAGGTAAATGGGCGAAGGCGATTAGGACAGGCGCGAGTACCACGCTGGGGCTGGGGCGAAATAATGATGATGATAAGGGACAGACAGGAACATACAGGAGCCTGAAGCGATGTAAGGATCCACGACAACAGGTACGAGAGCGGTGGGGAGTACGCGCGTGCCTGCGATTGATTTACAGGCGTGAGGACAAGGCCTGAATGAAATAGGCCTCGATGAACAAGGGAGGGCAATGAGCAATACAATACCTACATCAGTGCAAATACGGACAGCGGATTCGGGTAAGAGAACATGGAGAAGGGCAAAGTCACATCCGAGAATCGGGCCTGGAGGGGTCCGTGCCATACACCAAGCTCGGGAAGATTTGGTACAATGCTCAAGACAGAAATGGAGTAGCCGAAAATCGGAGAGGCTATCGCAGAGGGAACAGGCGCCAAAGCGCCAACAGGGCGGTAATTGGACCTGGAAGGCTTCGGCCGATGCGCGAGGGGTCACGCAACAGGGGCAGGAAATAAACCAGTCTACATGCGGTCACTCTCCAGACGACAGTGAGCAGTGCAAGGTCTGCGAGAATTGCATTCGGTAGCGGGGGGGGACGGGGCTGGTGAAGCGCAAGGTTGGGTTAGCAGCGGAACCCGAAAGCTAGGTAAGCACATTGATTACCGTGCCCGTCTCACGCCACCACGGGGACTCGGAATAAGCACCGTGCAACTTGCAGGGTATGGGCGCTGACTACTAGTAGGCACTGTGGGGGAACAGAAGACTCTCCTCTCGCGCTCACATTTATCAATTTCTCCCGCGCTCTCCACGCCTTCCAACACCGTCAAGTCTCAGTCGTATTCTAGCGTGGCAAAATACTACAAAACGATCCTGAGTACAACACGGTCGCATTTCAAAGGTCGGGGTCGTTTCTTCAACCTGGCTCTTTATTGACGATCGGGGACCGCTTCAGCACTCAAGTCAGTGTGCTGACGATATCTCCCGCTCTCTCCCCGATTTGACGTGTCATTGTTAGGTTTGTAGCGGTGTTCAGCACATCTTTCTCGGGAAGACACTAGATCTGAGATGATCACGAGTCGCTCACTCTTGACATTTGTCCCCCTGAAACAGTTCTGAAACTCAGGATCTTCTTCACCATTCATATGCGCACACTACCATACACAAGCACCCAACAAATTATCGAGATAAAAACTTTCTTGCTGTCATGTTCCGTCTCACTCGGACTTACTTACTTCGTGTTTTGTCCTCCTAGGTTCCCAGGGCAACATCAGAATTCTCTCGCGGAAGACTTGAGATGAGTTGTGGGAGAGGAAACTGATTGCGCGATTCAGTCTAACGTAACGCACATAGTTATGCCGCTCGCGTCTTCCCGGGTTTCGTATCTCACTTTTGGAGAAATTGAGGTCGGCACTCAGAAAACCCAAAGTCTTAATCTTCATGTTCGCGGACCGGATTGCTCTCAAACTGTACTACTGTCGTTCGCCTCAGCCACGGGAATGTATCGTCCACTAGGCAAGGAGTTGGACTGTAGCTCATCGATGTGGCTCGCCTGAACAGCGCAGTCAGCAAGTGAGACGTGGTTCAGGGGAGACAAGGTATGAGTTTTATTCACCTTCTTCCAGACATAAGCCTCTAATGAATTTGAACTGTGCGATCGGGGTTTACACTGGCAAGTCAACATCCGAGTAGGCTGACTGCCACTCCGGGTTGTTCGGCAGTAGTAACTGCGCGGGTAACATCCGGTATCATCATTTCCGGTCTCGTAGATCTTTGCAGCTATCATGATGACAATCATTACGGGTGCCCGGGAACGAGCTTGCGCCTCTAATATTGTGGACGTGTATTGTCGAACTCGAACATGTGCAGACATGACCGAAGAACGATTTTTCCTTCAGGTTGTCAATGTCTAGTTATGCATTGTCCGAATTCATGGTCTGCTTTATCGTCTTGCTCCACGATGGACTCGGAGGCGGCCGGAAAATACCTCTCTATTTTTCTCGCGACATCAGGATATTGTGGTGGGTTATTTTCCTTACTTTTCTTTTCTTTTTTGTAGGTTCTCTTGTCCTACTTTTGCGCTCGCGTGTTAGGTGTGACGCTGACGGTAGTATGGGCGGCCAATACCCAACGACCCGCAGCTCTTTGCCATGTTCCCCCACCTCGAGACTCTGGACCATATAACAGTGCCACCCAACTCCATCTATTCTGAAGGAGCGATCTCTAAACAGTCCCGAATCCTAAATCTAGAAGTCATGACTGGTCCTAAAGTATCAGCAACCAATGACTATCGCACTCTGTGTACTTGTTTTCGATTTTCTCAGTTTTGATATGCGTGCGAAGTTCTGGTCATCTTCTCGAGACGGGCATCACTGAGATGCGGAATGGGGCTCCGTTACTGGTTCTCCGTGCCACCACGAAGCAGTAGTTACCTCGGGCGATCACGGATGTGCAAGGTGAATCCCGGCTCTAAAACGATCACCAGACCAGGTAGAATGTTATTCTCAGTCCTGAAACCGCTCTGAAACTAGCGCATGGAATTTCTGCTCGAATACTGCAGATGGTACACTTATCGGAATTCCCCGTGTATCATCTCTCACCATATGAACGTGTGGGTCAATGATTCCATGACCCACGCAGACACAACGAGTTATCGATTTTTTTGTTGTTTCCATGCATCGTCCTGCACGCATATATTTTCTCTACGCTCGGTACGTCGCTCTTATCCTCTTTTCCCTTGCGGGATAACAAATTAAAAGCAAAGATATATTTGGTACTCATACCTGGCGCAGAGAAAGAGGGTTTCATTCCGCGTTTCAGATGCCATCACTATAGACCACCCAGCTGGCTCAAACGCGTATATAAAGGCGAATTACGTCCGGGGCAAATGTGCCCCTCATATTCCAGCAAGTTGAAGGCGTACAGGTTGAACGTTGCACTTCCCGTGTTCACTATGTTGATCGAACCAGAGAAAAAAGTCGACGCGCACATAGGGGATGCCGCAGTTGTCAGTGCAAGTGGAGCCCAAGAAACTTCACAAGAAGCGGCACGAGAAGATGCAGAACGACGACTTGTTCGGAAGCTTGATGCTCGTTTATTGTCCACCATCGTCATCCTCTGCCTCATAAACTACATTGACGTGCGTTCCGTATGTAGTGCAACACCCTCCATGCTGTGTTTACCTGGGGTATTGTAGCGTGCTGCGATCACATCTGCTCGGATTCAGGGTTTACAGTCTGATCTGGGCCTGTCAGGCATGTTCCTACTGCCTCACGAGAAACTGCTGAGTCACAGACATGCCAGACGTCCAGTATGACACCGCGGTGGCGATCCTTTACGCATCTTATTCCCCCGCACAGATTCCGTCGAATATGGTAAGTGGCCCAGTATCTCTGTTCAAGTCGGTGTAGAATTCAAGATCATGTTCAGGCCATTAACCATGTCTCGAGGTCAGCGACGCCTCAGTCGTATGAGGTATCGACCGTGTAACATCGATCCTTGCTTCTTAGGCCGAGTCTGTACATCAGTACTTGTGTCGTTCTGTTGGGATTGACGAGTGCTCTCACTGGTGCCGCGCACAACTTCGCTGGTATTATGGCTTGTCGTGTCTTTATTGGGTTGCCGGAGGTAAGCAGGGGAAATATCTCGCTTTGGTCGGCCTATATATGTGACCCCCTAGGCTGCCTTTACCCCTGGTGTAATGTATATTTTGTCAAGCTGGTACATGCGAAAGGTTCGTGCTACTCCAGTAGCATCCGGTATGGCAACAAACTTGTCTCTGCGCAGGAGCTGGCTTTCAGATCTGCCGTTTTTTCATCAGGGATGCTTATTTCTAGTGCATTCGGTAGTGTGAGCCTCCCCACGTTCCGCTCCCGTGTTCCTTCTATGCTTAACTCCATTTCGGTCCGCAGTTGTGTGCTGCAGGTATTTTTATGATCATGAATGAGACTCAAGGTATCGCAGCATGGAGATGGTATGATTGAAAGCTGTTGATACGGAGCATGTTGGTTGATTGCCCGTACCAACGGATGCAGGCTTTTCTATATCGAGGGTATTGTAACAGTCCTCGCTGGTTTCCTCGCTATGTGCGTCTAATCTTTGGGTTGCGCACTTTCTACCAATTATTCCCTAGGTGGCTACTCCCAGACCATGTACGCCAGAATCTCCCATGCGGCCCATCTTACGTGAACCAGTTCTTTTGCAGCCGAGCAATACAAGATGGATGACTCCCGCAGAGAGACACTTGGCGCAAGTTCGGCTTGCCGAAGATACTGGCGAAGCAGATCAAGATTCAAAACAAGCCTCGTATGCCACCCACGTCTTTTCAGTGCTCTGAAATTGATTGCACCTCGAGGTTCTTTGAAGGGTTAAAGTTGGCGATCAGGGACCCCATGGTCCTGCTTTTTATGCTCTTGAACTGCTCTGCAGCGTTAGGACTCAGTTTTATTAATTTCTTTCCGACGTAAGGATTTCATGAGCTGCTCGCTGGTCAAGCTCGACGGCCCGTTCTTAGGTTGACTGCCACTTTTGGCTACTCTACGACGAACACGTTACTGATGGCAGCGTACGTGTAGCCATGTCATCCATTCCCGATACCCATTCACCGCCCCTGCCCAGTCCACCGTGGATCGTTGCAACCATCGCGACGCTAATCAACGCACGGCATTCTGGTGCGTTTCACATACAGACTAGGTTCACGAGCCTGAGCATGCACGCGTGCAGACATCACTGAGGAACGATTTTTCCACCAAACCGCTTGGTTTTGGGTGGTCATGGTTGGCTGTATCATCTCGTTGTCGACGATGAACACGGCATGGAGATACCTTTCGATGTTTCTCATGGCATCTGGATCCGCTGGTCAGCACTCTCACGTTTGGTTATTGACTTTCCACGTTGTTCAGAGCGTTGCATGTGCGGAACTCGTTAGGCGTGGCATTGACCATAGTATGGCTGGCCAACACCATCCCCCGACCACCGGCCAAGCGGTCCGCAGCGATCGGTCTCGCAAATGGTTTCGGAAATCTGGGAAACATGTGCGCGACTGTGCCATTCTCTCGTCCATGTCTGTTCGTCTCACCTCGATAGCATGGGATCCTACGTCTGGAGATCGAATTGGGGCCCCAAGTATCATCAATCGATGGTCATTGCGTTTTGCGCACTCGCGTTCTCGAGCATTCTCAGTTTTGGTGCGTGGTCAGGCTTAGTTTCGACTTCACGTGTGAATGATACTTACCGGCTGCAACTCCGGCTGTCAGTTATCCGTGTGATGCTCGTGCGGGAGAACAAACGGATGGAACGTGAAGAGCTGGATGTGATGAACGGGCCCGAGCGGGAGCGAATCGAGGAGGCGGCCAGACTGGAGGGGATCACGTTTGAAGAGGCTGTGAGACGTAGAACGAGGTTCCGTTACCTACACTAGTCGATAGGTCGACTACCTTGATCGTCCCTTTGTGTGCGTGCCCACGCGCTGTCCAATCCGTCTCGCGTTGCTGATCCTGTCGGTAGAGTGCCGCATCACATATACATGAAGAGTGGAAGCGTTTGCTGTCTGGGTATGAATCCATCGCGCGCCACGGCGATCACGAGTGGTTGGCTGACTTGTACGTTGATGGCCGTGTACGTTCTCGTAAAGCACTCGTAGCCCTACCCCGCTACAATGCATATCAATATCAACAACCGTTGGAGACTGGCACCTATTCAGCAAGTACGCTCGATAAATTAGTAGAGGTAACGGAACCCCATTCTACGTCTTACAGCCTCTCCAAACGTGATCCCCTCCAGCTTGGCCGCCTCCTCGATTCGCTCCCGTTCAGGCCCGTGCATCACATCCAGCTCTTCACGTTCCATCCGTTTGTTCTCTCGCATAAGCATGACCCGAATGCCTGACGGTGAAGATTTTCCAATCAATGTCAGGAATACTCGAGAGCATCTCGAAGCAAAAAAAAAAAAAACGAATACACACCAAGACTGATGACACTTGCAAACACAAATGCACACAGTGCGATAATCATCGACGGACGATACTCGGGGCCCCACTCCGATTTCCAGATGTAGGATCCCATACTGTTCGGAGATCATCGTTCGTACGACAAGGAACATTCGTAGGTGTGATCACGCACAGAATTCCTAGGCCTCCGCTCCCGTTCACGAGGGCGAGGGCCACAGACCGTTTGGCAGGCGGCCGAGGAATAGTGTTAGCCACCCACACCATCAACATTGTCACCCCTAACCCACGCATGTGCAAAGGTCGGCGAGGGTAGAGATCCGACAGTATTGCAAAGGAATACGCACCACAATATCCAGATGCCATGAAAAACATCGACAAGTATCTCCCAGCTATTTTCATCGTCGACAGTGCGATGATGTAACCAATGATGGTCATCCACCACCAAGCGGTCTGGTGGAAAAATCGTTCCCCGGTAGCGTCTGACGAGTACACGCCATCCAGTCAGTATACCTCCACATAGTAAGTTGTGAGGAGAGAGCAAGTTGTTTACCAGCATGCCACGCGTTGATTGCTGCCGCGATAGCTGCAAAGACCCACGGTGGACTGACCGGAGATAGAGAATAAGTGCGAAGAACGTGCAACACAAAGCACATACGCAACCATTAGCAACGTGTTAATCGTCGAGTAGCCGAGAGTCGCAGTCAACCTGGACAAAACCACATCATCCTTACGACCCCAAAGCCAAACTTCCGATCATAAGACTTACGTCGGGAAGAAGCTGACAAAACTGAGTCCCAGACCTTCCAAACAACACATGAGCATGAACATTAGGACCCTTGGGTCTTTGAGCGCCAACTTCAGTCCCTCAAAAACCCTCGTGATGCAATTAATACACGATACGTCGTGATAAAAGCGCAAACGTACGAGGCTTCTGTAGAATCCTTGTCAGCTTCACCGGCGTCTTTGGCAAGCCGGGCTCGCGCCAAATGTCTCTCAGCAGTGGTTAACCATCTGGTATTGCTCGGCTGCAGGAGGAAAGTAAATTAGTTCATATACAAATTATACCTGCAGAGGAGGGAAAGTTACATGATCGGGAAGTAACCACCTGGAAGACATCTTGAGCAAAATAAGAGCGATCGAGTGGCTAGTAGACGCACGCAGATAAGAACCCAATGAAGATTGTTACCGTGCCCTCGATATAGAATAGCCTGTACACAAGTGCATGGGTAGTGAGTTCATACGCTTACTGTCGCAGCTACCGGCCGCACCAACGCCACGCCGCAATGCCCCTCGTTCCGTCCATGGTTCTAAAAACACCAGCAGCCCACAGCTAGACACCAAAAAGGAGTCGAGTGAGATACTAGCGCGGAGCACACAAAAGGCTCACACTGCCAAAGGCACTGGAGATCATTAGTCCAGATAAGAGGATGGCAGATCTGAGGGCAAGCTCCTACGGACAGACAGGTCAGTCGCAATGAGTGACACAAATAGGACAGTACAGACCTTCCGTGTATACCAGCTTGACAAAAGGTACATGGCACCAGGGTAAAAGGCTGCCTAAAGGGCCTCTCATGTCAGTCGACTTAGTAACTTTCATTACCCTACCTCCGGTAACCCGATGAAGACGCGACAGGCCATGATGCCGGAAAAATTGTGCGTAATACCAGTGAGAGCGCTCGTCAGTCCCCACAGAACGACACAAGTACTAATGTACAGGCTAGGTCTAAGTGGGACGAGCAAGGGCTGTTCAATACGTCCGTTTCATCCAATATAAAAAAACGCGACTAACCTTGAGATGTAATTGATAACCTGAGCAAAGCCTGGGTTTCAACTGCTACGCCAATAAAGATACCAAATCACTCACAATGTTCGATGGAATCTGTGCCGGACAATATGACACATAAAGGATTGCAATAACTGTATCGTACTGAACATCTATCCTGTCTGTTACTGCCACTGACTAGTTCTCACGAATGAATAACGACACACCCGACAGGCCCAAATCGGATTGCAAGCCCTGAATCCGAGCAGAGGCAATCGCGCTACGCTATGTTACCACAGGTCAATATGACAAGCTGCGCCACACACACAGAACGCACATCAATGTAGTTCATGAGATAGATGATGACCACGGTAGGCAGTAAACGAACGTCAAGCTTGCGAACAAGCCGCCGTTCGGCAGCTTGGCGTGTTTCCGCCTGCGAAATTTCTTCCACTTTGCTGTCGTTGACCACAACAGCGTCCCCCTTGTACGAATCGAGATTCTTTTCGATTTCGGTCAACATAGTAGATACGAGAGGGAGGGGGGTTGGCGTTCGACCTGCGCGACCTAAACCCGCTGAAATATAAGGAGCGTTCTGATGCCGTAAGGATCTCCTCAAATGAAAAGGTCTATATTAGTATCATGCGGCGACGGCGGTAGATGACAGTCAAGAATCGAGGCTCCGGCAAGCTGTCTGTTCTGCGTACTTTGCAATTACCTTTCAGGTTGACCGCGGCAGAACCCATTATGTGAATTGCGTTCTTTACTTTGGCTGACTTGAGGACACGAAAGGGAGAGGGACCAACGTTCGACAACCACAACCTAAACCCCCTGGAGTATCAAGAATACCGATATGCCATTACGAAGCGGCCTCATGTGCAGACTTCCAATCCTATCGCAGTGCAGTTAATCCCGCTTCGTCAACTTCCGTTTCGTGATGTCTTCAGGTCCCAGGAACTTGGGGAGGGAAAAAAAAAATCCGAACGAGCGGCCGGTACTAATGAGACGTTCGGCATGGCCTTTAGCGAGGTAAAACACTCACTTTTTGTAGCCAAAAAGAGAAGGGGTTGTCTAAGCGTCGCATAGAGCCACAATCAACCAATTGGGAGGCTTGGTCACTTACGGGACGACTATGCGACCGCTGTCTATTTCGACCGCTTTGTAGATTAGAAGTTGGCCCGAGTACCGAGGATATTAGCGGCTCGAGGTTGAAATCTGGTACTTACACAATATCAGTCAATTTCGTCCGTATGAGTGGTCCATCCCTTGATGAGATACGCGGCATGGAAGGGCAAAGCAGGGGGTGCATCGGTGAGCGCCGGCACCGGTCAACGTGTTTGTTTCGTTTGGTCCAGCAAGGACCCATTCATGGTACATCGTGCCGCACACCCGACGGAGACCGCCGTGAAAGAAAGTGTTTTGAGATCTCTCCTGCTACCATCTCAACTACCACCTCAACGGTGTTGTATAACTGAAGTTCCGAAATCAATACGGCAACACGGCATGAACGTTGCCCCGCCCTCTAATGTCGAGGCCGCTTTCCTCCCCGCCTTCTCTCATCCCGGAGGGTCACGCTTTCTGTGCCCCTGGACTCCGGGTCGTCCGCCTGCGCAGCCCCGGCGGGGTGATGGTCAGGGTAGTGGTCAAGGCCCACCTTGCCTGCGTACTGGCACGATAGCAGGCTTTGTGCAGCCGAGGAAGGCCGTCCGGCGGACGCAGCATACAGGTTCAACAGCCCAGGTTTGCCTCTCTCCCACTCGAACTCAGCTCAGGTCCCCAAACGCCACCCAGAATTCTCGGAAGTAGCGTTTGGCCACGGCGAGGTGTATGTTCTGTTTTGGTCTTGTCTCAAATGCTCTCCCCCTTCCTGTCAAAAAGTCAGTTCCTTCTCAGCGTGTTCGCTCGGGTCTTATAATTTCCCACAGATGAATGTTTTTCGGTCCGCGGTCCCTTGTTCTTTTGCAGCGTCTCCCGTCTCCGGAAACTCGTGCAAAAAGGGAGGTGGAAACTGAAATTCCCAATAATGAACACCAGCACGTCGTGACCAAGTTCTAACTGTCCGAATATCTTGTCTCGCTTGGTGTTCCGCTGGACGGCTTAAGGTACTATGATACTCCTGGTGACTGTCCATTTGTTTCACTTGAGCACGAAAATGGCCTTTCACCCCCACTTTGGCCCCGATCTGGCGTTTCACCGCTGGATTTGAAGCAGTACTTGATATGAGTTATCGCCACTTCTGCAGGCAGATTCCGGATTCGAAGTATCCGGTGGCCTGGGTGAGATGGTCCTTGACATTCTTGAGCCTGTTCTTGAAACTGTTATCAAGACCTTTACCCCGCGGAAGTGTATGCGCTACTGTGCACACGGAAACATCGGTTGTTGCCATATGCAAGTGAGAGGAGGTAGATCGCAGGCAACGCCGTCGCGTCACTCCGCCTATTCCTTAGGTAAAACCTGATATCTCCCTTCACATAATGTAGAGCACCAGGGGAAGAGACCGATTAATGGGATTAACACATTTACCGTATGCACCTCTCCTGTTGCTCTGTTCCATCTCATTCCACCCAATCGCACAGTGCACATTTTTCAGGTGCTTCTCGCCTTCCTTTTCTTGCGGGTTTTGGAAATGTAACACAAGCTCCTTAGTGGTCAGCAGCCCAATGTAAAGGAACAGAGTCTCAATGTATGTGCCAGATATCCGCAGTGAAAACCACTCGATTGCGCCCCAACGAGAATTTGAAGTCTGCAGACGTGAAAAGACTTGTGGCACACCAGCACTCCTTATATTCCTTTGGGTTGAGATCGCATAGGTTGAACACCACACTTTCTCCGTTGCGCACTCACTATGTCCACTGAACAAGAGATGAAACCCGGTGTGGGTGGCCAACACTATCCCTCGACCACCTGCCAAAAGGTCTGCGGCGACCGGCCTTGTAAACAGGTTTGGCACCCCAGGAACACTGTACGCGGTGATATAACTGTCCCCAGAATGCCTCGCAGACGATCTCTGAACAGCACAGGGTCCTATATTTGGAGATCGAATTGGGGACCTAAGTACTATCAATCAATGATCATCGCGCACTGTGCCGCACTCGCTTCTCCGAGTGTGTTCAGTTCTAGTGTGTATTCGGTTTCAGTTCGAGATAGTAACTGAAAGATTTGTGTTAGCCCTGCGCGTGGTGCTCATGCAGGAGAACAACAGATGGAATGTGAACAACTGGGTGCAATGCGTGGAGCTGGACTGGAGCGGATCGAAGAGGCAGCCAGGTTGGAGGGGATCACATTCGAAGAGGCTGTGAGGTGTAGAACGTGTTTCCGTTATCTGCATCAACCTTCTGGAAGATGCTATCCTCGTCAAACCATGGCTCCGATACCAGAAGATATTCGTGTTTCCGATCTCTTATCGTGGTTGGCAGTTTCAGGTACAGTGGTATGTGACGAGTCATTGAATGGTTAAGGACGAGGTGAGCAGTGGCCAGAACTACTGTTACTAGTTACTACTTCCAACGCGGTTCCTTCTTCTTTTCCGCGCTCGCGTAGCATGTCATGCTGGGTGTTTGATCACATTCGACCATCTTGAGACAGAAGGTGCCATATCGCCCCGAGGACTGGCACTTGAGCGCTCTGTGGACAACCTAAATTACGATGGCTTTTTTTGCTCCTTTGCTCGTATGTGCCCGATCGTGCGTCAAATACCGATCCGTGGAAACAGGCGGACAAGACGGCTAGCTATAGACCGGTGTGTTGAGGGAGAGCGGGTCCCAGCTGGATAAATTTGCTGGGACCGGAATCCGTTCATCGAAGGGGCTTGTGGGGGTGAGGCGTTGTATCGCGGGCTTCTTTGATTCTGTAACACGGTTCGATGAGCAGAATCAAACTTGAAACCTGTCCCGTTGAACGTGCGGCTTTCCAACGTGAAGTAGTGCACTCGGAAGAGCCTAGTCGAGTGATGACGTCATGCTCTAGAACGGCCTGTTCGCCGCCGCTAAATGGCACCCCAGATTGCGCCCTTTGAACGGCTCGACTTTTCGAGCTCCATTTCAACGTTCCAAGCCCCCGGCCGGGTACCCAGCCTGTTAGTATGGCTCTGACCTCGAGATTGTTGCTAATTGCCCCGTGGCCTAGATGTCACATCCCCTGTTCTTCCGTGGGATAACATACTTCTACCCCATTGGCAACACGTCCGCTGTGCGATTGACTGAACACCTCCCTTTTGAACAACAAGCCAATATTCTCCTTTTGGCTTGTGGCGACCCTCGCCACATCTTATACACTGTATACACGAGTGAAACGGGTTCTGGTGATGGTGGGTCCTGCTATGGAACCGGATTCAAGAACGCCACCGGGCCCGCCGTGTTGACATCCTACTAACTCGGCTTGTGTAGAACCACAGAAATTGGATGTAACGTGTTGCGATGTGGAGCCCGCTGTCCTGGGTGAGCTCCGCGTTTCCCATGGTGTTCGAGGGGGCCTTGAAAAGTTCCCACCTTGATCAGCACGAAATGCACTTCTTTTCACGCTCTTGGCTGATGAAGGCGCACAAGAAAGGCTGGATCTCATATGGAATATTTTTTATCACTTTGTGGTAGATCAAGAATCGCTCTCCTTGCTCATCGAACAGTGTCGTAAACTGGCGAAGCTGGCAAAGGACCTCGGGTCGTGGAACGCCGGGCCGTACGCACGTTTTCTGACTGTGTGTGACAAGCGTACACTTGCAGAACTTCATCGGATCTGGGGCTTATACATTTCAACGGTTGATCATGCTCCAGAGGACCGCAAACGGTTCAAGAAAAATCTCACTGATGGCATGAAGTCAGTCGGCGACAGGTTTGCTAATGGTGTCAATATGACGTCGTCGCGTTCTGCTGGGCCATTGATGCCAGTCGCCATGGAGGTAGCCTCCAAACAGTTCCACAAATTCTGGTTGACTGGGGTCACAGATGATGGGTTGCATGACACGGAGCGGGCTACGTTCGTCAATCCGACGTTTTTCTTCTCCGTCGCAGGTTCGGAGAAGTTCGCTGTTCACTACGGGACAGACCCAGTCGCGGGATTCCATCTTGGGGAGCCATTCACAACCTCCCGTGGAGAGACATCAGTTGTACTGGGACAGAAAATGGTGCGAGCGATACGCAGCCAGTTCTCTCAGTGGTGTAATTCAGTCATCAAACTCCTAAAAACCTCCGTGACGCCGTCAAACCTCGTCGTTCGACTGTTCGCTGGCGACGCGTTGATGCTCTGCCAGGCCTTTTTGCATCTGAACTCTTACAAAAGTACAACCACTCCGATACCGACCTCACCGTGGAAAGCCTCGAGGATAGAGTTCGAGGAAAACCAATACGGAGAAGGCGCTACCACCCCGGCCCCAACCACGTTCAACGTGATAGACACGTCTAATGTATCTGATCATGTTGGACTCCTTAACTTGTTGGTGGTCGCAGTTCCTATTCTCTCCAAATCCCCTTCCGCGACGTTATACACCGAAAATTTACTTTCGTATGGCGATGTACCTTCAGCAGTCATCTTGGAACGACTCTGCGGCGACGTACAAACAATGTCACTTCTCTTGGGGGTTATCCCCTCCGCGTTCTTATCACGCTTCACGACTCGTTCAAATGTCAACGAAACTCTCCTACCACACTCCGAACCATTGACAGCGCAATATCATGAACAAATTGCTTGGAAAAGCATCGAAAGAGAACATCCTATATCCTTCTCATCGGATCAGCTTGGTCGACTTTTATTCGAGATCTACTTGAAGATGTTCTCCGACGAGAACATGGCTCGTCAACTGCAGAATGTCTCATCGTCAAGGACTCGGGCTTACTTCGAACAATCTCTCGTGCACTATACTCGTCGTAGCTTCGTACAGCTACTGAACCACATCAAGTCTAGGACTCAAATGGATTGGACGCTTGTCATGGAGAAGTTTGATAGCAAAGTCGTGAAAGATACCAGTCTGATTCTGGGTTCCAACTTTTACCAAGAGATGTGTTGTCAATTTCACCTCTGGGACATCGTCACTTTTACCTCCATGGAGCAGTCGTACATCCGGAGTCTGCAAGTCAGGACAGAATCTGCGATATTCAAAGGCTGGGAGTCAATTCCACCCGCAGTGACCGTTCTTCTGGTGATTCCCCGGAGCAAGATCACGGCCGTCGAGTCTGAACTCCGTCGCGCGGGAACACCCCTGCTCCAGTGCGAGATCAGGAATGCGAGTCTGTGGAACATATTCGCGCTCATTTCTGCCGTCTATGGGAAACTCAAAACAAGTGGAACGGGTCAAGCGAAATCTGCGACCATCGTGGAAGAGAAGGAAGGGGAATCAACCTCTCCGTTGATCGTTTTCTTTTCTGCCCCATCAAGCTCATTGCTATTGTCCCCAAATGCAATCGTCGGGTTTAGGACTCGCCCCTCACCACGCTCCTTCAGTCCGACACTACTAGAAGTCATATTCAGCGCACCACTAGAAGATTCACGACATGTCCATATACTTGTAGAATCCCCTCTGCCGCAATTGTCTCTCCGGGGTCCGGAAGATGCAAGCAAACAGCTGTATAGGGAAAGCCAGCGGACTTTTAGTGTCCAATTGAATGAATCCTGCGCCGAGATTCGTTCATTCGTGCATCGGGTAGATGTCACAGATCCAGCTGCCAAAGCTTCGCTGTCGGCCGGCTCTGCTGTCAAGATCGAATCCACTACAGCCCATGGTGTTTCCCTGTGGATTGACAAGTATTCAGAGAAGATTCACTTCCCGCTGCCGGTAGATGTCGCAAACACAAAGCTCCGCATTGCCCGCAAGTCGATGTACATAGAGGTTCGCTTGTCATTGCCAATATCCTAGAGTCAGGGCGTACGCTGACTCATCCACAGCTCGTTGCGCCATTAGCATTGTCGATGCACGTTCAAAATGAGGGTAGCGTCGCCAGGAGGTTCACTGCCGTGCTCGACGGGAAAATACCATCATTATGGAACGTGCATCGAGTGAACCTGGATCGCTGCCCACTCCTCAAGCTTTCAGATATTTCGGGGGCATCCAAGTGGCTGGTCCCGCACGTTTCGTTGATGTTCTCCCGCAGAGAGCGGATGTTGCGGGAATTGGATTCCGCCGCGGTCAAGGACAGCTTCGTGAACTTAAAAGAGTCCCTTCACAGCCTGTTACTTTCTGCTGCCGGAGTCGAAGGCACAGTGCGCTCCGTGTTCGCGTTGCAGAACACGTCTACACGAGAAACTCTTGCTGCAATTCTTGTCGCCAATCTTCGCCTCGACGTTGGTTCGCACACGGTCCTAGCAGACGCTTGGGTCACTCCGGGGACAATGACCATTCAAAAGAAGCTGACCGTCCTGGAAGTGCTTGGTGTCGTCGTGATCAAGTTGGATTCGGCTGAATCGGAAGCGTGGCGCCACCTTTTGCCATTGCTCGTTGAACGGTGCCGCACTTGGACACATCGACCTTCCTGCGAGTACTTGACGCATGGAACCGTTCCATTGTTTCCAGATGCTGGCGCAGATCCTGAGAAGAGCCCGTTCTGCTCTTGTGGTGTCGGAGTTGGGACAGAGACGTTCCCGCCACGGTTCAAGTCCCTCGCACCGTACATGACCCGGGTGGCCATCAGCCCTTTGTTTGCGATCCCGTACCTGGAGAAAGTGGGGGTGACGTTGGATGTACCCGCCTCGGATCCAGGGCGATGCAAAGCATGCGGTAAGCAGGGATCGCTGTCGCTCTGTGGAAAATGCAAGAGCGTGAGGTATTGTTCAAAGGAGTGTCAGGTGAAGGACTGGAAAGTTCACAAGAAAGACTGCGTTCGGTAACACCTTTACATTTAGCACACTGTAAGGTCCTACGATGTATGTCGACTCCGAGGTTGAACATGACTTTACATTCACTTTGAAAGCAAAGGCTGAACACAGCGGGCCAAGAAATCAAAGTACCCGAGCACGTAATCAACAAAGCGTATCGCATCCACCTCCCACAACGTCCCGATCGTGCCGTTGAACCCTGCAAACTCCAGCCGCGAGGCGAAGTACTGGTCTAGTGTGGCACGCGCACAGGAACGCAAACTCGATGTCTCCGGAGTTGACAAGTGCAGCTACTGGCTTCCTGTAACGAGAAAACCAAAGGACGGCGAGGCGCATACATACAGCTATTGGCCACTGTGTCGGCAGGGGAGCCAGCTTCGCGACTGCGGTTGGACTCCGCATCGCCGCAAGAAGTCCTGTACGGTGCACGCTGCACTTTGATGATGTCGTGCCACCGGATCCACAGAGTTAGGAGTGAAACCTGCCGTCGTGAACTCGCCACTCTCACCTCCCATTCACGAGACTCGGAGCAGTCGGGGTCACAGCACGTAAAAACAGCAAAGGAAATGCGTTGCACCGACAACGCCCCTCATGTATATCCAGGCATCCCGCGTCTACCACAGATCAGATGTCTAGGTGCTACGCTCGCTCGCTAGGTAAGACGTCCCTACATACCTCACATATCCGTTGCACACGCACGGCAAGGTAGACTGTGCGAAGCCTCGGGAAACAAACTCATTCGCTCTCTGAAATGAGTGCCACAATCATGCTAGTGAGGCGTAAGTTCGGGTAGTGAGCACAAGAGACAAGGGGTACACACCGATACAGGTAGTAGAAGAAAGACAAGAGGTAAAAGCCGAGTTTTATAAAACTCTCCTTCTTGTGTCCAGACAGCGTGCGGAATATTTCGGTGGCGTCGTACATGTGATTTTTGTTTCGTATCCTGTCCAAGTGGGTATGAATACCGGGGATGCACGCGGTGAGGAAACGCACTTGTTGGCGTTATAGAGGACGAGGGGAAGATTGAGCAGGAATGCAACCCATTGGCCCGAGAGTAGGAAAAGAAGGGTGAGAAAAGCATGAGCAATGTTCTCCGGGAGGACAAACTGGGGTTACACGTGGTGAGTGTGCCGAAGCGAGCACGGTACACGGTGGATTACCTGGTTGAGCTTGTTGCAAAGATCTATGGGATTAATGTAGTCGCACTCGAGATCAGAAAACATGATGATCTGGGTCGCACGTTAGCATGCAGCAGCTGAGCGGCTCGCAGGCGACGCACGAAAAAGACCATGGTGAAGAGCAGCCCAGCGGCCATCAGGACGGAGAAGAGGAACAGCCAACCTGTCGAAGCAGCTGAGAAGGCGATGCCAGCGCCCGGAAGAGAAGACGGACCAGCTCCACCCATGTCGTGTCAGTTGCAGGACTTGTTTTCGTGGTGTCGTCGAGGGTTGCAAGCGTGCGCGCTCCGGGTTTTCTGCCACACGCCAAACAAGCGCACACAGCACTCGGGCTCGTCCTCTCCCTCTCTCCCCACTCTCACCATGTCCCTCCTGGCCCGTCTCTCCACGTCCACGTCCACCACCACCACCACCGACGGCGGCCCCGTACGTCCAAAGTCTGCAAACCGAAACTCGCCCTATGTGCGTACCATACGATTCGCATCCTCCAAGGCTGTTAAGTAAAAAAAACGTCGCCGTCCTTGGCTCCTCCACGCGCACGCTCTTTCGCACCCAGGCCCGCCCCCCTCGACCCCCAAAAGGCGATTCAGACGCTCAGTGGTCCCACGACTTGTTCGAAGACCCTGACAAACCTTCGCTTTCCTCCCGCTTGTCTGGTGCTGCTGCTGCCCCTCGTAAACCCGATTCCATCCTCGTCCAGCGCGCACTCAGAGAAGCCACCGCTGCGGGCGGAATAAGCATCAAGGGGGCAAGCGCGAGCGCCAACGGAAACGTCGTGCAGGTAGACGGCCTCGTCAAGGGCACTACTCCTGCAGATGTCGAGGTAGGCCTTGTCTCTCATCGTTGCCTCGCGTCGCTGACATCCGACAGGCCATCTTCCGACGGTGTGGTCCGATCATCTCGTCTGACCTCGTAAACAACCCGGCTTCCGACAACGTGACCGTCCGGCTAACCTTCAAGCAGGCTGCGCATGCCGCAGCTGCTGTTACCAAATTCGACAAACAGCCTGCAGACGGTCGCATACTTCGCGTCGCAGTCGTAGGCGTGCAATCCGTCGGCCTTTCCGGAAGGCTAGGTGGTGTGGAGCTGGTCAGCGAGAATGGAAGTGTCGATGTACTCATGGGTGCAGACGACGATTCTAGCTCGTGAGCCCCCTTCCCCCTTTTATTAGGGCCGTTCTAACACCTCGAAAACAGAAAAATGCGCTCCGATTCAATCATGAACTCGGACCCCCGTGCCACCGTTCTCGTCGCACCACCAGGGGCTGACCCCAAGGCATACAACCAGCAAAACCATCCGCGATCTGAAGTTCAGCGGTGGCAGCGTGGTGCAAGGCGGGGAGGGGGTCGGGGTCGACGCGGTGGTGGGCCAGGTGGCAGTGCTGCTACCATGGATGTCGACTGATTGTGTGGGTGGTAGGGTGATTCAGATTATGATGTCGACTGAAAAATGCTTAGTCGCACACTGCCGGACCATTACAAGTATTGTCACATTCGCCACACTAGCTTCATCTTCTTCCGCGCATCTCAGTACTTTAAAGAATGCCCTATGTATTTGTTCTGTTTTCGCTGATTTTAGGTGTTTCTGGTGAGAACGGCCAGAGACCATTGCTTCGGTTTCTGACATGATTGTGCAGGATAGCTTCTTGGCCTAGAGAAAAATGGCGACTACTTCTGTCACCAATCCAGCTTTTACTTGCACGAGCGAATGAACCCCGCTTCCAGGATCGTCATCGGTCTGGTCACCCGCGAGTCATAGGCTTTCGCACTGTACAGCCAAGCACCTAGTGGCTTGACGTTCACCAGCAATACTGGATATATCCATTACAGACCGACGGTACTTACCGCTCAAGGTTTTCATTTATCACTGCGACGCGTTCTCGTTCCGACGGTGGATGAGACACCAACGAGTTACGTCCCATGGCAGGCGTGCCTCGCTTCTCGTGACGCTGGCCATACGATCAGTCGGCGACGGCGACTCAGACGAGGGCATTTCTGTCCTGGATCCACCCGTCAGCGCGCGTCAGCAACCACGAACCCGAAATGAAAAAGAAAAAAAAAAACGGCGAGCGCCACCGGTATGATCCAGCGGCCCAGGAACTTGTTTCAAAAACCCGGGGTCGCGCATCCTTGTCGGCTTGGTGCAGACGCCGTCCTGTACCTTGCAGCCAGGTTTTGGAGCGTTGCGGGGAGCCCCGGGGCTGCCGTTACAGGTTATGGTTGCTAGCTTTAACAACCGGTGCTGACAGTGCCGACATTGGATTTCGGTCCTGGGTGTAATCGTGTCGAACGCAAAAAAGAAGTGCTACAATGGTAGTACTGGTCGTTCGACCACATCGGTAACGCTGACCCCCAATACGCACCATTGCGCTAATGCGACACCCTAGTGCTACGCGCACCTACAGCACGACATTTTACGCTTTGTGGTTCTAGACTCGCAGACCGTGTTGTCATCACAACTCCTGTGATATCATATTACCAATCCTGTGGATACCCTGCTATATAAGTGGGGCTGATGCTGTAGAGTAGCGCTAACTCGCTTACTTCGAGACACCTCCGAGAAAGATCATAACGCATCCACTTGTGCTGTCGTCATCATCCCTCCAGTAAGTGTAGCCTCGACCATATTCGGGGGTGCGACTCACACTACCGTGCATAGGTATGTCTCACCTATTGTGTTGGCCGACCATTACATATTTCTATCCTGTCGGAAACACATCTGCGGTCTGTTTGACCGAAAATTTACCCCCCGAGACCAAGGCAGAGATCTTGCTCCTCGCATGTGGGGATCCACGGCATATCTTGTACACCGTTTACGCCAACGGATCGGGTGCTTCGCGTACGTGCCGTCTTTTCAACGTTTTTCTTCTTCTTTGGGCCTCACGATGGGACTAGATTTTCAGGCGCTTGACATCACGTGTTGCGACGTGGACGCTGCTGTGCTCGGTGAGGCTCGTTCATCTTCTCTATTCCATCCCTTGCCCGATCCTTGCCCGCTGATCCACCGTAGCGCGCAATGCGTTGTTGTTCACGTTTCTTGCAGACGATGGTCTTCAAGACAGGTTGGAGAGATTATGGAATCTTTGTTATGACATGTTCGTCGACCAGCGCACGCTCTCGATGCTGTTCGATCAGTGTCGCAAACTCGTCCCGTTGGCGGAGAGTACGGAAACGTGGAGAGCCGGTCCGTACGGCCACTTTCTCACTACGTGCGATGCGGCGACGCTCGCGCAGTTGCGCCGTACCTGGACCGCGTACCTCGATATGGCTAGCTTCTCCCCCAAGCAATCCAGGAGGTTCGAGCAGCGCTTCAGAGACGGGATGAAGGAGATGTTTCGCAGGGCAGACGGAGGGACCACAGCGGCAGCTCGCTCCGCTGGTCCTCTCGCGCTGCATGCACACCCGGTCGTCGCGCGCCATTTCAGCGCCTATTGGTCCTCTGGCGTCGTCGACGCTGACGGCGCACGGAGGCCCAACAAAAACAAGCGCCAAGGGCAGAAGGCCTTGACCACCAACCCTACCTTTGCGTTCTCCATCGACGGGGACAGATTCTCCGCGCACTACGGGACCGATCCACTCTCTTGCTTCCATCTCGCAGAGGCGTTCGCCTCGGGCAAGTTTCCCCGTCCCCACGAACATGTCCCTGCGCACGAGCTCGTGTGTGTCGCCAGGGACCAGTTTTCGCGCTGGTGCACTTCTATGAGTGAGCGCCTGCAGCGCACCAACGCTTCGTCGTTAACATTCGTGATCCGAATGTATGCCGGCGATGCGTTGCTGTTTTGTCAGGCACTCAAGTACTGTCAAGCGACACGGTCCCCGGTCACGCCCTACAACGTCGCCGCGTGGCAGCTATCCACTGTCACGCTCGACGACCACTACTATGGGCGCGACGCGTGCTCGCCGGCGCCACTGTCGTTTAACGTGATCGACACATCCAACGTCCTCGATCACGTTGGATTGGTCAACGTCTTGGTGGCTGCTGCCCCCCTGTTACAAACAACGTCCTCGGCGACGCTGTACACCGAGGCACTTCTTAGGACGGGCGACAATCCCTCCCAGGACATCCTAAAACACATCTGCGGCGACATCCCCACCATGGCCCTCCTCCTGGGCGTCATCCCTTCGACGTTCATCTCTCAATTCACGACACAGTCCAACGTGCACGAGGCCTTCATGATGGGCGATGGTGCAAAGCAGTATCACGAGCGGCTGGCGTGGAAGGTGGTCAGGGTCGAAGGCCCCGCCGCACAGCACCAGCGTCTGTGTTTTGCGCCGAAAGACCTCGCCGTCTTTCTCTTTCGCGTCTACCGTCACATGTTTGCGGACGAGGACGTCATGTCGTCCTTCCGCCTCCTCTCCCTTTCGTCGCCCGCCAGCATGATCCGAGCACTGCGGCACTCTGGCGTGTTGCATTATAACCGCCGCTCCTTTGCACTCCTTGCGCAACTCGCCAAGACGAGGGTACAGACTGACTGGGAGTGCACGATGGACCAGTTCGAAGACCTGGTGTTGGCTGATGGAAGCCTGATGATGGGGCGGCACGCATACCAAGAGTTGTGTTGCCAGCTGCACCTCCTCGGCGTATACACCGCCCCGTGGATCACCAACCCTGATTTCGAGCTCGGTGCTCCGGGGCTCTTCCGCAACTGGGCCGGGTCGCGCATCCCACAGAGTGTTACGCTCGTGCTCGTTGTCCCCCGGGAGGCCATCGCACGTCTCGAGCTCGACTTTAGGAATGCTGGCACGCCGATACTGCAGTGCGACATGCACGACGGGCCGCGTCAGGTCTTGTTCGCCGTCACCTCGGCCACTTTCGGGACATTGCACGTCTCTGGCATGGGCGAGAACCGAATAGGTGTCATCGCCGAGGGCGACCCCGGTGCTAACACGGGCGCAGACACGAACATGGACGCGTCTGTGATGCGGCCGTTGTGGCGGACGGGAGCACCACTGATCATCATGTTCTCGGTCATGTCAAGGCTCCTCATGGACTTTGCGCAGAATCCTCATGCGACGGTCGGGTTGGCGTTGCGCCCGACGATAGGGGTGTCGACCAAGTTCGCGGACAAGCTAGGGCTCAACTTGACGGTGTACAGGACGTCGCTAGTTGACGCAGAACGTGTGTTCGTGTTAGCACGACGTCCCGTGGTGGGCACGAGCACCTCCGCTGTGGTTGGAGCTGGCCACTTGCAGGATAACGTAGGTGGAGCTGAGCAGGCCACTAGCGGTCCAGATACGCCTCAAAATGCATGCACGGATGTACATGTGCAAATGGACGACACAGCGACGACTGTGCAGTTCTTTACCATACGCATCGACGTCACGGATCCCAGCGCGCGAGCATCCCTCGCGGACGTAAAGACGGTCCCCACTGTCAGTTCCAGCACTGGCTCGCCCCGGAGTCTCGGCGTGTGCGTGAGGATAGGGACACACACTTGTACAGTTCAGTTTCCGCTCCCTGTCGATGTAACGCGCGGGAAACTGCGTGTTGCGAGACGGTCCTCGTATATTGAGGTATGTCGTGCACGTTTGCAAACCTGACAACGACGGAGGATCCTAACGCCCTGTTCTTTCCCCTTGTCTAGGTCGTAGCGCCTCTTGCTTTCTTCGATGTCCGACCACAGCGTGGTCTTATGAATCGGCTTATATGTTTCTCCCAGGATTCCTACGACGATGGTGTTCCAACCCTGGGCGCCATCCACCGCGTTAACCTCGACCGGTGCCCCGAATTTAAGCTCCCAAAAAACTTGCCAGCGCTCAACTGGTGCGGCATGCATACCAACCTCATGTTTTCGTCGCTGGAGAGACAGTGTGCGCTCCGCGCTAGCAGCTCGAGCACCGCCCTGGATGTGCTCGCGCAAGTCAAACAAACATTGTACCTCTTGCTACGTGCCGCAGCAGGTGTTGCCAACCCTGACGGCAAGAAATCCTTCAAATGGGTGTTTGGACTATTCGACACATCGCGCAGGACGACGTACCTCTACATTGTTGTCTCGCATATGCGCCTGGATATCGGCTCGCACACGGTCGTCGCAGACGCGTTCGTGGCTCCAGACACACCAGCCGTGCGGGCCGCGCTGAGCGTCACGATGCACGACACATTCGGGTCGATGTCACCATCCACGTCCGGAAACGACCGAGATTGTCGTGGCTGGCCACAAAACCCAGACGACGTCGCGATTCGGTACATCAGCACTGGCGCAGACGAGGCCGCGGCGTGGTTCCAGCTGCTCCCGCGTCTCACGGAACGGTGCCGCACGTGGTCGCATGCGGCGACGTGCACCCATCGCGCACTACCGGGGCATCGCCCGCTAGACGTGGACTTGTCCGAGGATCATGCCGCCTCCGGGGCTGGTCGCGGTGTGTGGGAGGGGGGCCGGAGCCCGCTGTGCGACTGTGGCGCGGGCGTCGCCACCGGGGGGACCTTGCCCAAGCTCTTCGAACGCGTCGCGCCATACCTTACACGTGCGGCCATTGGCCCTTTTTTTTCAGTGCCGTACTTGGCGGAGGTAAATGTGCCCGCAGATGGTCCAGCAATGACCATTGGGGAGAAGGAGATGTGGACAGGGACAGTGACGGGGAGTCCGACTGTCCTCACGGGATCTCGATGCCGGTCGTGTGGAAAGGAGGGTGGCCTGGTGTGCAGTCGGTGCAAGCGGGTGCGATACTGTTCCGAGAAGTGCCAGCGTGCAGATTGGAAGGCGCACAAGGAGGAGTGTAGCCCGTGAACGGCCGCCGGGGCGCACCATGGGTCGTATATAGCGCAGGAAGCGTGCTTGGCTAGTAGAACATGAATGACAGACAATTGCTTGGTACTCCGACTTGTGTGGAGAGCCATTGCAGTATCCACCTCGAGCCTGAGTGCGAGGCCGAGGTGCCAGTCGGCCCAAGCGGCCCGGCCACCCTCTCTGACATCGGCGTATACATTGTCCTCGACGTCGACGTCGAGACAAGCATCTGATTTACATTCAACCCATTTCCGTACCCACATCCCCTCCTTTCTCTAATCGCTTCAGTCACCACCATCTACCGCAAAGGGAGGACGATGAAGCCTAGCGCCGACCATCGGACGATGTGGGACTTGATACGCTCTCGCGCCCAAAACCGCACCACCACCCGATGACCGTGTCGGTACCGGTGTACAAAGACAGCGCTCCCCCGGACAGAACGCGAACGCGAACGTCGTGGTGTGGCGTGCAGCGTCGTCGGCAGCGGACCCCGCCACTTGAACCACGCCCTGGTCCCGCTAGTGTACGATGCTCGTGGTGTACGTTCTGGGGATTGTCCACGCATACACCCACGTGGCGACTTGAATTGCGCTGGTGGCCGTTTGGCGCGTGTATCAACGAGGCCGTGAAACCGTCTGAGGACCCTCAACGAAGAGGGAAATTTTTTTGATGTAAACCAAGGCAGGAGCCTTGACATCAGGATAGATTAGCGACTCACGAGCTCGAGCTGTTGCGCCCTCCCGACAGATGCTGCCATCGTGTGTCATCGCTCAGGCTCCGGTGCTGGCTGCAACGTCTTCAGTGAACCATCGGGAGAAAGAAAGTTCGGGCAAGCAAAGAAAGCAAAAAGGACAATGGGCATACCTCGGCGGTGGTGGCGTATTGGCAGTGCGACCAGAGCGGCACTGCTGCCGATGACGAAATACATTCAATATCGGAAGCTAGCGAGTTGCATCAGGAAAAAAAATACACGAGTTTAGCATCTTGGCCGCGTACTGCGCACGTGCACAACGACGGCGCAGAAGAGGATAGGTTCTACTTGCCGCTCTGCGCTCCAGGTTGAATATCCCGAGCTCAAGCCGAAGTCGCCAAAGTGCCTCGAGGAATTTGGGAGTGAGCGATTCGTCGTCCCTGGTACTTGCTTGGGACACTGAGGGGGATGGAGTGCCCGTGAACGAACCCTCAGTGAGGCCTGAACTGGTGAGCTTTGAAGGAGAAAAAGATGAGAGGTCTGGTGGCCATTCTTTGCGAGTATACGCACCGGAGACTCGCGTATAGCATTAGCAGTTGGTGTGTGCGCAGCAGAGCGTTCGGAGTGGACCTGAAATGATTCTTGTGAGGTCATGCGGGAGGCTAACTAGGGAGGGGGAAAGAGAGACAGGAATTGCGAGCCACCCTACCCTCCATCGATCTACTTATGCCCAGAAAGTCGGGAAAGGCGATATTACGAGGACAGGAACGGCAGGGATTGCTGGATGCCGAGCAACCTTATCCTTGCCTTGGCCTGTGCCGAGTCGGCCGGACAGAAGCAATTGAAGAATGCCGAGATGCAGGGATCAGGCCGAGCCGTGCCACGTCAAGCGCAACGAATCAGGCCACGAACAAGTTCATTGGTTGTCGGACATGGGGTATCAACGTTGCTTTCGGCATGCGACTTAGAACATCAGATAACTGTCACAGTATGAGTCTACAAATCACTGAAACAAATTACGACGACCAACAAAACATGCATTGACGGTACCAGCATCAAACGCCTACGAGACTGAGGCAATGTCAGCGTCGTCAAGTAGGAAAAATCACAAGATGGATCAGAAGTGTCACGGTGTGGAGCACACCCTTGTACAAGGTATTCTCCCTGAAGAAATTCAAACCATACGGAATGCAAGCATCACAACCCAAATATACATATCAGTATACTCACCTCGCACACGATACTCCACAGTGGTTACTGAACGACGAGCGTTCGCAAGGCGGAAAAAAAATACAAGGGTCGTGACCCACGTCGAGCGAGAGTAAGCCCCATTGAGTTGTAGGCATCCGGCAAAGGGATGCCAGCCACCGCATACCTATACCTATGAGCAACGAAGAGCAACTGTCCGCCCGACGACCCAAGCGACAAACACGCTCGTATCTTTGCATGAGTGCGCTTCCACAGGGCCGCAGACTTCGAGATTGCGACAGAGTGGGCAAACGGAACTGTCCTCGAACGAAAGCGCGGCCCAGCCTCGATATTTGCCCGACCTATCTCGCCCCCCTCGGCGAGTTTGCAGCCGGGTGCTTTCCGTTCCGGGCGAGAAGGGATCACTCTGTGTCTCCGGGGACTTTCCCCACAGCAGAAGTGTGAAAGCGAGAGCTTCCTGTACGTGTGCCGCGAGAGCGATGCTTCATACGACGCGGGCAACAGAAAAGAAGCAGCAAGCGGCTTTACAGTTCAACTAATATCAGCTCCGACTCAAACCGTGGTAGCCGCGTATTCGCTCGTACGCGACGATGAGCTCTTCAGACGGAGGACAAAAGACCAAGGCCAAGGCAAAGATCAGCTTTGTGCACTCGCCCATGATATCGCTCAGTCGACCACCACCCGGTGCGCCATTCTCAACGTCCGATCCCAAGACCGCCCTCTGACTCCAGCCCCAATGTGCGATGCAGGGAACGTGCCCGACAAGGTGGATGAGATGTGTTTCACGTATTCCTCTCAGACCACCCGGGGACGGTCCCAGAACCGCGAGCCCAGGACATACAGCTTATGTCTTCGTAAAGTCTACCCACACGAAGTCGGCGAGTATCTGCTTGGAAAGGGATGGCGAACGGAGCAGACGAAGAACATTCCCCTTCCCCCGGAAGGTCAGCCCGTGAGCGAACACTACCCTGATGAACCCAACGTGCCCTTAAGGCCAGAGGAAGACGAGACACGGTATTGGGAGGAAGGGTGGTATCTCTGGACGACTTCCTCCAACAAGAACGCCGCAGAAAAACTACTACTCATGTCGCGAAATCTCCAATCTCAGGACCGTTATCTTCAAGACAAATTTCGCAGGGAGAACGAGAAGCAGGACGAGCAACCACAGATAGATCGTCGCCGGCGAATCAGAGTCGAACTGGATGGCATAGTGAGCTCTGTACCACCTCCAGACGACTTACAGTATCATTGGTGCGTGTATGCGCCTCGTATCCGCTTACCAGCTGCTCATGGTAATACAGGCAGTATTCTTCTCTCACGCAAATCCCGACATCCCTCCGCCCCCTCTTCGACCCTATGCGCAGGCTTCTCGCCCCCACCGCCAAAGTGCTGGACATTTTTCGGCGAAGCTTTGAATCAGGATCACAACAAGAATTTGCACGCCGAGTGCTAGAGAAGGCGCGTTCACCAGAACCATTCATCCTAGGACGTCGGCTTTGTAAGAAGGCATGGGAGATGATATCTGGGCCACCAGATGCCAAGCCCGACATATAGTTCATAGGTCCATACCCTAATTCATTTTGTAGGTTCATACTGCACGTCTCCGATAAAGCCCTGATGGTTGTTTAATGACTTGAGTGACAGGCAAGTAACGGGCCCTGGGCACGACATCCACTAGCGTTTACTTGCCAAGAAGTACAAGGGGTCAGCGATGCACCTATGTACAGTCGCCGTTCGTCCCAACTACCTTTTTGGTGGTCGATGCGGTTGTATTGCATTACCCGGGAAATTCGGAGACTGATAGTAGCGCCCGGACCGCATCCCCTCTCCTGCTTTTCGATATATCCGCTTGTCTGTCTTGACCTGTCTGATGGCCTAAGTTGCTCTGGCCACCGGTCTCGCCCGTCCCGGTTCCTGGCTTAAGTGCATCTAACCATTCGGACGTGAATGGGCGGTGCTGGTTCCAATGTGACTTCCGGGGATCGTGTGGCCGTACCTGTCGCCAGTAACCTCATCTGCGGCCTTTCGGGCCATTTCGCCACCCTTTGCATTCCCACCAGCCCAACAGGTCTCTCGCTAGCCTTCCTCTATCGTCAGTACATCTTTTTTGCTGTATCTCTAAACCCCTTCTCAGCAGATATCACGCTTCCTGTGAGTGCCGCGTAACTGCGTTCCTCCCAAGCGCCCCGTCGCATCGCGCCTACCACCACCCGGCTACGTGAATATGCCCACCGTCCTCCGCTCTTGAGTTTGCTCGTCTTCCTTGCCTGACCCTTTTATTTCATTCCTACTCCATAGCCGTCTATCTCGTCTCAGGGAACATGCACAAGGAAGGCGCGGGTTGGTACTGGTGGTCCGGAAGGAGTGGCAATCTCAGGCTGTGGTGGACAAGATCCGCGGTCTGGACGGGTTCTCTCACTTTCTCTTACCTCCTCATTTCCACGATCTTCAACAAGCTGCCGAGGACGAACCCGGTCATCATCGTGAAATGCGAGCAAATATGATTGCGATGCTATCATTGTTCTTCACACTAGTCCTCCCATTCATGTGCCTCTCCCTGGCTCGCTCGCTGATGCTACTGCTTGCAGCTATCTGAGCTCACGCAGGACCCGCATGCGCATGGGGATCACAGGGAGTCATGGTTGGAGCAAACCTGTGCGAGCCGTGGTTGTCCGTGGTCGAACCCATCGCCATCGTACTCCAGGATGACCTGGGGCTCACGGATCTGGTGGTGTCTGACTTCGAGGTCCACCGTTCTCCCGCTTCATGCCACGGGCCTGTATTTAAAGGGAGAGAAGAATCTGTTGGATATCTGCGTCTCTTCATATGCCCTCTCTCTCCGCTCCCGCTCGTACCAGCAACCGGGTAAGACCAGGATCCCTCCAGATGTGACATTCCTCGATGGCGCGGCCACGATTGAAGATGTCGTGCAGGCCTTCTGGACCCACCGTGCACGTCACCTGCCACGGCGCACAACACCCGGAACGGCCGTCCGCGTCCCCCAGTGCGCATCATCCGGGAGCGCTATACAAATTCCGAGTTTGCATTCCTGTCTGCATGTCATACTGCCGTAGGGAGCGCGTCGACTCCAGACGAGGTGCTACACCTCGCTGGGGGGATGCAGTTTGCGGGGTTCAATGAAGTGATCGGGATACTGTAGAAGATGGACGACTCTGTCGCGCACCAGGTGGTCACTCGGTTTTACCAGGAGATGTTCAGGCATCCGGTCACTGATTCCACGCACGCGACTGTTGCACCGGACACGGTGGTGGTGGACACAGCCAAGGAGGTGTCGCTAGAGAAGCGTATCGTGTTTGTGCACATCAGAATTTGGAGTCTTCCGTTGGCGTGCGTTTGTTTCTTGCACAAAGGCTCAATCAGTGATTCTATCCGCCCCAGGTATACACACGCTGTTCGATTGTCTGAGATCCAAGTTGTTACGGAAGGGACGGCTCGATGGACAGGAGAATGGTATCCACCCCTGTTAGAATTTTCATTTCTTCATTCAATGCAAGTTTATCCCTGTACGATACAGTGTCAGTAGATTCACATATTCTTTTGATATGCGTTATCTCTACCTCTGTATCTTGGTGCCAGATTCATCTCGTGTGTTCCCAATGCCACCTTGGGGTTGCTTTATAGAGTGATGTTCACTCTGCATATCGTGGTGCCCTTCGTACGTCACTAGAAGTCATGAGTTGTGAGTCTACCACAGTGGTGTCGACGTCGATTCTCTTAGTTGGTGTCTCGCACGAACATACCCAGTACGAAGTTTCTAGTGACTCCGAGTCGGAGGTTCCATGGGTTCATCGCATCGAATCAGGTCGTCACCGCTCGTCTGGACTTGTTTGAATGATCTTGAGACCACAGATTCACAGATATGATTTCTCCACACGCAGAGACTTTCAATAGCTCTCGGCACTAACGATGCATATTCTGTGCAGGTGACGGCCCTCGAGTCGTACTTAGGGGGAGCTCCTGAAGTCGAAGCAGTGCTGTCACCTAGGCCCGCAATGTTCTAGCCATTGAAACTGATGTGCCTGTGTTGCGAATGCCAGTGTTACTTTGAATGGCTTGTCAATGCATGTCTGCACTTGGAAGCCCAAGGGTGAAGATGGTCCGCGGCCGAGGAAATGGTGGAGGTGGTGAGTAAATCAGTTGTACAAAAAGCGTTGACATGAGGGAGATTCGAACTCCCGCCCTTTCGGACTGGATATCCCAAAACCTGATTCCAGCGCCTTAGACCGCTCGGCCATCATGCCATCCAGAAAGTATAAAACGAGAGCGCTTTCAGTATTGAGGTTTGATTAACTAGTACATGTCGCTGGGAAGGAGGACCGAACGTCAGGACGACTCGTGTTGAGTACCCTGCGTTCCCTTCAACCACTGGTATCTCCAGGACAACGCCAAGATCGAAGAGGAGCTTTGGTTCCCAGACGTGCTTCTCAGACAATGTCGCATTGCTATGAAGGCCTGCCAATCTGCAGAGGCATCCCGACGAGCCGACGACTTGAATTCGGCATTCGGCCGTTCATTGTGTGGGAATTTGGCCTGATCCCAAGGACGTTCCGTCTTTGGAAACTTGGCCTCATCCGCTGCGAGGACCGAATATCGTCGGCCATGAGCATTCTCTGTCAAGCCCGACAAGCTCTTCATGACTCGTTTTTACAAGGATTCCTGCGTGCGCCCGCACCGTGCTCGTGGCCTTTCGTCGGTCGTCTTTTGCCAAGCTTGCCAGCAGGTTCGAAACGGACGAGAGGTACACACTCGGCATCAGGCCCGACACCCATAGCCCAGGCGTTCGTCTCGTCCCCCGTGTATTTGTGCATGGCTTAGTTGAAATCGTAGCCAACAGAACGCGACGTATCCTCCTCGATCCATCCTCATCGTGAACAAGCTGCGGACAGAGCCGGTCATAAAAGCTGTTGATGACCTCCTCCTGTTCGTCCCCTCTACACCCCTCCCTGTGCACACCGGGTCTCATTGCGTTCGTAGGCACGTAGAGAGAAATTATCCAGGTGTTAAAGTATTCTCAGAGGACCGGCCTGACATGCCTGGCGGCGCACAGGTGTGGCGACCCGGACCACAGTCGGAGAAGATCGACTTGGTTGTCACGCTCGGCGGAGATGGGACAATTTTGCATGCCGCATCGCTGTTCAGTCTCGGAGCTGTTCCACCCGTATTGAGTTTCTCCATGGGTACTCTAGGGTTTTTGTTGCCCTTCCGTGAGTGCCCGGCTTCAATGGCGTGGTGGAATGTGAATGTTGAGCATCCCTCCGGAAACAGACATAGATGATTTTGTAAAGGGGTTAGAGGCTGTATTTCATGGAAAGGCGACACTGCTAAACCGAATGCGTCTATCGTGCTCGTTCTACGACAAAGACGCGCGAAAGATGGATAACGATGGTGCATGTCACGAAACCTTGCTTGCAACCAGAAAACACTCATCTTACAATCTGTTCAGAATGGCAGGTCATGAATGAGATTGCGCTGCACCGAGGCTCTAGCCCCCACCTGAATACGATCGACATCTATGTTGATGGTCAGCATCTGACGGAGGCCGTGGTGCGTACGGCAGCCAATCAGCATGATTTAGATGATACTGATGTTGGCGGAAGTCTGATGGCATGATTGTATCCACGCCCACGGGCTCCACGGCCTACTCTCTATCCGCAGGTGGGCCCATTGTACATCCCTCTCTGAGTGCCTTGGTCTTGGTTCCCATATGTCCACGGAGCCTCTCCTTCCGTCCGCTTGTCTTCCCGGGCTCGTCGTCTGTCACGCTACGTGTACGTCGTGTGGTTGCTATCCATGGACCCCGACTTTTCAGGTCTCTCACATCCTTTCCGTTTAGATTAGTGACCGTAGCCGTGCGGCTGCAGGTGTGTCAATGGATGGGCGCGTCTCCCATGTTTTGAATCCGGGAGATTCTGTAACAGTACAGGTCTCGCCGTACCCCGTCCCTTGCATCAACCGGTCATCCATCACTGAGCCTGATGAAGGAAGACCAGAAGAAGGCGTAGGGCCGGGAAAGGAGGACGACTGGGTAAGGGACATCAACAATCTGTTGCAGTACAACGCCACGTTTAGGAGCAAGGCCCTGTTGCGATACAGTCGCACATAGCACACGGGTACAACTGTAAGTGACAGTGGTTCTTCTCTTGTCAATGTGTCACTGATGGGTCGAGATGGCATTTTGGGGCATGCTAGTCATCCAGAAAGGCATAAAACCGGACGTTTTCAAACACACTGTGGGTCCGTTTACGGATCTAAAACAAACCTATGAAATGGAAGCGTTGTACTCGTGGATTCGTGTAGACGCCTGCTAAGCGCTTGTATACAACGCAGTGGATAAGCGCGCTCCAGAGTGGCGCGGCTAGAACAAACGTATAATTTTCACAGGATCAAAATAGCAAGCTGTCAATCACGACCTCATATCTCTGCCTTGAGTCACGCACCGCTCTTGATCTGCATCTGAGGCTCGCTCTCCAACACTGCTCGTACAGGTTACCGCGATGCTTGGCGTGGTCAATGTCGTCAGTGCAACGGCTGTCAAAGCCAGCTATGGTACCGGCTACTCAAAGCTCCTTCCGATGGCTGCCGGGGGCATGGTAAGTAGCCGAAGCGCAACGATCCCACCCGTTCGGTAGTTCGAGATATTTGATGCTAGTTGTCGGCTGACTTGCAACGCTCTTGGATGATATGGAGATGCTAAGGAAGTTTGATATTTACAATTTACTGGATGTGACAGCGGGAGGAAGGGGGAAAAAAAAAATACAGCCTAGATAACCGATGAATAAAGCAATATTGCTACATGAGCCACAAGCATTCACGTCGAATATATGTATAAAGAGCATTGCCTCCGCTCGTACACGAACAGGGTACAACCTGTGAAAAAAAAAAAGAAAAGAAAAAGAAAAAGAAAGAGTTCAAGACGGATTAGACACGCTCCTGTGGAGTTTTTGAAAGGACCAGTTCCATTTGGGCTCGAGTGTCGTCACCCGGGACGGCGACCGCTCAAGCGCGGGTCCAAGCGGGAGCGGTGATGGTAGACTTAGATTAGGCGACAACGTCGCCGTCTCCTCCTCTCTGCTGCTCTCATCCACCGCGTCCGAGTCCGTCTTCGGGCGGCGTCTGCAGGTCCGCGGGCGGGGCGGGAACTCACGCTCTGGATCCTCTGGATCCACGTAGCCGCCATCCGCATCCGTGATGATGATCCGAGGTATCGGCAGTGAAGGCGCCGAGGCTCGAGCCGCTGCCACATCGGTGTCACGCCCACGCCGTTCTGTCCACAGCTTCCGTATCCCGGTGGTGGTGGTGGTGGTGGTGGTGGTGGTGATGGCGTCGGCGTGCACGTCAATAAGCTGACAGCGCACGAGGAGCGGGACGATCTTGGGCCACGTCGACGCGCTGATGGGGTTCTTCGGCGCGTGAGTGCTCGCCCCGGGCGCGAGCGCAAACGTGGCCGTGGCGACTGAGAGCGAGAGGGACGTGTCGCGCAGCTTCTGGAGCTGTGGAAACGCGTCGCGTGCGTGCGAGAGCGCTTTCTGGTAGGCGAGTGAAGCGGAGCGACGTGCGCATGTCAGCCTGACGAACAGAATGACTGCGTCGCGTCAAATAGGAGGGAATACTGACTCTGTAGTTTGACGTCACTGGAACGTAGGCGATCTGGCCGTCGAACCGATACACGATGACATTGGCAGGGGTGGAGGCTGGGCCACCAGAAGTGTGTGACGTTGGAGTACAACGGTGACCTGGGCTCATCGTACCAGATCAGGCGGGGTTTTATCGGGTGCAGGATTAGCGCTGTGGCGGGTGAACGACACGTTCTGAACAGCAACCAAGCTCACCTTTTTATTCATGAGGCTGGCTGTAGGTCAACGGCGGCCACAGCCACCGCGTTGGTTGCATCGCCATGGACCGTACTGGTCCCGCACTGCCTCTGCACTGCGCACGTCACCGCCCGGCTACGGCTTCCAAGGAAAACTCTAGCTTGCACCAAAGAATATCTTTGGATCAGTGGCCGACACCCTCAAATCTTGGCAATCGAACAGCAATAGTACATGATTGTCATCACACACGACCCCACAAGCAAACAAGAGTCCACAACTTGAAGACAATGGCTGGATTGTGGGTCCCGCGACAACGTTTCGTCGGTGTATTGTCAAGCAACGTCGTCGACCAACAACGAGAACAGACCCTGTCCGGATCGCGTCGTCGGTTTGGCAGCTGGTTTCTTGTCTACTTTGACCCTCTTAGGCTTCTTTTGTCTCTCCGCCGCGAACATGTCCCCCAACGACGCCGTGCAAGCATCCCATATACCAGCGGGTGAAGCGTCCACGGGAACAGGAACTGCGTTGGTCAGGTACGCGTGAAGCCTCCGGCCAGAGAGCGTCTGGATGTGGCCCGGCACTTGTTCTGTCAGAAGTAACACCTGCGCCAACAGCTGGAGCGTCTCGACGGCCATGAGAATTTGCGCCATGAGTTGTACATTCCGATCCATCAACGCGGGCGTTGGCAAGTTGGCGTCCGTGCCATTGGCATGGCTCGCTGTATCATCAATAAATGCGTAACTGGCAAGCAATATGCGCGCCTCTTGGTGCGTCCACCTTTCCTGTTCTCGTTCTCTTCCAAATCCGCTCTCTAAAGCACGTCGATGCAGTGTTTGTACGACCCATCTGAGCACGAGGACTGCCATAAGTCGATCCGGTGGTACGTTCCTGACGGCCGGGACGTCACTCCCCAAGATGTGTAGGAACAACTTCATACGTTCTCCAGCGCTCCGAAGCTGAACAGGAATCCAGGCATCCGGATCGAGCTTTTCGTCGAAGCCAGACGAAATCATCAATGCCGCCAGATCAGGAACGGGTACTTGCTCGGGCGCTATTCGAGTCCCGCGACGAACGTACTCGGTGACGTATTTCGGACGCGTAGGCGGTCGAGAGCAGGAGCGAGATGAAACAGATGCCGAGGCAGCTTCGTCATCTTCCGCGCCCCGTATCCGCCTGAGTTCGCCGCGCAACGGAGCGAGGAGGTCAGCGTCCGAGTCCGAGTCCTCTTCGACATCGATGAGCTCTTCTAGATCCTCCTCAACTTCACCACCCTCAGAAACGTTACCATCCACTGCAGGCTGCTCCTCCTTCGGTACTTCAGCAAGTCCCACACCATCCTCTAACAAGGCATAGATCCATGATCGGACCGGCCGGCCGATAGATACGGCAACGTTCTCCATGTCGGGATTATCTAGGAAGATCCTCGGCCAAAACGTTCCGGTACTCAGGATGTCCACAACTTTTGACTGCAGCTTTCCAGCTCGGAACGCCTTCAGGTACAATGAACGAAGTATTAGAACGTTACCCCCCGCAGCTGGGCCATTGGCAATTCCGGGTTCTTGGCTTTGCGACAGCGCCCGTGAGAACTGGTTTGGCAACGGACACGTATCTCCTCCGTGCAGTGCACAGGTTGGTGTCGGCCACAAGCTTCCAGGGCCATACGTGTCTCCTTCATATTTATTGATAGCGTACTGGAGGGCGGCGTTCACGATCCTGTCCACAATACCATCGATCTCGCCGGTGGCCAGGCTGCTCGACGAACGAACAAGCAGGGCATCGACTGTACGATCAATGAGGCCCATTACCGACCCGACCCGGTGCTTGGCATTACGTTTTTGCGTAGCTGCGACGAGGATGGAGGAAAGTGTATTGGCAGTGTGTATGATGCGCTGTGACAGAGTAAGGCCCTTCTCGAAAAATAGCGATTGAACATTGCGCTGGGTCGTCGATTTATTGGAGAAGTCGTTTCCGACCAAAGACGCTAGCAGCGGAAGCAGCGTCGTTGGTAGTTTCAAGTGTGATGCGAGCGCTGATGGGGTATAGACAACCGCAGAGAGAACGAGATCCGACGATGGTGTTTGCCCCGGTGGAATCAGACCAGGGAACGTCTGCAGTGTACCAGGATTGGATCGCTTTTTAGCCTTACTCACGACGGCCCGAAACCCGTCCTCTTTGTCCTCTTGTACGCTTGAGCATTCCGCAGCGGGTAATGGCGCCGTCCAAAGCATGTCTTCGAGCGGAATGTAGCCTGCATACCTACCGGAGTTGAGGATCACGAAATCAGAATCGCTGCCGACAACATAGGCCCCCAGGCGGCCGGCAAGCTCAACTGCGAATGGATCTCCTTCTTCGTCGGCAAAATGCACCTCGATGCCCGAGTCAAGTTTGGCGAAATTCTCTAGTGTTTCTATGCACGACAGAAAGACGAGCGGTGGGATGATACGATTCTCGTGGAGGAAGCGCGGGGACAGACGGGACGTCGGTGATGTGCGGAAAAACAAGAGCGCGTTATGGACGTTGGTGCGGTTAAGGCGGCTTATCAACGTCGGGATCTTGAGTTCTGGACTCGCTCCTGGTCGGGGCATCACCCCACATCAGATATGGAGAGGCAGAAGGTGCTAGGAAAGATGGAATCACCGTCAAACACAAAGTAAACTTGAAGGCCGACTGCGATCCACGCTTTCACCACCTGTACGATGCATCGTCCGAATGCGTCGTATTCACCGCCGTATACCCAGGGAAGGCGCGATTGCTCGTAGATTTCATAAATGAACCTGTGCCAGGCAAGGGATTGAGCGTGCCTGCCATGACCTTGGTGTGGACATAGTACTCACGACCAGCCATCGACAACGATTGTCGTCACGGTGTCCTCCGAAACGCGCGCTGGAGGAAACTGGATGGCTTTCCCGAGTATGCGCTTGTTTTCACGCAGATAGGTTGTGAGACCGTGGACGCCCATGGCAAGTCATGCGTCATGACGGCGCGAGTACACAGTCCGACCGACCGGACGACATACGTGCATCGGTCCTCACCGTGGTGGTTCTGAAAGTCAGTCCATTCGAATTTATTCACCTGCGATGGCAGCCAGCCTCCGTCCACTTGCCACCGGCAATGGTTAATGGATGGCATGGTGTCGATGTCAGTGTCCGCTCTCCACCATCTCGCTCCTTGCCACCCCATTCGCATTGGTACCCCAGCCGCCCAACCTGTAATCCATCCTTCGTTCTAGTGGTCCATATTGGTGCCCCTCCATTGTCTCAGTCTGTGGAATTCTGGAATCTTAATGCCTTTGAGTCATCTAGCATCAACCTCCCTTTCGTTTTGTGTGCATACAGTGACGCTCACGAGGACCCCCTTCTATTCAGTCTTTCCTTTATCTGGAATAAATGGGGCAGCTCTGCGGAAGCAGTGGACGGTGGAGCCACGCAACGCCCCCGGGCGTCTTTCCAGCGCTGGGTGGATCATCACCTGTCCGGCGTGTAGCATGATCCTAGCCGCCATCCTCTTTGTGGGCAGCCATGCCGGATCCATGTTGGCACACATGAATGATCCGGTTACCACGATGATGCGCGTCTCAAGAGAGCACGCGCCTACGTGGCCAAACAAGCCCGGGTAAGTGTTACTAGTATTCATGCGACAACACACTGAGGATCTCATCCGTGTACTTTGCCCAACAATGTATCCATTTTTAACAACGGTATTGGCTCTGAACCGGAGCAAAGGTGAAAGTAAGCGTCCAAATGAAGTCATCCGTAAGCGCAGCAATGTCTTGTTCTTGTCTGGAAGCACGGCGTGTGCAACTATTTGGATTCACCTATGCTACAGTTCTTTTTTAAGTTCCCCCTCAAAAGAAAGAAAGAAAGAAAGAAAGAAAAAGAAAACTGTATAAGGATTCTTTTATGGTTTAGCCAAAACTCCCGCTCTCTCCACACCTATTTCTGTCTTACCATTACTATTATTTCTGCTACGGCGCCGTAAGATATGGGAGATACCCGGAGCATTCCGATCCCACAGGTTCGTCTTTCCGAAGTCAAAATTCCCGATCTCTTGTAACGCCCCAAGACCAATCACTCTCAAGGACTTACGTTGAGATGAATCTATTCCAAGAGTCGGTGGCCCATCGACATTTTTAAAAATTCATTTGTGCTAGCGGTGCGCGGCCACCGGCGCAGGAGAATTTGCTAGAAGCCCCATTGGGAAGGATCCATAATCCATGAGTGGCCAAGACTTCACAGGTTCGGGAATAAGCTGTGGGGTGAACGCCATGGACCAATGGTACGTGGAACGTGACTCGAGCACCACATACCTCAGACTGACAAGTTCCTGTGCGCCGCCAGAAATCTTGCGGTGACACCGTGGACAGATGGCTACGTGACCCACATGACGTGGGGGTTTGCGCGGGAAGGCCCGGCCAAGCCACCAATCAGGGAAATGATCAGCTCCCGCACAGAGGGTGTGCGATCCAGGGAGCACCTGACGACCCATTGTACTGTGATCGGACCTTCATAAACAGTGTGCGATCCAGGAGTTGGTAAAAGCCCGGCCACCAGATGGAGGCGTCTGTGCCGCAGCCAATGCTACCAACACCGCTTGTGCCCTGCAGGATACTGACAAGCGGTCGGCGGTGTTGGTATGACTACGACCATACTTGTCGCGGCGGGGGAAATGATGCTGGTTTTTGATCGGTACAACGTGGCAAGTCTGTGGTAAGGACCAGCTCTATACGATATGTAGGGAAGTATTTGTTTAGGTTCAGCATCAATGATCGCTCCAGTGGTCGATTGGACCCATCGCTTGGACTCTTGATGCGGTAAGCCGGT